>CM076578.1:1958665332-1959081044 GCA_034641835.2 Pinus albicaulis | reverse complement strand
AGACTTCCTAGGGATATATCTCTTTTGCAGAGTTTGAATACAAAAAGCACACCTCTTTCATTAATAGTTAAAAAAATCAATTTAATAACCCTTATAAAATTCAACCAACTAATTTTCTGAGTGTACTAGAGTGCTGATGTGTCATTATGCCACGTGGATGTTGAGCTGGATCTCCTCTAAGTCGAATTTTACAATTTTTTCACAAATCTGGTCAGTGAAAATTCTGAATAATAGTCTTCCACGATGAGTATATAATTTCCAAACCTTGATGGATTTGCAAAAAATGACAGAGGTTTTTGTAGAATTCCCCATGCCAAATAAAAAACTCTTTCATATTTCCAAAATAAATTTTCATTTGGTCTAAAATCAAACTTTAAGTTGACTACTAAAACAATCATATACAGAAATTTTTGTAGCGTAGTTTAATAGCAACGTTTCGTAGCGCCTCTGTTTTAAACACTTTTTCCAATAAAATTGAATTTAGGCTACCATGAGCCTTTAAAAAATGTTAGGAGGGCTTCATGAAACATGTCTTCCTACTTTTAAGGAGCTGCTGCCATCACACATGATAATGCCTCCATGATGAACTGATGAGTTGGATAACTTTGTCGAAGACCAAACTTGGAAAAGAAAAATTCCTCTGACTATATTTGACCTTTACATGTGGCTATATGACCTTTTAAAACAATCTCAAGATAACAAAATACAACCCAAAGCTCCTTTCTGCAAAAACAAAGTGTCATTAGGCGGTTTTGTCGAGAGTTATAGTAGCATGGGAAAAATGGCTTTTCCATCAATATTCTTTACTTCTTTTTTGTTCCAACACCTCCATTATGTCATGATACCTTGAAAACATCGATATCCCCCCAAAAACATGCCAAAAATAAATTTTAAAGCAAAAAATCACATACAAAAAATTTTGTAGCGTTTTTCTGGCTTCAAGCCTGAAGCACGCTACGAAATTTCCTAAAAAATGCAGAATTTGGGTTTAGGAATGAACTCATATTTCCGAGTCCTTGATAGATTTTTCAAAAATGGAGGAGGTTTTTGCATATCAATACGTTTTTAAGAAAAAATCTCTCTTTTTTTTTTAGATACCATCTTCACCTATCAAGAATCTGCATTTCAAAAACATGTATAAAGCAAGAAATTTTTATTTTCTGAAAAATAGGTCCGAAAGATATCCCTGTATGTCCCAATTTGTAGCACTTTTGAGAAAATTAAAAGAGGTTAAAGTTATTTGATATGTTATTGACAATAACCTCTCTCCATTTCTTAAAGTACTTCTCTGTTTTCCTAGAACTTTCCCTTGAAGTTGACTACTCAAAAGTCAAAAAATAGAGAAATCCTCATATTCGCTACAAAATTATTAGGTGTTTTCATAGCATTTTTTGTTGTTTTCCTGTGTAAGACGCTACGAAAATTTGAAAAATTGGTAGATTCATCCTTTTGAGTTTGAATTCATGGGGAATAACAACTGACATGGCATGGGACTGATGTGACATGAAATGGCATAAATGAAGGTGATGTCAAAACGTAGTATAGGCTTAAAAATGCAATTTTTTTCCTATACCACCATGAAATGGCTTAGGAGACCTTATCCATTTGGTGAGTGACCTATATGACCCTATCAAGAAATGTTTAACAATTTAATGGGTGATAACACCTCAAATGAATGGACTTTTAACCAAGGGATAAGCTCCATGAGTAGAGGGATATATCTTGAACTGACGCGACTCTAGAGGCTTCAAGTTGGGAGAATATTCGACCAAATAGGCTTATAGAAGTAACATTTTCGTGTTTATTTCCTTTTTATGGGGGTGCGCAGTTTTTGGTGGCGAATAGAGCGGCGATCGCCATGGCTAATAGAAGAAGTATCATCGCATGTGCAGGTAATGGTCACAAAAAGCGCACAGGTAATATTTTAAAGGTTTTAAACATCTTTTCTCGAGTTTTGAAGACTTGGTTCAGGAACATGAGTATTTTTTACCTCTAAGGGAACATAATATGGATGATTATAGACCCATAATGACAGTCAAATTTCATGGTGACAAAATGACGTCTAACACTTTGATCATAGACTCTGAAGTGGTTGGACATGTTCCTACAGTGCACGAATGTTCACCTGAATAATTGGAGAAGCTACCTCAGGATTTGATTCTTGACAAGAAGAATAGGACTTCATGACGGCGAGGCATGGAGTACCTTTGTATTTGTTTCAAGGAATTAAAGCTCATTGGATTTAAAAAGAGAAATTGAGAGAAGAATTCCCTCACTTGGAAATTAACTAATAAATTTTTTGGTGGCCCAAAATCTCATTAGTGGGTTGGAATGATTAAGGTGGCTCCAGAAATGCTCAGAATTCATAAGTGGCTTTGGAAGAGCTTAAAAATAGAATTCACTGGATTGAAGTGGAACTAGGGTTAGATTGAATATCTTGTTGAAAGACTTCAAATGACACAAATGGCACCTCAATCCAAGTTCGTATATCAAAGTTATGGAAAGTCAAATTTTGGAAAACTAGGTCTAGTGGTAGCCATTGAGGAGGTAACAATTTGGAACTTATCCATGCAAGGATTCTAACCACAGGAATGAGAGAATTTGTCGCCTATTTAATTTTATGGTTGACCCCAAATTTGGCTGATGGATTTTTTAACCACTTATATATATATATAACTTCAACATGCACTAGATCAATCTAACTTGCACTAGATCATCCCAATTCAACATGTCCATGTTAGGAGCATTTTTTATCCACAGAAATCCATGCACATGTGGAGACCCACGATGTTGCCACTCATAGCGACACCAATAATCTGTAGCTTGATGATAACGTTAGAAAATTTCATCTCGAAACATTGTATGTCTTAAGTGCATATAATGTGCTACAATATGAGAATTATCAATTACATTTTGACGTCTCCATTTCCTTGCTTCCCCTGGATCTCTAGGACATGTACTTGGCATTAATTTATGTAAATCTGGCCCAATTTGTTGATCCATGTCCAATATCTCAGCACGACACTTATTCCAATATGCACGTGTGCCTCTTAGTACAGTGCCAAATCACATCAATCTTTCTCCAATTCGTGAATCTAGAAATTTTTTTAAATGTACTCGTAACTCCTCCATTTTTGTTGGTAAATCTATCATATTTTTCTTCACAAATACTGCAAATGAAGCTTGAGCAAAATGTCTCATGATGATATTGAGTAAAAAGTATCTAAAACGTGGGTGCCTTCCAGACATGTTATCAAGATATCAAATAAGATGCTTTGCATATTCATGAAGATGGACATGTCTCTCACGTGTTTGCAACCAATATGCTTCACCTTTTGGGAACAATGATGGAAATTCCATATCAAATAATCCCACAGTGTTATACTCACTGATTGGAGATGAGCCAATTCCAGGCCAACTAAATATGGAGATGATGAAGATAGAATTAGAGAAGAAAGGTTTGGAAAGAGGTGCTATGGAAAAAACTATTGAAGTTGCTCATGAAGAAACTACTGGTAAATAAGAAGGTAACAATGAATAATAGACCTTTTTGTCTTATATTATCATACTTTACATGCAGGTATATTCATGGATCTTTTAAGAGCTCAGATCCTAAATTTTGTCAAGTCTCTGAGTAATTAGGCAATTTCGCAGCGCATGCCAAGCTTGAAGTCCAGTTTTTGCTGTGGAATTTCTGAAAATTTCCTTTTGGTTTTAAGGCCCCTAAAATTACAGGGTTGAGGAACTTTGAGGCTTGTATTTAAATTTTTTTGATCACTTAAAAACCTCCAATGGTCAAGAATAGCAGAATATTGTCTCAGATGATCTTTTTGATTTTTGCTATGAAATTCGCTATGAAAGTAGCTCAAAACTCTGTTTTGACAGCAAGGTTAATTATTGGAAGAAGGTGATGGGTAAATGACTATTTAAAATATGTTCTCTATAAGGAATGATAAAAAGTATTAGGGCAATGATAAAGGGTATCAGATCAGAATATTTCTAAGTGAATATATTTTGTTATGGATACAATTTGAAGATACCATCTCACTATGCTACCATATCATCAAACTGTCAGTTCCTTAATAGTAGGCAGAGCATTTTCATGAAGATAGTCAGAGTATTAATGTTTTGTTTGTGGCCAGTATGGGTGAAAGACATGATTCCTTTCAAGGAATATTTGGATCATATTTAGATTAAAATGTAATAAGTATGTGTTTGAGTCATAGTAGGACTATAACTCCTAATTCGAAAGGTGTCAGTTCTAGTTTTAAATATCTAGTTAGTGGTTAGGTTTGGTGTCAGTAATAGAGTTTAATGATCTATCCACTTGGTAGATTGGATGTAAAGGCTAGATGCCTATAAGTAGTGAGTACTTCGATGCATGAAGGGTTGGAAATATGATCAGGGCGGACTATTTGATTGTAAATCTTTGGAGTTTCTGATATATACAATAACAATAGAACTTTTCTTCACCTGAGATTCTTATTATAATTCAATGAGTTTATGTCCTATCTTTTGAAATGTTTTCTTCCAATATCTTAATGCTTATTACTCAGAATTCATGATTGTTCATGCTCTGACTTCCTTTAAGTATTAAGCCATGGTTAAATGAGTTTCTGTCCTATCTTTTGAGATGTTTTCTTCCAATGTCTTAATGATTATTACTCAGAATTCATGATTGTTCATGCTCTCACTTCCTTTAAGTATTAAGTTATGGTGAATTGAGTATTTTACTTTCCATATCTTGATTTCTCATTACTCAGAATTCACGTGTCACATGCTCTGACTTCCTTTGAACCTCAAGTTATTGGGATTTCCTGAATGTGTTATTATTTCCATGAAATATAAACAAGCCTCAACTTCCAGAAGGAAAGCCTTTGTCATGTTTATCCCTGTTACTTAATCCTTAACCCAATGGTAGCAAGCCTTCATCTTTTCAACCTGCAAATATATAAAAACAATACATAAATCATAGAGTTAGCCATCTATTTTTATCATTAACCAATATCATAAAACCCCTTGAGAGAGCCCTCTTAGCCTGAAGAGGCTAAGCTTCAGTTAGAAGTGGTTTGAAATAGTTACACTGAAGTTATCTGATCAGTAGCCAATCAAGTGTGATTTTGGTGATAACACATTAAATCATCTATTCATGCCTTACGGAATATACTGCAGTGCCTTGAAATCCATTAACTTCAATGGTGGTTCTCTCGCATTTGTTAACAACTCACATGATTGGCTAGTAATCAAATGATGTATTACCATGTTAAACTACAAATAATATATTTGCATGGCTAGACTTGTACCCAAACGATTGAGTGAACGAGATAAGAAGACCCCAAATCTAGTTTCAGCCATCTGGGCTGCGATTTCAGGATTTTTGTACACATCATTTGTATGGTGACCTTACATACAGATCGCCATCCAAACATGGGCCTATATCTATAGGCATTTCTATATCGGGCAACATTCCAATGTAAACAACTTTCTGCACGATGTACATGTTATTAGATAGTTTATGTGCTGAGCATGGGAATGCCTTCCCTCAAATATTTGTGATCAAGAGGATATATAATGATGTAATGTATTGTAAGATTGATGCGGGTCACCAATCCTCTTCAGTGCCAACCCATCACATCGTAAAGCATCTCATTCAAAAAATATTTTTATTATTCTTACTTCATGCTTTAGGGGGCAACTATTATAGTTAAATTTGGGCATCATTCCCAATGACCTTGTAAAACTGGACATCATCCCTAGGACCAATGAAATAGGGTCTATCATCCCCTATCATTTCAATTGCTACATGTCCTAAGACAAGAAAAAACCATCAATGACTTCCATTGCAAGGTTTCCAGGGTTTGAAGTATATGTTATATCGCTTATGATCTCACCAACGCAGCCTCTCAAGGGACTAATTTCTTTGCATAAGTAGCTATATCCATTCAAGGGTGCTCCGTAAAGCACTTCTCGACATTCAAGAGTGCGTTGGTCAAATGGGAGAAAAATTCTCATTGTTCCGGAATCTCCACATGGCCAGTGCCTTCTAGAAGAGTCGATATGTGTCAAAATTTGAATCCATGTGTCCGTCTAACAACTTTGAGCTTGGGAAAATGTGTTTCGTATTATTACAAAGTCACTGATTGAGAAACTACCATCAGTTTCCCTATAAATTGAGCACAGATTCTAGTGTTAGGGAAGGAAGAAATTTAGTAAATAAACGTTGTTGGATTCTCAATTCAGAGAGTGATAGGAGTGATATGCTGCTGGTGAGGTGTTTATTTTGATGATGTTGAGATGATGCTGGAGCTAGTGACATCAAATCGACAGCTGGTTGTAACCTCCCTCTTCTATCCATTAATAAAGATTGCTGCTCATTTTCCCATATATGTATCTATTTATGTTTCTACTTTTCATATGATGGATTGTTAACTAATATATATGTTTCATGTTTAATTAGTTTAACTAATTAAGATAAATAGGCATCTTTAGATTGCAATCTCTTTGTTGTTTAATGTTTATACTTGCAGGAACTAGTCTATCGATCAAAGTTGGATTGGAAGTTAAAACAAGAGAGACAGAAGGAGAATAGGAAACACTTGGATCACAAGTAAGTTCCTCTATCTTTCTGTGTGTCTATTTACTCTTAGAGAAAGTATCTAAAAATTATTTGATTTTTTGTTCTAAATGCATATCACCACATTTAGGGAACATGTTTTATCCGTAATTCATAATTCTGCATAATGGTCAGCAAAACACCTTCCACACATCATCAGTGAGTGAACACTTTCATTTTTTGGGGCACCCACCTCTGTGTTTTGTACAAACCAAACCCTATTAATTCATTCTTTTTGTAAGTGTACAAAGACCGCAAACGGTGCACTATGTCCCCCATTCACCCATCCATTTTTTCTCCCATGGTAGTAGTCCCTAGTCACCCTTGGTTGGAGTATCACACCCTCACACATAAGCAACCATGACATTCATAACCAATATATACCCACCCTGGACATCCTACCAACTCTTGGGATTTCCCCATCATAAATAGTTATGACTGTCACCAAGCTACTTTTTATACTTCGACCTTGGGCCATAGAATCTCCATCATTATTTTTCAGTCACCCCTTGCCATAATGCCTATGTTAAACCTATCACATCTAGGATCCTTATCAAAAATGTATATTCTTTGTAATGCAACTCTTTATTTCGATGAATTTCCATTTAAGGTAAAGTTGAAGGACTTTTAAACTCAAAAAGTACAAGCTTCCTAAAACTTCAAATAAGATTTATTTTTCATCAAAAAAACAATTTCATTTCCAAGCAAGACCAATATCTCTTTTGTGATGAAACATTTCGTTGATTATAAAGCCAAAAAGCTACAATTTTGATGAACAAACAATTTTCAAAAGAAAGAAACTTCTAAAAACCCTAAAAAGTATAGAAAAAAGAAAAGAAAATAAAATTTATAATTATCAATCCTAACTAAGATACCTATGAGTGTCTTTTAATGATTTCACTTAGTTGTAAGAAAACTAAAATTGTTTCCACTTGCACTAGCAGAAATGAAATCATGAAAGACTAGTTTGAGACAAATCACACTTCAGTGATCTAGAAGCTTTTCCTTTTTGCAATCAAGTAAGAAAAAAATACTCAAACAGGTAAGGCTGGTAATAATATTGGTGGCTCAAGAAGACAATAATAGAAAACCAGTGATCTTTTCCAAATGAATCTATCTTCCAAAAATAGCAATAGCAAACGAGGGCAAACCCTAACCTAATTATGTAAAAATGATGATTTATAAAACAAGATTGTAAGGTGTTAAGGAGGAGTTAATAGAAATAATCTGATAGCTTGTACACATCAAGTTAAACTTTAAAATTTTGGTTATGTGACTTTGGAAGAGAAAATATTCATTTTTTCAAAATTTCCCAGTGGGTGCGCAACTTCTCAGTGCAAACCAAAGCGCATGGACACTGAACTATACTGGAAATTTGTGCAGGTTGCCGCTATGTTTTGCATAGAAAACCACGCAGGGAAGAGAAAATTTAGAAGAAATAAATTTAATGCTTTCTAACTCAGATAATCTAGGATTTCATATACCCAACCACACTTAGAAAATTTAAACTAGGAAAGCTAGAATGTCAAACCAAATAGAACAAAAGAATACTAAACTTGTCTTCCTGAGTGGATTCAATAATTTGTTTTGTGTATTAATCCCTCTTGCGAACAACATTGATCTCCTTAGTACCCTAGACAACCAAGCATTTGAATGCCCCTTTCTCTAAACTATTTTCATTTTAGATTATTATAACTTAGAAATTAGGAGGTTATGCTCATACCTTTCAATCGAGACATTTGATGTAGCATTTTACCTTTCACTCCAAAGCAATCCTTCAATGCTAAGATGAACCTGCAATCACAAAAAATACAAAGGATCAAAGCACCTAGAGTATATAATAATCATAAATACTAGTTCAACTTAGTGTTCAAGAAATCTAAGTATTGGCGTCATTTCAATGAATTTAGAAACAAGAAAAAGAGAAAAAGAGATCCATAAGCATTATCATAAATAAAAAACAGATAACTTACAACATGAGCCTTGATATTGTAAAGATTTCTCCAATGTGTGTGTGCAATCATTTTCTTTGGTTTGACAATCCTGTCTCTCTAGAATTACCAGCATGAAGTCTTGTGCATAAAGGTTTGATCTTCAATGTACAACCATAACTTTCTATTCGGAATCTACTATGAACTCACCACTATGAGTACCTACTCAAATCAGTATCTACCTGTACCCTCAAACCTAAAACTTCAACTCAATTTATAGAGTGGTTAAGGAAGTTTCAGATCCATGAAGAAAGGGATGAGATCCTCGCGTTATCACCAAATTGAATCCCATTGGGCTGCTACAATGGTCAAGTTGGAGTAACTATTTCAAACCAGATTTTGAATGAAGAGTAGCCTCATCAGTATGAGAGGGATCTCTCAACCTATGAAATGGTTTGTAATGAAAACTCTATTATATGGCTATCTCTATGATAATGACATGATTGTATATGATTGCAGGTGGAAAATGTAGAAGGTTTACTAACATTGGGTGTATGGAGTCAGTGCTGGGGAGCTCAATAACAATGGCTCTCTTTATGGAAGTTGAGGCATGTATATATTTAAATGAAAGGACAACACACACAAAATTTACTCAATAGATAAATGTTCAAAGGAAATGAGAGCATGAGAAACATGAATTCTGAGTAATGAACATTAAGATATTGAAAGCAGGATATTGAGGAAGATATACAATAGTTTAATGCTTAAAGGAAGTCAGAGCATGAGAAGCACAAATTTTGAGTATTAAAACATTAATATATTGAAATAAGGTAGCAAGATACATAAGACAAGCTTCATAAAAACATCAAATGAATCTTAGGTGGAAGAAAAATCCCACAGCGATTGTCTATTACTGATGAAAACAATTTACAATAGTAGTAGTCACAAGTAACATCTTCCAACCCTTTCTAACTCTAAAAATATCTAATTTATAGAGTGAGGACTCATACAAATTTTTTTCCACCTTTCTAGCTTTGAATTCCCACCTCAAAGACCTATTTAAAAAATGATTCCATTACTTGGAGACTTTCTAGGGATATGTTTGTTTTGCAGAGTTTGAATACAAAAATGACTCTTCTTTCATTAATAGTTCAAAAAATAAATTTAATAGCCCTTATCAACTTCAACCAACTAATTTTCCGAGTGTACTAGAGTGTTGATGTGTCATTATGCCATGTGGATGTTGAGCTAGATCTCCTTTAAGTCAAATTTTACAATTTTTTCACAAATCTAGTTAGTGAAAATTCTAAAAAACAGGCTTCCACGATGAGTATATAATTTCCAAACCTTGATGGATTTGAAAAAAATGAGAGAGTTTTTTTTAGACGGCCCAGTGCCAAAGAAAAAACTCTTTCATATTTCTAAAATACATTTTCATTTGGTCTAAAATCAAACTTTAAGTTGACTACTAAAACAATCATGTACATAAATTTTCGTAGCGTAGTTTAGTAGCAACTTTTCGTAGCGCCTCTGTTTTAAACACTTTTTCCAATCAACTTGAATTTCTGCTACCATGAGCCTTTAAAAAATGTTAGGAGGGCTTCATGAAACATGTCTTCCTACTTTTAAGGAGTTGCTGCCATCACACATGATAATGCCTCCATGATGAACTGATGAGTTGGATAACTTTGTCGAAGAACAAACATGGAAAAGAAAACTTCCTCTGACTATATTTGACCTTTACATGTGGCTATATGACCTTTTAAAATAATTTCAAGATAACAAAATACAACCCAAAGCTCCTTTCTGCAAAAACAGAGTGTCATTAGGCGGTTTCATCGACAATTTTAGTAGCATGGGAAAAATGGCTTTTCCATCAATATTCTTTACTTCTTTTTTGTTCCAACACCTCCATTATGTCATGATACCTTGAAAACATCGATATCCCCCCATAAAACATGCCAAAACTAGATTTTAAAGCAAAAAATCACCTACAAGAATTTTTGTAGCATTTTTCTGGCTTCAAGCCTGAAGCACGCTACGAAATTTCCTAAAAAATGCAGAATTTGGGTTTAGAAATGAACTCATATTTCTGAGTCCTTGATAGATTTTTCAAAACTAGAGGAGGTTTTTGCATATCAATACGTTTTTAAGAAAAAAACTCTCCTGTTTTCTTAGATACTATCGTCAGCGATCAAGAATTTGCATTTCAAAAACATGTATAAAGCAAGAAAATTCTATTTTCTGAAAAATAGGTCCGAAAGATATCCCTGTATCTCCTAATTTGTAGGACTTTTAAGAAACGTAAAAGAGGTTAATGTTATTTGATATCTTATTGACAATAACCTCTCTCAGTTTCTTAGAATACTTCTTTGTTTGCCTATAAATTTCCCTTGAAGTTGACTACTCAAAAGTCAAAAAATAGAGAAATCCTCATATTCGCTACAAAATTATTAGGTATTTTCGTAGAATTTTCTGTTGTTTTCCTGTGTAAGACACTACAAAAATTTTAAAAATTGGTAGATTCATCCTTTTGAGTTTGAATTCATGGGGAATGACAAATGACATGGTATGGAACTGATTTGACATGAAATGGCATAAATGAAGGTGATGTCAAAACGTAGTATAGGCTTAAAAATGCAATTTTTTTCCTATACCACCATGAAATGGCTTACGAGACCTTATCCATTTGGTGAGTGACCTATATGACCCTATCAAGAAATGTTTAACAATTTAATGGGTGATAACACCTCAAATGAATGGACTTTTAGCCAAGGGATAAGCTCCATGAGTACAGGGATATATCTTGAACTGACGCGACTCTAGAGGCTTCAAGTTGGGAGAATATTCAACCAAATAGGCTTATAGAGCTAACATTTTCGTGTTTACTTCCTTTTTATGGGGGTGCGCAGTTTTTGGTGGTGAATAGAGTGGCGATCGCCACGACTAATAGAAGAAGTATCATCGCATGTGCAGGTAATGGTCACAAAAAGCACACAGGTAACATTTTAAAGGTTTTAAAAACCTTTTCTCCAGTTTCCAAGACTTGGTTCAGGAACATGAGTATTTTTTACCTCTAAGGGAGCATAATATGGATGATGATAGACCCATAATGACAGTCAAATGTCATGGTGACAAAATGACATCTAACACTTTGATCATAGACTCCGAAGTGGTTGGACATGTTCCTACAGTGCACGAATTTTCACCTGAATAATTGGAGAAGCTACCTCAGGATTTGATTCTTGATAAGAAGACTAGGAATTCATGATGGCGATGCGTGGAGTACCTTTGTATTGGTTTCAAGGAAGTAAGGCTCGTTGGATTGCAAAAGAGAAAGTGAGAGAGGAATTCCCTCACTTGGAAATTAACTAATAAATTTTTTGGTGGCCCAAAATCTCATTAGTGGGTTGGAATGATTAAGATGGCTCCAGAAATGCTCAGACTTCATAAGTGTCTTTGGAAGATCTTAAAAATAGAATTCACTGGATTGAAGTGGAACCAGGGTTATATTGAATATCTTGTTGCAAGATTTCAAATGACATGAATGACAACTCAATCCAAGTTCATATATCAAAGTTATGGAAAGTCAAATTTTGGAAAACTAGGTCTAGTGGTAGCCATTGAGGAGGCAACCATTTGGAACTTATCTGCGCAAGGATTCTGACCACAAGAATGAGAGAGTTTGTCACCTATTTAATTTTACGGTTGACCCCAAATTTGGCTGATGGCTCTTTTAAAGACTTATATATATACTATTTAATTTTACGGTTGACCCCAAATTTGGCTAATGTAACACCCCCAATTTATGTGTTTGAATTTCAAAGCTATACATTTGAACTTTAATCCTAAGGGGAGTGGACCCCAAAGGATAAGGAATTTGTGAATGTAATTCAATATTTAAATTGAGGAAATGAATAAAATGATTGTGTGCAGATTGACCAAAATGAGATTTATGAGATCACTTGCTAAATCCATGAGGATGGATAAGGCAACTAATCCCCAGAATCTTTCAAAAATCCTTGAAAGAAATTATTCTAATTTAGATTTTTGAGGAAGAATCTAAATTTCCCCAATGATGAGGAAAGTAGTTGGGAAGAGGTGAAAAGCTGGAAAAGCTGAGGAAAAGCATAAAACAACTTTAAAGAATCCCTAAAATGGGAAGCCTAGGCAAACAGGAAGAAAAGCATCCTGAGATTCTGGACGCAGAATTAGAAACATGCTTTGGGGAACAATAGCTTAAATAAGCTGCTCTTGTACAGATTAGAGGGTGATCTGATATAGGAGAGGATCTCAGCTCAGGAGTGAGTTCTGGGAGATAGAAGGACTCTAAGGTTGGGAGGTTGGTCAATTGCATGAGTGGTATGTCTCTACATTTATTGGTGTGATTACTTTATATCGTATGAATTGGCTACATATAAAAGTTAACTGTATATTAGAATATAAGTTTTACATTTAACATAATCATTCATAAGGAATACACCCTTGAAATTCTGCATAGTTATAGAACTAAATCTGTAGAGTAGAATCCAACAGAATCTCTAAACCAAGATTGGTTTAAATCTGAGGATACATATTCCTCTACAGATAATTTAACTGTAAACTATTTCTAGTCAATTTTAAATGCTTCCAGAAAAGTGTAATAGTTAAATATTTAATTGTGATGGAAATCCATTTGAGTTCATTACATTGTTCCGGAAGGTGAAGGTTGTTTCACACATTTATAGATTGAAGACAGAAATTAATTTTCTCAAGTCTTCTTAGTTGTAGGACTTATAATAATGAGGATAAATCCTCCAGAATCTCTGAATTAATATACAAGTTTAGATCTGGGTATTTCTAGTATCTCCTAGTTTACAAAATTGGAATTTTAAATATGGTTATTGGAGAAGGGGGACAATTAGTCCACATTGTAAAAATACAGAGTATAGGAGCATTCCTTTAACTACTTACTAAGCTAAGAATAGAGATATGAGAGAAAAGTATAATTATCTGAAGTATTCAAACCTTTAAAGAAATTTTGAGTCTCCTTAGTAAGGATTGTATGATAGGATACATAATTTTTATTTATGTATATTTATTATACATCACTAGAGAAACTACACCTGTGAACAGGTAGATGTATATGCAGAACTATAAAGCAAGTAGTACTTGTATTCCATGCAGACTGAAATAAACACATATAATGGAGAATAGGTGCACAAACTTCAGGCATGAAAATATATATAGGTATGTATCAATACCGAAATTCAATTGCTACATGGGTATAATAAGACTGGTATATTATGGTAAATATATAGCCAACGAAATCAGAAGTAGTTATATACATGGAAAAAAAATTAATTGTGCATACAAAGTCCAACTGGAATTTATAACTCTCCAGATTCCAGAGAAGGTTTTGATAAAGGCTATATAACATATAATTATAATAGGTAGCCATAATTCACTGCAAAAACATTTACATAGATGAAAACCATTACGAGGAGAAGCCGGTTAAATGAGGAGTAAATCAGTGTTTTAAATCGTAAAAATCCACACAGTTCATGTGAAGTAGCATGCCGACAACCATAAATTTATAAACTGTATGTGGTAAACATTCTATGGGAAGCAAAAAAAAAAAAAAAAATTGTCACGATGCAGAAACAAACGTCTTCGGTATCCAACCACATAAAACCCAAAAGAGACAGAGCTCTCTCGGACTTGATCGGAACATAGTTGTTCTCAAATCACGAATTTTAAACAAATCGAAGGACAATAGCATACGACTGAACTTGATTAATAATCAGTCTCTGTCGAAGTTTAAGACTTCAATACACATTGTCTAATACCCTAAAGAACGTTAACACGAGTGCGGAAGTGAGGCGACAATAAAATGATATGTGACAATAGCTCCCTTCCATCTGTAAGCATATCAACCTGAAAAATCAAGAGCCGAGGAAGTTAATAAAAATTGATATGTTTGGCTCAGATATGGCCACGAAAAAAAATTCCATAGCATCCTCCATACCTGCATGCGTACAAGGCGATTTAAACTTGTTTAGAAACTTAATAGAAGGAATTATAGAAAACAAAATGTAAAAGAAATGTATGGGGAGAAATAACGAATTACCTAACGAAGGAGATTGTCCCTCGCTCCAGTAGATTCTGCCAGTGCGGTAGAGTTAGAAAAACAAAAGTTTGAACCCCATCGGGAAATAGAGGAAGTTGAGAAAACATCTCTACAGATAGAA
Source organism: Pinus albicaulis (assembly GCA_034641835.2). NCBI lineage: Eukaryota > Viridiplantae > Streptophyta > Pinopsida > Pinales > Pinaceae > Pinus > Pinus albicaulis. Next base: position 1,959,066,270 of record CM076578.1, on the reverse strand, counting down.
AACCCAAATTGATGTTACCTATCGGGACAGAAGGCATGTTAACTCCAGTCCCTATCGCTCCGAGGCCAAAATACAGGCAGGAGTTTTCTTTGTTAAGAACTTAGACATGTTGATACTGCGCCTCATTAGCCATCCACCAAATACAACCAGGAAGGTGGCTAGGAAAACAAAGAAGATAGTAAGTAAATGAAAAAATCCAAGAGGGCGTGAATAAAACCCAAACGATTTCTTCCATTTTTCAGACATACGATACTCAAGAAATCAATAACAGAGTTCGTAGTTAATGAAATTAGTGTGTTCATAAATTACCTGCAACATGAGGTTGTGACGAGCTAATACAGGCCGAAGGGTATGAAGTCGTGCTTCTTTTGTGCGCAGAGGCTCAACATTGCCATTAACAAGGAGAAATCCCAGCGAAGGTAGAAAGAACAGTGGAAAGACGAAATCGCACCAGATATACAAAAGAAATCCCAACTGCAAAACCCTAACGGTACCCTTGAAATCTCAAGCGTCCAGATGGCAAGCGATCCATAGAGAAGCCACGGATCGATAGGACGAGAGATGCAATTAAACCGGTCAAGTCGACATTGAATTCACCAGCTAGTAAAGAAAATCACGACGGCTATGTTCGTATACCATTAAATGCATAGATTCAGAGTCTGATGGCATGGCCAGGACCCACACCAAGTGGAATCCACAACGCCCTCACGAGAAGGGGAATGGACTTCAAACCATTACATACGATGACATGGAAACTGGTAAACGTATCAAACCTCACATCAAAATCTAAATTTCCAGGACGCTGTACAAAAAGAACTCACACGTCTACATTCACATGCTTGTCGAATTCCACGATGATATAACGTAAACGAATGAGAACGTGACTCACCCTTAGTGAGAAATCCATAGTTCACAGTTCAGAAAATATCCATACATGCAATGGACATGCAGAGGTGAGATCATCGAAATAAATCAAACCAATAGTTATAAACTGTGGACCATATATATATATATATATATAAATTCGAATGATAGGGTATGTGGGTTACAAAAATTGGTGTGAACATGATATTCAAATACCCCAATAAGTCTACTAGTTGGATTAAAGTTAACGAAGACATGAATATCAATGCGCATGTGAATTATAAATCATCAAGGATAACTATAATGGTAAGGGAGTACTAGTGCAAATCTTTTTAGCCAAGGATATAAGATTCTCCTTATTAATTTTAATGTATTACATTTCATTTATTAAATGAAGGAATATAACCATACAATCTAAATCATATAGAGGCAGAAATGTGATTTGAACCAGGTCGAAATAGAAATTATGGTGTGACAGACCTTATTGAGATAAAAGCTGACAGTTAGAATATCTCAAAAGAATTTTTTTTTTTTGTTGGTGAAATGGAGGCGTGACAAATGGTATCAGAGCCCAAGTTATAAAACTGGGCTGGTGACATTCTGCTCACTGTTGTTGTGTACTCACTGTATTTGTATAAATTTATTTCTGTGAAAAAAAAAATGTATTTTTTTTATTTTTTTACTAATCTGTGCTATGTAGTGTACAGTGGGGTGCTAGAATGGAAGAAGGTGGCGAAATTTATGTTGATCTGCGTGTTGAGGAAAATGCACCAGATCCCAATGTAGCCAGGATGGCTATGTTGCGGGAATTTCAACAAGAGTTGGCTGAGATAAAAAGCCAGAATGACAGATTTTCATTAGCCAGTGAGGAAGAGGAAAAGCTCATCAGGGAATTAACTTCACAGAACATCCAAGAAGGCGAAGGTTCCGGAAAGAGGAAAACTGATGAGTTTGAAGATGAGGATGCAGTAAGGCATCAATACAAACAGAAAAAGGAATTACAGGGGGAATTTCAAAAAATCAAGCCTCCCTCCTATGATGAGAAGAAGGAGGAAGATGCGGAAGCTTGGTTATTGAACATGTTCAAGTATTTCCAGGTTTATGAATATGAAAGCAATCTGAAGGCCAGATTAGCTGTTTATCAGTTACAAGGTAAAGTTACCTTGTGGTGGGAGGAGACGAAAATGTTGCATGCCATTGATGAAAAGACAGTTACTTGGGAAGATTTCCAGGTTAAGTTCAAAAATCGCTACTTGAATGAGCGTTACTATGATGAAAAAGAAAAATAATTCCATGAACTTAGACTGGGACAACTCACTATTGATGAGTTTGTTACTAAGTTTACAAATCTGCTGAGATATGTACCCTACATAAGGGAGGAAAAGGAAAAATTAAAAAGGTTTATGAATTGTTTGCCTACTATATATAAAGAGAAAATTAAGTTTGACAACCCAAAAACAATGGACGAAGCTGTTAGAAAAGCTAGATTGTGCTACCAACAGTTCAAAAGCAAAACTGAACATGGGAAAGGCTGGGTAAATAAGAGTGAATTTAAAGGGAAGAAACAGAAACCAGCCTATTTGAAAAAATTTGGCAGAGATCATCAGTGGAAAAAGTTTAATAAACCCAAAGAAAGTCAAACTTCTTAGTCCCAATTAGCTTCCAAACAAATAGAAGGAGACAGTAAAAAGGAAGGGACAGTCAAAATGAGAGAACACCTGAAATGTTGGGGCTGTGGAGAAACCCATCTTTTGAGAGACTGTCCTCATCGAAACATTCATATGATCATAAGAGATCGAGAAGTGACAACAGCAAATGATATAGCCAGAAATATACCAACTATCAGTGCAGCCTTGGAGAATCGGCAAGCAGAACATCAAGAAACCATGGTGGAAATGGAGGGTAAGATTTCTGACCTATCTGTTACTGTTCTGATTGATCCAGGTGCTTCTTTGAGTTACATTAGTCCAAATATTGTAGAAAAATGTAACTTAAAAACTGAAAAATTTCAACAGACATGGTTGGTACAGCTGGCCACTGGAACTAAGAGAAAGGTAACACATAAACTTCCCCGAACAGAAATCCAATTAAATGATTTTCAAACAGAGGTAAATTTGAACATTCTTCCCTTAGGTTCATATGATTTACTGATAAGAATGGACTAGCTGGAAAAGAAGAAAGCCTTGATGAACTGCTGGGATAAGACTCTGCATTGTGTAGATGAGGAAGGGAAACCTTTTATTCTCAAAGGGAAACAAAAACCTATTTCTGTAAGACAAATTTCAGCATTGCAATTAAAAAGAACAACTAGAAAAGGATACCAAGTTTATGCAGTGCATGTGGAAGAAATGGAACAGAAAACTGAAGAGGAATTACTGGATGCTGTACCAGTAATAAGAGAATTTAAGGAATTCTTTCCAAAGGAAATCCCTCATCTTCCCCCCAAAAGAGAGATTGATTTCTCAATCGATCTGGTGCCGGGAGCAACACCTGTCTCCCGAGCGCCTTATCGAATGAGTCCTCCTGAACTGATGGAACTGAAAATGCACTTGCAAGAACTGTTAGATAAAGGGTATATCAGACAGAGTGTATCTCCTTGGGGAGCACCGATGCTGTTCGTGAAAAAGAAGGATGGAACTTTTAGAATGTGCATTGATCATCGTCAACTAAATAAGTTGACCATTAAAAATAGATACCCTTTTCCTAGAATTGATGATCTTTTTGATCAAGTGAGAGGAGCTTCAGTATTTTCGAAAATTGACTTAAGGACTGGTTATCACCAACTTAGAATTAAAGAAGAAGACATCAGCAAAACAACCTTTTGAACTAGGTATGGTCACTACGAATTTGTAGTCCTACCCTTTTGGTTTGACAAATGCCCCTGCCACATTTATGTTCCTAATGAACAGTGTGTTAAACAAGTACTTGGATAAATTTGTCCTTGTGTTCATAGATGATATCTTAGTTTATTCAAAAAGTGAGGAGGAAGATAAAGAACACTTGAGAATAGTATTGCAAACTCTAAAGGAAAATCAGCTATATGCCAAGTTTAGCAAATCTGAGTTTTATAAAGATAAGATCCAATATTTGGGTCATATTATTTCTGAACAAGGCCTTGCTGTTGACACTGAAAAGATAAAGGCTATAAAATAATGGCCTGTACCAATTGATGTTTCAGCAGTGCGATCATTCATGGGGATTGCAGGCTATTATCACATATTTGTAGAGAGGTTTTCTGCTATAGCACATCCCATCACGTCATTACAAGGAAAAGGTGTCAAACTTGAATGGACTGAAAAATGCCAAAACAGTTTTGACCAATTAAAACTGAAACTTACTACAGCCCCTATACTGAAGATTGTAGATCCTGACAAATAATTTATGGTATGTACGGATGCGTGTAGAGAAGGATTGGGAGGAGTTCTTTTGCAGGAAAATTCAGTTATTGCCTATGAATCTAGGAAACTGAAGATACATGAACAGAATTACAGTGCTTATGATTTAGAATTAGCAACTGTTATTCATGCTTTGAAAATATGGTAGCACTATCTTCTTGGAAAAAAAATTACATTCATGACTGATCATATTAGTCTCAAATATTTCCTTTCCCAAAATGATTTGAATGCTAGACAAGCCAGATGGCTGTCTTTTTAGGTGAATTTGATATGGATATAAAACATATTAGAGGGAAAGAAAATAAAGTTGCTGATGCATTGAGAATAAATGCTTGTGAGCATATCAATAGCATTGGAAGTAGTGCTCAGATCAATGTAGAAGATTTGGTGAATAAGGCAGCAAAGCAAGACCCAATTTATGAAACACTTCTAATGAAATTACAGAAAAAGGAGAAAACTAATCTCACTCAAAACCAAATAGGGCTGATCTGTTATAAAAATAGATTGTATATTCCCAATGTAGAGTCCTTAAAAAGGGAAACTTTGGATGAGTACCATAAACAGCCATATGCATGACATCCAAGATATCAGAAAATGTTAACAGCCCTGAAAAATAAGTTGTTCTGGCCAGGAATGAAGAAAGATGTAGCAGAATATTTAAGTAGATGCATGGAATGTTAACTAGTCAAAGTTGAACATCATCATCCTGCTGGTCTTTTAAACCCTTTACCGATTGCAGAATGGAAGTGGGACATAGTTTCCATTGATTTTATAACAGGATTTCCCAAAACCAAATATCAACATGATTCAGTGATGGTTGTAGTAGACACTTTAACGAAAGCTGCCCACTTTATACCAGTAAAATCTACCTTTGGAACAGCTCAAGTAGCGAATGTGTTCCTGAAGGAGGTAGTAAGGCTCCATGGGGTTCCAAAGGTGATTGTTTCTGACAGAGATGCTAAGTTTACAACAGCCTTTTGGAAAGGGATATTTGGAGGTATGGGCACAACATTGAATTTTAGTACTGCTTACCACCCTCAAACCGATGGTCAAACGGAAATAACTAATCAAATTTTGGAGGACATGCTGAGAATGTATGTGATGGATAGACCATCACAGTGGGAAGATTAGTTGCATTTAGCTGAATTTGCCTATAATAACAGCTACCAATCCTCCATCAAAATGAGTCCATTTGAGGCACTGTATGGAAGGAAGTGTCGTACTCCTTTGAGCTGGAGTTAGCCAGAAGATAAACTAATGTTAGGACCAGATGCTTTACAAGAGATGGAAAGAATTTTCAAACAGATACAAAGAAACATCAAGACAACACAAGATCGCCAGAAGAACTATGCTGATAAGAAAAGAGTGCACCGAGAATTTAAAGTGGGGGAGCATGTGTATTTGCGTATTAAACCCAAAAAGAGCACGCTGTATGCTGGAAGTTGTGCGAAACTGGCCCCTAGATACTGTGGTCCTTTTGAAGTATTTGAAAGGGTGGGACCAGTGGCTTACTAGCTGGCCTTACCACCCCATGTTAGAGTTGATGATGTATTTCATGTTTCATTATTAAAAAGATATGTGCATGATGCTTCTCACATAGTTGATTGGAATGTTTTACAGGTGGAACCAGAAAGGGAGTTTCTGGCAGAACCGCTTCAAATATTGGAGCGGGAAGAAATTGAATTGAGAAGCAAAACAGTAGCAAGAGTAAAGGTGTAGTGGAAGCACTTTACTGCTGAAGAAGCTACCCGGGAAAGCGAAACTGAAATGATGGAAAAATATCCATTTTTATTTGCCAAATTAACTCTAGTAGTTGAATAACAACACCGAGGATGGTGTTTATTTTCAGAGGGGGAATATGTAACACCCCCAATTTATGTGTTTGAATTTCAAAGCTAGACATTTGAACTTTAATCCTAAGGGGAGTGGACCCCAAAGGATAAGAAATTTTTGAATGTAATTCAATATTTAAATTGAGGAAATGAATAAAATGATTGTGTGTAGATTGACCAAAATGAGATTTATGAGATCACTTGCTAAATCCATGAGGATGGATAAGGCAGCTAATCCCCAGAATCTTTCAAAAATCCTTGAAAGAAATTATTCTAATTTAGATTTTTGAGGAAGAATCTAAATTTCCCCAATGATGAGGAAAGTAGTTGGGAAGAGGTAAAAAGCTGGAAAAGCTGAGGTAAAGCATAACACAGCTTTAAAGAATCCCTAAAATGGGAAGCCTAGGCAAACAGGAAGAAAAGCATCCTGAGATTCTGGATGCAGAATTAGAAACATGCTTTGGGGAACAATAGCTTAAATAAGATGCTCTTGTACATATTAGAGGTTGATCTGATATAGGAGAGGATCTCAGCTCAGGGGTGAGTTCTGGGAGACAGAAGGATTCTAAGGTTGGGAGGTTGGTCAATTGCATGAGTGGTATGTCTCTACATTTATTGGTGTGATTACTTTATATAGTATGAATTGGCTACATATAAAAGTTAACTGTATATTAGAATATAAGTTTTACATTTAACAGAATCATTCATAAGGCATACACCCTTGAAATTCTGCATAGTTGTAGAACTAAATCTGTAGAGTAGAATCCAACAGAATCTCTAAACCAAGATTGGTTTAAATCTGAGGATACATATTCCTCTATAGATAATTTAACTGTAAACTATTTCTGGTCAACTTTAAATGCTTCCAGAAAAGTGTAATAGTTAAATATTTAATTGTGATGGAAATCCATTTGAGTTCATTACATTGTTCTGGAAGGTGAAGGTTGTTTCACACATTTATAGATTCAAGACAGAAATTAATTTTCTCAAGTCTGCTTTGTTGTAGGACTTATAATAATGAGGAGAAATCCTCCAGAATCTCTGAATTAATATACAAGTTTAGATCTGGGTATTTCTAGTACCTCCTAGTTTACAAAATTGAAATTTTAAATCTTTTTATTGGAGGGGGACAAGTAGTCCACATTGTAAAAATACAGAGTACAGAAGCATTCCTTTAACTACTTACCAAGCTAAGAACAGAAATATGAGAGAAAAGTACAAATATCTGAAGTATTCTAACCTTTAAAGAAATTTTGAGTCTCGTTAGTAAGGATTGTATGATAGGATACATAATTTTTATTAATGTATATTTATTATACATCACTAGAGAACTACACCTGTGAACAGGTAGATGTATATGCATAACTATAAAGCAAATAGTACTTGCATTCCATGCAGACTTAAATAAACACATATAGTGGAGAATAGGTACACAAACTTCAGGCATGAAAATATATATAGGTATGTATCAATACCGACATTCAGTCGCTACATGGGTATCATAAGACTGGTATATTGTGGTAAATATATAGCCAACGATATCAGAAGAATTTATATACATGGAACAAAAAAATTAATTGTGCATACAAAGTCCAACTGGAGTTATAACTCTCCAGATTCCAGAGAAGGTTTTGATAAAGGCTATATAACATATAATTATAATAGGTAGCCATAAGTCACTGCAAAAACATTTACATAGATGAAAACCGTTACGATAATAAGCCAGTTAAATGAGGAGTAAATTAGTGTTTTAAATCGTAATAATCCACACAGTTCATGTGAAGTAGCATACAAACAATCATAAATTTATAAACTGTATGAGGTAAAAATTCTATGGGAAGCAAAAATTGTCAGGATGCAGAAACAAACACCTTCGGTATCCAACCACATAAAACTCAAAAGAGACCGACTCTCTCGGGCCTAGAACGGAACATATAGGTGTTCTCAAATCACCAATTTTAAACAAATCGAAGGACAATAGCATACGACTGAACTTGATTAATAATCAGTCTCTGTCGAAGTTTAAGACTTCAATACACATTGTCTAATACCCTAAAGAACGTTAACATGAGTGCGGAAGTGAGGCGACAATAAAATGATATGTGAGAATAGCTCCCTTTCATCTGTAAGCATACCGACCTGAAAAATAGAGAGCCGAGGAAGTTAATACAAATTGATATGTTTGGCTCAGATCTGGACACGAGCTAAAATTCCATAGCATCCTCCATACCTCCATGCGTACAAGGCGATTTAAACTTGTTTAGAAACTTAATAGAAGGAATTCTAGAAAAAAAAAATGTAAAATAAATGTATGGGGAGAAATAACGAATTACCTAACGAAGGAGATCATCCCTCGCTCCGGTAGAGTCTGCCAGCGCGGTAGAGTTATAAAAACAAAAGTTTGAACCCCATCGGGAAATAGAGGAAGCTGAGAAAACATCTCTACTGATAGAAAACCCAAATCGATGTTACCTATTGGGACAGAAGGCATGTTAACTCCAGTGCCTATCGCTCCGAGGCCAAAAGACAGGCAGGAGTTTGCTTGGTTAAGAACGCAGACATGTTGATACTGCGCCTCGTTAGCCATCCACCAAATACAACTAGGAAGGTGGCTAAGAAAACAAAGAAGATAGTAAGTAAACGAAAAACTCCAAGAGGACGTGAATAAAACCCAAATGATTTCTTCCATTTTCAGACATACGATACTCAAGAAATCAATAACAGAGTCCAGAGTTAACTAAATTAGTGGGTTCATAAATTACCTGCAACGTGAGGTTGTGACGAGCTAATACAGGCTTGAAGGGTACAAAGTTGTGCTTATTTTGTGCGCAAAGGCTTGACATCGCCATTAACAAGGAGAAATCCCAGCGAAGGTAGAAAGAAAAGTGGAAAGACGAAATCGCACCAGATATACAAAAGAAATCCAAACTGCAAAACCCTAACGGTACCCTTCAAATCTCAAGCGTCCAGATGGAAAGTGATCCATAGATAAGCCACGGATCGATAGGATGAGAGATGCAATTAAACCGATCAAGTCGACATTGAATTCACCATCTAGCAAAGAAAATCATGACGTCTATGTTCGTATACCACTAAATGCATAGATTCAGAGTCTCATGGCGTGGCCAAGACCCACGCCGAGTGGAATCCATAACGCCCTCACGAGAAGGGGAATGGACTTCAAACCATTAAATACGATGACATGGAGACTGGTAAACGTATCAAACCTCACATCAAAATCTAAATTGCCAGGACTACAAAAAGAACTCACACGTCTACATTCACATGCTTGTCGAATTCGAATGAGAACGTGACTCACCCTTGGTGAGAAATCCATAGTTCACAGTTTAGAAAATATCCATATGTGCAATGGACATGCAGAGGTGAGATCATCGAAATAAATCAAACCAATAGTTATAAACCGTGGACCATATATATATATAAATTCGAATGATAGGGTATGTGGGTTACAAAAATTGGTGTGAAAATGATATTCGAATATCCCAATAAGTCTACTAGTTGGATTAAAGTTAACGAAGACATGAATATCAATGCGCATGTGAATTATAAATCATCAAGGATAACTATAATGGTAAGGCAGTACTCGTGCAAATCTTTTTAGCCAAGGATATAAGATTCTCCTTATTAATTTTAATGTATTACATTTAATTTTTTAAATGGAGGAATATAAATATCCAATCTAAATCATATAGAGTCAGAAATGTGATTTGAACCAGGTCGAAGTACAAATTATGGTGTGACAGACCTTATTGAGATAAAAGCTGACAGTTAGAATATCTCAAAAGAAAAAAAAAAATTGTTGGTGAAATGGAGGCGTGACAACTGATGGCTCTTTTAATTTTACGGTTGACCCCACATATATATATATATATATATATATATATAGGTGAGAGACCACCAACCATATATGATACATATTAATACAACAAAGGGTGAGGGTCGCAGGTAACCTAGACCTCGCCCAATGGTGTGCTAACTACTATGCGGATCCAACAGGATTTGAACCCGCTTGACCTCGTGGGCTAACTCCATCCATCGAATCATCAACCATCAATGTGTGGGGCCTTTCGCCAAAGGCCCCTTTGTGAGGGTGGTGCAATCCTTCCCATGTCATCAAGGCACTACACACACCCACCTCCAAAGGTCTACTATAAAGCAAGGGCTGGGAAGTTTCCTCACTAGCTCTCATCCACCCAAGTATCAGATTGACTTTGAGTCCTCAAGTAATAATGCACATCATCAATCTCCTCGTGAGTACATCCAATATTTCCAAGCTTCTCCCTTGTCAATTGAAAATAATATATGCTTATAGCATATCTTCAATATTCCACAATTCCAATTGGGTCTCTACCTACATAATCCTTTCCTTGTCCTCCATTAGGAGAAGAAATTAGGCCTCCCCTCTCCACAACATCATCCTAGTGAAGATATCTAGTACAAATCTCAACTGCATGTCTAAGAAGCAAAGTCAACCTTCCACCTCCATCCTTCTTTTCTTTCATGGCTCTTGCAACAAGGTGAGTCATGCACTTCTCCTTTTTTTTTGTGTCATACATCCAAATTCCACTTATTCCACGTAATCACGTCTCACATCAAGTTCCTTTTCATAAAAAATTAATATATTTAGTTTTAAAAATTTTAACTAATTTTTTATTAACTAAAATATCATGATACATTAAATTAATAGTATGAAACATAAATTAATACTATTGATTTTGAAGTTTTATCTAAAATTTTCAGGCAAGCTCCATGGAGAAGTGGGCATACTCACTTGTAATATTGCAAACAATATGTCCTCCTATATTTCTCATTAATTTTTCCAAAAGGATGATCAAGTGTTAATTTCCTATATAAAACTATGAAACTTTATCACTAAGTCCATAAATTAAAAAAGAATTTATTCAAGAATTTATATAAAACTATGAAACTTTATCACTAAGTCCATAAATTAAAAAAGAATTTATTCAAGAATTTATTGAGTGAATGACCCATATAAATCTACTAAATTTGATCACCCCCGAGAACTATAATAAGAAACTTATTTATTGACTTTATTTATTTATTGAATTTATTGATTTATTGAGGTCTAAAGTTAAATCTTATAAGAATTCATCCTCTAAGAACACATTTCAAATTGACTATGATGTTGTAAACTCACCTACCTAAATGCTAAGAACTTAATTGAACCTATCCCATGACTTCCAATATTCTTCATAGTCCTAGGATTCTTCCACTCAATTTTTAAGAGCCTAATCAATTATTAGATCTCTAAATTGGGTTATTACATTCATCTATCAAATAATTTAATAAATTTTCCCTACTAGCATTTTTATTGCTCTTTGTACATTATGATTTTAGTTTTTTTTAAGTTACTATAAGAACACATTTAAAAAATAAATAAAAAAATTAGCAATCTTATATAAGAAATTTCTTATATAAAATTCTCTAAAAGGATTATCATTTGTTAATTTCCTATATAAAACTATGAAACTTTATCACTAATTCAATAAATTAAAAAAGAATTTATTCAAGAATTTATTTAGTGAATGACCCATATGAATCTATTAAATTTGATCACCCCCTAGAACTATAATAAGAAATTTATTTATTGAATTTATTTATTTATTGAGGTCTAAAGTTAAATCTTATAAGAATGCATCCTATAAGAATACATTTGAAATTGAATATGAGGTTGTAAAATCGTTTAGCTAAATGCCAAGAACATAATTGAACCTATCCCATGACTTCCAATATTCTTCATAGTTCTAGGATTCTCCCACTCAATTTTTAAGAGCCTAATCAATTATTAGCCCTCTAAATTGGGTTATTACATTCATCTATCAAATGATTTAATAAGTTGTTCCCACTAGCATTTTTATTGCTCTTTGTACATTATGATTTTAAGTTTTTTTTTTTTTTGTTATTTTGTCTTTTGTTATCTATGAGTTAGTTGTTTTCTAAGTTCCTTCACAAATTTTCTATATTTCTATTTATATTTCTTTGCAATATATCTAATGTATACACTTTAAAATTTAAGTTATTATAAGATGTGTTAGCTTAAATGTATTTTTATTTATATTTCTTTGCAATATATCAAATGTATGCAATTTAAATTTTAAATTATTATAAGATGTGTTAGCTTAAATTTTTAATGATTTTACCACATCTAAAAAAATAAAAGTTGTTTGGTAAATACTTGAATAGACCTACTATTTGTAATGTAAAAGGGTTCCACTTACATTTAAAATAAGCTATTTCTCTCCTTGTATGGTCTTAGAACCTAAAAAATCATGGCTATCCTTCCATTTCCTCTTCACAAGCTAAATAAATAAACATAATTCTACTTAATTCCATAATTTAATAAAAAATTTCATTTATAATATATTCAAATACACAATAAAAAATAATTATTTAAATAAATATTTAAATTTATAAAAAAATAAAATAAATTTAAAACCATATACATTCCTATTTAAAATTTATATAAAAATAACTCATGGAGAAATATACATATTTATTTACAATTCATACAAAAATAACTCATGAAAAAGTATACCTATTCATTTGTATGATTTTATATCATATGTTTTTCTACATTTTTTTCATAATTTTACCATTATGTGATTACACATCTCAAATACACCATTATTTATCCAATATTTTGTAAAAATTTACCTATAAAACTTCACCAAGATTTAATGAAATTTTTTTTATATAAATTTATGAATATTGATTATTTTAATAAAAAAATTATTTATTGAATATTACATAAACTTTATTTTCCTGTTTTTTTAGGTATCAAGATAAATTTTAATTTTATTGGAGCTTTAACATTTAAAATATCAAGTGTCAATTTTCTAAAAAACAATTTCCTAAAAAAAGATTGCATTACAAAATTCTAAAGAAACAATCTCATAAAAAAGAGCATTACAAAATGTATCTGGAGTTGTAAACACATATACCTAAATGACATGAATGTCATTAGACCTACCCCAGGAGCTAGTGTTCACATTAAATGTCACCGAGGTCTTGTTGAGCAAATTTTCAAAACACACAATATCACCACCGCTGGGATACCTGCACTATGTGTTGCCATTTCACCGTATTGAATCTGGTTGAATATTTCCTGAGTAGATCTAGAAATTTCCATCCATTCACCTTTCGTTTTATGAGATTGATCAACCGAGTTTTGATTTGTTAACTTAAAAATAATTATCACTTTCTCCTTTTCTCCAGCCATTAACACTTGTTCCTTGCAAACCAGCAAGCCCAATGCATGAGCACATTGTGGTTTCTACGTATTTCCCATCTTTCGTTCCTAACCCAGAAAACGATTAGATTCTGAGTAGCCTCTAATAGCCAATACATGGCACCTCTGTAATAGATTCCATGAGTATCAACTACTCTAATATTTTGAAGGGGATGTAAACAGCAATTTATCAACTCTCTCCATGAATCTATTGCAGAATCATATATCACTGTTTTCACAAAACGAACTCCCTCACGATCACGATCATGATCATGATCCTCCTCATGCTCACTGTGAGTATTAAGTGGCATCCCAACCAAAACCTTAAAATTATCTCTTCCATACCTTCCCATGCATTTCGGTTTGGAGCTCCATCTTCCATTAATGAAAGGAAGTGTCCTATACATGCCATTTATAGGATTCTTAATGCATAATACACTCACCATACATGAGCAACAAGCATCCAACCTGTATTGTAAAATAAAATAGAACCAAATAACAATGAAAAAAATTAGATTATGTACTAAGTGTTAGGAGTAAAACAACGAAAACAATAAAGAATTTACCCAGAGAAATAAACATAAAAGGTCAGCAACAAATCATTAACATAAACACAAATATTTAACCGGGAAAAACCCCAAACTCCGGGGAAAACCCATCCTAATGAAATTTCATTAGCCTTGGCCAAAACCCTGGCCAATCTAACCAAGTGAGCCTTCACCACTCACCTCCAGGCCTACCTTACAATGAAGTCTTCCCAGCCTTTTATAGGCTCCATTACATGCAAAACCATAGGCTGAAAACTATGGGTGCACAAAACCATGTGCCCCAAAACCACCACTGTTTACCCTAGTCCACATTGACTCTACCCCGAGTCATGTTTACCTAACAATTCCCCCCTTAAACTTGACTTGGGGCTTCTTGACTAAATCCAGCCAAACCTGCTAAGTGAGACAACCCCGCTCACTCTAGCTCTTCCCCCTTCAAATTTTTACCCAGGGTAATTGTTAACTTGACATCCCCCTATCACCTAGGTCTATCCCAGACTTTACCAGTGATTACCCAAGGGTACGCATGCCATACCAGGTCTTACAGCAGTATGCCCATTTACATGTAAAAAATTAACTCCATTAAAAAAAAAAAAAAAAAAAAAAATTGTTTCATTGTCGCTGTCCTTTGTGTAACCATTCTTTTACATTCATTCATGATGTCCTCTCCAAAGAGGACATCATAATTGTACATGAATCTTCCCTCTACGCTTTAGTTGGTCCTTCTAATTATATGCTCAGTTGCTTGCTGGAGCTACTATTCTCCACCATCGACCACAATTTTCCTCTTTGACATGGCCCACTGATAGCCTCCCACAAAGAAAGTCTCGCTTGAAATGCGCCTTCTAGCGCCTATGCCTTTGATCAAATAATAACCTTCTATCAGGAAATTGTGTGACCCATTTCCAGATTAATAGGTCGCCGCAACACCAGAATGAGACGAAGATATTCCACAATCCGCCCGCTCTGGGATCCTTGTGCAACCCTGTGTACTAACCTATCCGCAGTGGAGCTCCATCAACCCTGGCCGCATCGCTTCCGAAACACGTCAAGAGTTCGGATCCGTTGGCACTCACACAGCAGATCGTTGACAGATCTGACCATTTCGACCAGCTCACAGCGCAATGGATCAACTCACACAGCGTTCTAAATTTCTCACCGTTCCGGTGATCCTCTACAGAGGCGAACGAACATTACATGCATTAAGAGCAAGCCAATCTGCAATCTTTACGCAGGTCAACAACAGTCTTCACGCCTCTCCTTAGCACGCCGGTCAGGACAATACAGTAGAACTAAGACGCCGATCTGATCTTATCGATCCCAAAATAGCATGTGCCAAAACAGCAACAAATGCTGCCATACCACTCCACCGATGCCAATCTGCTGGATCTGCCAGCAACAATACCATAGGTCTTGATAACAATGATCCACATACCCAAAAAATGGATTTGAATCATAGATCCATGATCCGGAATCCTTCACTCGCAGATCTAGATCTTCAACATCAGATCTATCAGATCTAAACAAATTTCGCACAATATCCAGCGTCTTCATCCAATGTCTTCACATCGGTGGTTTCACTATGCAGCAACGAAATTATATTCCAAGCTCAAAGCTCTATGCTCTGCGCCATTTTATTTCCATCATGCCAATACAAACCCTCGGAAAAAATGTCCATCTGAAGCGCTCTGATACCAATTGTTAGAAATTATGCAAAACACAGACAACAGACAACTTGCACGGTCATGAGGTTTGCCGTTCTCCCTCAAATTTAACAGCGCTTTGTATCCATCCCAACGCTCTAATATGATTATGATCTTGCTCATACAAATGCACCAGACATCCCACCATACAGCGATCTGTAATTTAAAACATTCGTCATTTCACATTAAGACACAGAAATGAAATCCAGCGTGGATGCAAAGCGTAAGATAGAAGAAACTGTGAATCGAGTTGCCCTCTGATTTTTCCACATAGTAACTTCTTATCCATCCAAGCAGTGTATACAACTCGCTCCGATACCAATTGTTAGGAGTAAAACATCGAAAACAATAAAGAATTTACCCAGAGAAATAAACATAAAAGGTCAGCAACAAATCATTAACATAAACACAAATATTTAACCGGGAAAAACCCCAAACTCCGGGGAAAACCCATCCTAATGAAATTTCATTAGCATTGGCCAAAACCCTGGCCAATCCGGCCAAGTGAGCCTTCACCGCTCACCTCCAGGCCCCCTTTACAATGAAGTCTTCCCAGCCTTTTATAGGCTCCATTACATGCAAAACCATAGGCTGAAAACTATGGGTGCACAAAACCATGTGCCCCAAAACCACCACTGTTTACCCTAGTCCACATTGACTCTACCCCGAGTCATGTTTACCTAACACTAAGCTTCAAAAATAACTAATCACGAGTAAACATAAGTATGGATATGAACTCATATCACTTAAGTTTAGCATGCATATGAACACATTGATTGAGAATATATATAGAAGTATAATTCATGAAAATGTTGCTCTCCTTTGCAGCAAGTTCAAGTATTCAGTCTTGTACAATTTTAGATTAAATTATGTAAGGGAGCAAAAGCAATAAACAGGACTAGATGATGTTTTAGAGATATGTTACATTTGTGGTTTTCTGTTATTTTTGGTTGGTACATGTATAGAAAATAAAAACTATTTAACATGAATAACTGATAACACATTTTAAAAAAGTGGTTTCTATAAAGAGGGTAAGTGGGAGATCTGAGTTGCAATATAGTCTAAAGAAATTAGTTTCTGGCTTTTTTTAGCCTGATTTTCTACTCAATTTTTTTCTAATTCCATTAAAAATTTGTAAAATTGTAGTTTTACATTGTTGAGTTTGTAAAATTGTCTTTCCTAGAAGTTGAAATTCAGAATGAGATATTCACGAACATACTTTTCCACCTTAAACTCATTTTTTCAATCAAAATTATCATTGAAATGATGAAATATTCTCATCAAAATTCTATATAATCCTCAAATATGACCACTTACTATATAAATTACAAATACAAATATTCAATAAATATAAATAAATGTACATTAATTTATATTTATTATATACTCAAAATTTATAATCAAAATATAAATACTCATACAAAATAATAATTTTAATTTAACCTTACTTTATATCACTGAAAATTATATTCAAAATAAAGACATAATTAAAAAAAATTATCATTTCATTATTTAATTAGTGTATATTTATTATTAAATTTTAATAATTATTAAAATATATATACCTAATGGAAAAATAATATATAATATAATAAATTTTTTAATTGTAAACTTGAATGAAAACAAATTATTGACCAAACAACTAGAATTAAAATTATGTATTATATTGCTAAATAAAAATAATATATTGACTTATTTCATTAATTCCGTGGACAATTATTTTTAATGGACATTATAGTGTGGGAAACCAATGACATCTTGTAGAATCCTATTGACATATAATTTAAGAAAAACCATTCACTCTCTAAAGACTCTTATTGGCATAATGAGTATAATCTATTAAAATGATGACTCCATGTGAAAACCTTTTATATTCACTTATTAATACAATTTTTTTAATTTTTAATAATATATTGGAATAAAGACTATTTATAATTATCCTATGGTATATTGGGAAAGGCTATTAGTATAAATGCTTTCATTGACACAAAGAAAAGTCATGGTATGACTAAGCAAAGATTATTTCCAAATAGCTTTATTATTATGAGATCCTTAATTGAAATTTTAAGTTAAAGAAGATATTTTTTTATAAATTTCACTTATTTTCAAATATCTTTATTAATATTGGTTTTTGAACTAATTTTTATATTAATATAAATTAAATATATTTAATTTTGAAAATTCAATTTATTAACTAAAAATATATTATTGTATGAAGTTGATCTAAAAGTGTAAGTACTTGTGTAAGAGCCTATTTTAAAGGAAGTAAGGAAACAAGCTAACGACTCAAGATCCAAAAACATCTTGTAAGAGTGAAACCTTGCCCCCTAACCAATCACAAAAGGTAATTTTGGTAGGGTCGTTTTGCTCCAATAGCAATGATGAGTAAATCTACATTGGCAAATAACAATAAGTGATGACATCATTGGTTTGACAACTAAGTTATGCTAGGTTTTCCTAAAAAATCACTAAATATCCAAGGTCATAATAAATTATTTTAATTTAATACTATTACTATAAATATTATAAAAATAGATTTCCAATTTTTCTTTTATAGTTAAATTTGATAGTGAAGAAGACTTGAGAATGTATTAAATGATGGGCTTTAATTTGGGGAAGAGTTAGGCTCTTCATCACCCCATGGTTTCCATACATTGATGCCATAAAAAAGGTGATTCCAACAACATTGCCCCATGCTTTCCATACTTTGATGCTACAAAAATGGTTGTTCCAACAATGTTGGTTTGGGTAAGGCTTGTAAATCACACCCTTCCTTTCTAGCAAGAGAAGGTTCTAAACTAAATAAAAAATAACTGGGAAAAAATAAAAAATACTGATCTTGAAATACTTTGGATAGAATTTGTGTAGAATAGATCTCAACAAAGGCTTACCTAATCACATCAAATGAACATAAAAATCTCTCAAAGGATGGTATTAGATTATGAAAGTAGTATGAAAATAATATTTTCAATACCAAACAAGAGATTTGTGAAACACATCTACAGAGGCAAAAATGATCCCAAGAAAGAAAAAGGAGATGACACACAAATCAAAAAGATGGTAGACCTCTCATAGCCACCACTTCCATACTTTGATGCTACAAAAATCGTTGTTTCAACAATGTTGGTTTGGGTAGAGCTTCTAAATCACCCCCTTACATTCTAGCACCATAAGGTTCTAAGCTAAATAAAAAATAACTTTGGAAAATGAAAAAATACTGATCTTGAAATAATAAATAAAGAGATCTTGAAATAACAAAGAAAGAGCTATTTACTTTGGATAAAATTTGTGTAGAAATAGATCTCAACAAAGGCTTATCTAATCCCATCAAATAAAACATGAAAATCTCTCAAAAGACCTTATTAAATTATGAAAATACTACTTTCAAATACCAAACAAAAAATTGTAAAATACATCTACACAGTAAAAAATGATCCCCAAAACAAATGAATAACACACAAATAAAAAAATTATTGTAGACCTCTCATAGCCAGCACTCACCAAGAAAAATAAATCATAAAAGATCCTCCCATCCAAAATAAGAAAAATAAAAACACACACCCAAAACTGAATCATCATATTCCATGAGTAAAATAACATCTAAATACAAGAGAACAATGCACCACATCAATAGAAAAATAACACTATCAAAAAAATAAAAAGAATATAAAAAGAGTTTATATTTCAAAAAGATGAGACTCAAATAAAAAAATCTATTCTAAAACTTTGGGAAGCCTAGCAAATTCACATTAGTTCCAGTTGCTCCAAACTCAAAACAATGGCGGAGAGGGCACAAAAAGAAAAGCAAGTAAAAACAGTCAAACAACTACTTAACTTTTAATGTATATATGTATTATTTTTCTCAGTTTTTCATAATGTATATATGTATTATTTTTCTCAGTTATAAACCCCAGCCGCTATGAATAAAAAGTTGCTTCCATCACTTCTTGTAACCGTCTGGATTTGGGCAGTTCTCTTAAATACACATTGAATTTTATATATGCGAAACTAATAATCTAAATGATAATAGATGAATAAAAAAATATTAACTTAAAAAAGACCAGATAAACCCTAAACATGAAACTAACACTTTGAAAAAAAATAAAAGACAAAACTTATATAAAGCTAACACTCCAAAACACAAACTAAGAAAATTAAAACAAAACTGTCGATGTACTTAAAAATCAAAACTTACATAAAGCTAACACTTCAAAACATAAACTAAGCACATTAAAACAGAATTGTAGATGTACTTCACCTTGTACTCGAACACACACTGCAGGGTCGACGAGCTGTGCGACGGATACGGCTAGGGCTTTCGGTATTGTTCTCGAATTCGGGTGCCCTATCTCGAAGAAATGTACGCACGAAGCCACCATCGAACCACCTGTGCCAAATCCCGCATTCAATCCACGGGCAAAACAATCCCTCGTGGCAGGGAATGGGCCTCTCTGCATTTCCTCTCAACTCGAATTTTCTGATATTGTAGCATCGATAGTAGCAGGAGCCGAGCTTGGAGCCCAACCGCCATGATACCCGACCACTGCATCCGTTCCTGTAACGCGCCAAGCGGTTCCTCCACCCTAACTTCACCACCGTAACTTCACGGGAACAATCATTTCTCCGCGTTCCACAACGTGCTCTTCGATATACCGACCAAGGAAGTTGCTCTCGTCAAGAAACTCTTTCAGTGCTTTGCATGTCCTCCGGATCTGGGGATATTGCTGCACAAGCACTCTTAGAAATATCTTCTCCAATATATCGGGAACGATGTTGATTAAAACAAGGATCTGAAGACGATGGATTGCTAATCGTAGATTTTGCAGACTTTGCAGTATTGGAAGTCGACTCGTCATAGTCCTCCCTGCAAGGACATGATGAAAGGGAAAACTCCAGAAGAAATACGTAAAACTTTCAACATTAAGAATGATTTTACTCCTGAAGAGGAGGAGGAGATCAGGCGTGAAAATTAGTGGGCCTTCGAATGATCCTGGAGAATTGGTGCAAAAACAGTGTATATATTTCAGTGTCATGGTGTTTGGTTTTTTTTAGTCGAGATTTGTTTAGAAGCTATTAGTGGCAGGCTTTCTTTTTTTTCGATTCATTAACTTATAATACTATTGTGGACTGGCTTTGAACTTTAAGGCCCATGGTTTGTTCGAGTTGATGGTGGACTGGATTTGAATTTTAAGGCATATGGTTTGTTATAGTTAATCATTTTCTAAAGATCTCTCGGGAACTCCTTCAGCAGTATTGGACTTATTGAATTGCTAATAAATATTGCAACTACTTTGTTGTCAATTGAAATAAACACATGAGGCAATTGACAGCAAAGTAGTTGCAATATTTATTAGCAATTCAATAAGTCCAATACTGCTGAAGGAGTTCCCGGGAGATCTTTAGAAAATGACTAACTATAACAAACCATATGCCTTAAAATTCAAATACAGTCCACCATCAACTAGAACAAACCATAGGCCTTAAAGTTCAAAGCCAGTCCACAATAGTATTAGAAGTTAATGAATCCAAAAAAAAGAAAGCCTCCCACTAATAGCTTCTAAACAAATCTCGACTACAAAAAAACCAAACACCATGACACTGAAATATATACACTGTTTTTGCACCAATTCTCCAGGATCATTCGAAGGCCCACTGATTTTCAAGCCTGATCTCCTCCTCCTCTTCAGGAGTAAAATCATTCTTTATGTTGAAATTTATACGTATTTCTTCTGGAGTTTTCCCTTTCATCAAAGACGAGGGATTGCTAATCGTAGATTTTGCAGACTTTGCAGTACTGGAAGTCGACTCGTCATAGACCTCCCTGCAAGGAAATGAAAGTGTTGCATATCCTTGCAACACTTTTCAGGGATGGCCTGCGTTAATGACGAGTCTTTTCCCTGACCTGTGCTAAGTGGTCTACCAATTCATTTCTTGGCCTTTAAATAGACTACATTTTACATAAATATTGTGGGTCAATACCATTGTTTCTCAATATCATGGGTCAATACCATGGTTTAATTTTTTTTTTATAAAATTAAAATATTTATATTAAATTACATTAATTTTTTATTTTATTTTATTTTATTTATATTTTTATGTAATTTGACTTAGTCTAAATATTAAAAAATTTAGTACAACGTGAGATTTCTAGCACAATTATCAATAATTACCAACCTACATCCATGTTAACTATGGATCTATTAAGAGGGATCAAATCTCTCTAGGTGCAAACTTGCAAAACTTGAGGAAAGGTTTGCACCTCGATAGATTTGATCCCTCTCGGCGCTTAATAGATCCACAGTTAAGATGGATCTAGGCTGGTTTCAGTCGTGTGCGGCCAAGGAAAATCTATCAAATATTTGATTAATTTTGTCGTGTGCGGCCAAGGAAAATCTATCGAATATTTGATTAATTTTATCAATAATATGTAAATACAGATAATACAAATATCAATAATATGTAAATACAGATAATACAAATATAATAATTTTATATATGCTAAATATGTCTGATTTTAATTTTAAAATTTTATTAGTTACCTAATGCGCTCATATTAAAAAATTTTAATATGTATAAGATTATATATTATGATTGAAAATGCAATGTTAGAATATTGAATGATCGAAAATTCAAATAATAAGAATATAGTCAATCAAAAAATAGTTTACAATGTGATTGATCTCAATCTCTCTTCTTCTGCTTTTCTTGCAGTCACACCTGCTACTTTTTCCATCTTTGCATATCTATCATATGAAAAGGGAGTTTGAAATCGTATACCATTCATATCTTTAACTCGATATATTGCAATAAACATCATACCCTGTCTCTTTTTCTTCCCAATATTAATAGTAGCTTTCTCCAATGTCATTCCTTGTGATTTTTGGATAGTTAAGCCCCAAGCAAGTTTCAAAGGAAGTTTTTTTCTACTACCTCTTTCAATAGGTGTAATAGGAACTGTCTCAGGGGATGAATCATCCCATGGTACTCCCATATAATTATCAAATCTTAATAAAACATATGTGGGTGGTTTTGGGGTGATTTTCCAGGTTTATACACAATTTTTTCTACAATTCCAAGAGCACCATTTACAAGTCCTGCATCAGTCGATATGTTTGACATAAGGATCACTCGAGCTCCAACTGCAATGATTAATTCAAGTTTTTCATCCTCATCTATTTGCATGGAATTTCCTTTTACTTTTGTAGCAACACTGGCTACAATGGGACAATTTAGCCTTTTTAAACAAAGCTTATTATGATGTTCTACATCATCATTTGTTGCAAACAAATGTATTTCCTTATCAAAGGACTCATTTGTGGAAGAATCCAAGCATGTATTTGACCGAGTCATAAGTGCTTTCTAGTCTTCCATAGTTGGTTTTGAATCCCTTACCTTCATTAACAAACGACGAAAATATATTTGTTGATTTCTTTTTCCATCTTGTCGAAACACGGTGTCAAGGGTCACAATTGTTGTGAATGAGTTCCATAATTATTTTGCAATACTTTCACATGCATATATAGGTTTATCTAGAACAGGAGGCAATTACCTCAAATCACCGACCAATATAATCAATCTCCCACCAAAAATAAGCTTCTCATTTTCTGGGAAAGCTTGTCGAAGTCTCTTATCAATGTTTTGCAACAAATTTCTTCCACTGAAACTCATTTCATCTATCAAGATATACTTCACATGCTTCAAATCTTGTTGTAGGGTCATTAAACTTGATCCTTTCAAAGGTGACGTGTCTTTGATTGGAATTTTAAGTACAGAATGAATTCTTCTTGTAGATATGTTGAAAGCTACAACCCCTGTAGGAGCTAAAAGAAGTAATGGAATCTTCTCTGGAAATGACTTGGCTTCAAGGGCATTTTTAATAGCTCCGATCAAATAAGAATTTCCTGTACCTGCAGTGCCTTGGATTATCATAAGTAGTTGATCAACCCCTAATCTATTATGTTCAAGGACAATATCAAATGCTATTCTTTTCTTAACCCCCAAACTTTCAATGGAATACGACTTTGCATGTTGGTTAGCACAGATTAAATTCAACTTTCACTTTTCCGATATGAAATGAATAGCACGATTGGAAGTCACTTCATCAACAAAATGTGTGTTCGAATTATGTGCACGATATCGATCTATGCATCCCAGCATCTCAAATTCATTGTAATTTATATATTTCTTCTGACACAATCCAAGAATTATCTCCCACTCATTCTCCCTAGAATATGCAGGTGGTTTCTGAACTTCTTCTCCTTCAGATTCTACTTGATCAACGGGTGGTAATGGATTGTGATCAATATGCCATGGATTATATTGAAAATTTTCCCAATTATGGACTATCTCATCATCTCCTCGACCTATATCTCTATGGAAATCACTAAAGGCCTTGTACAATACTAACTTAGAACAACAAAATTCTACAAACTTGTCATCTCCTCGATCAGGAACTGAGTTAAATCGAGGAAGCACACGTACAATAGCTCCATTATTCCATTCTAACCATTTCTCCCCATGTCGACGTTTATCATATGACCATGATTTTGCAACATCTATCAATGCAAGGTGCTCAATATGGGAAGGTCGCTTGGTATATGCATCAATAAGGGAATTATCATTATCGACATCATATGTTTCAATCTGTACTTGTTTGAAAACTTTCCTACCAACATTCAGAACCACAAATCGACGACTACATTCAGAAAGAGGGAGTTCTAGAAGCAAATGACATGTCTCTTGTGCACATATATCTCTGTCAATAATAGTTTCGCACAAAAAAATCTTGTATTCACATGTTGCTGGTTCATTTGGATTTTGAATAGAAGAAACATGCCTCAACATATTATGGAATTTTTCTGATCCTTTTTCAGATTTTGCTGCATATTTTGCTATGTAATTAATGACAACGTGCTTTGAAAGAACTGGTTGCCAATCAATATTAGCCCTCCATAGAAATCCATGCACATGTGGAGACCCACGATGTTGCCACTCATAGCGACACCAATAATTTGTAGCTTGATGATAACGTTGAAAAATTTCATCTCGAAACATTGCATGTCTTAAGTGCATATAATGTGCTACAATATGAGGATTATCAATTACATTTTGACGTCTCCATTTGCTTGCTTCCCCTTTATCTCTAGGACATGTACCTGTCATTAATTTATGTAAATATGGCCATTTCATATCTGCCGCACTTAATGTAAAGAATATTGTAGGACTCCCAATTTGTTGATCCATGTCCGATAGCTCAGCACGACACTTATTCCAATATGCACGTGTGCCTCTTAGTACAGTGCCGAGTCGCATCAATATTTCTCCAATTCGTGAATCTGGAATATTTTGTAAATGTTCTCGTAACTCCTCCATTGTTGTTGGTAAATCTGTCATATTTTTTTTCACAAATACTGCAGATGAAGCTTGACCACAATGTCTCATGATGATATTGAGTAAAACGTATCTAAATCGTGGGTGCCTTCCAAACCTGTTATCACGATATCGAAGAAGATGCTTTGCATACTCATGAAGATGGACATGTCTCTCACGTGCTTGCAACCAATCTGCTTCACCTTTTGGGAACAATGACGGAAACGCCATATCAAATAATCCCATAGTGTTATACTCATTGATTGGAGATGAGCCAATTCCAGGCCAACTAAGCACTTCCTCTGTATTAGGTTGTTCCTCTGCATTAGGGTTGTTTACCCACTGTCGAATAATATCAATCTCTCATGTAGCATTTGTAAGCTTTGATGCAAATGAAGTTGTATGTAAGCCATCTAATGCATCGTCAATCCTTGGAACCCCTTCCAACATTGCAAATTCAGTGTCACTATCCTTCTCTCACAAAGTAATAGCATTAATCATATGTGATACATCTGTTGCGATTTCAGGTATTTCTTGAAGTGCATCATTATCAACTTGAACACCACGATAATATGGATCATTATGAATCTTATAGTGTAATGCACGTAATACAATTTATTTCCTGATAGTAAAATCATAACTTGATCCCTTTGCACCTTTTTTCCGCACAACAATTATCAAATCCAAGTCTTTAATATGTTGAGGTGACTTCATGGCAAGATTGCTAACCTCTTGTGGAATACTAATGGTGTGTCATCTATATTTGTATTGTCCACATATTGAGTGCATAACCTGCAAAATTGGACTTGCACGTGCTATCAACATCTCTTCGACTTGTGTGAGCTCTGAAAGAACATTAGGTTTTTCTCCTGGATTCATATGGTTATTGGCTGAAAATCTATGAGGACTTCCTTCTCATTTACATCTCATGCACATTGTACCTAAGAAAAATAAACCAACTTCATTGTGATCTATCCTCAGCTAGAGATTTGATCCCTCTCAGCGCTTGATAGATCTAGAGTTAAGATGGATCTAGGCTGGTTTCAGTCGTGTGTGGCCAAGGAAAATCTATCGAAAATATGATTAATTTTATCAATAGTATGTAAATACAGATAATATAAATAGAATAATTTTATATATGCTAAATATGTCTGATATTTATCTTGTCATTTTAATTTTAAAATTTTCTTAGTTACCTCATTTTTTTGAGATGATAAATATTGTTAATAAATTTAATGATGAAATAATTTTTTGAATGCAAAGTGACAATGTAATAGTGTTGAATGATAGAAAATGAAAATAATAAGAATGTAGTCAATTACAAATAGTCTTCATTGTGATCAATCTCAAATTATTTACTTTTTCTATTCCTATTGTCACCCTTGTTAGTTTTGTCATCTTTTCATATCAATTATATGGAAAGGACAATTGAAATAATAAACCATTAAAATATTAAGCTTGAACTATTGTACTAAACATCATACATTATCTCTCTTTCTCTTCAATATTAATAGGTTGATTTACTATAACAAAAATATTAATGTAAATTGTTAATAATTTTGTGTGCTTACACTAAAATCAAAGCACAATCTTAATCCAATCACTTTAAAATTAATGTACCATCAATGTACATCAAATCAGAAATCAACGTCTACACTAAAATCAATGCACCTAATGCAAACAATCAAATAAGTTTACAAAACAACATCTACACTAAGATCAATGCATCTAATGCAGGTAATCAAATAAGATTAGAAATCAACATATACATTGAAATCAATGGATCTAGTGCAAGTAATAAAATAGGATTAGAAACCAACATCTACACTTATATCAATGCATCTAGTGTAAGAAATAAAATAGGATTAGAAATCATCATATTAAGGTACATTGTTAATAATTGTGTGTGCTTACACTGAAAATTAAATCAACTTCATTGTGATCCATCCAGAGTTAAGGTGGATCCACCTTAAGTTGTATGTGAGCCATATAATGCATCGTCAATCCTTGGAACCCCTTCCAACATTTCAAATTCAATGTCACTATCTTTCTCTGGAAAAGTAATAGCATTCATCATATGTGATACAATTGTTGCAATTTCAGGTATTTCTTGAAGTGCATCATTATCAACTTGAATTCCACGATAATATGGATCATTATGAATCTTATAGTGTAATGCACATAATACAATTTATTTCCTGACAATAAAATCATAACTTGATTCCTTTGCACCTTTTTCCCACACAACAATTATCAAATTCAAGTCTTTAATATGTCGAGGTAACTTCATGGCAAGATTTCTAACCTCTTGTGGAAAACTAATGGTGTGTCCTCTATATTTGTATTGTCCACCTATTGAGTGCATAACCTGCAAAATTGGACTTGCACGTGCTATCAACGTCTCTTCGATTTTTCTGAGATCTGCAAGAACATTAGGTTGTTCTCCTAGATTCATATGGTTATCGGCTAGAAAGCTATGATGACTTCCTTCTCATTTACATATCATGCACATTGTACCTATGTTTGTCGTATGTACTTGAATTCTAGAATACAACTCTTCACACACATGACATATTTGAACATCAGCCAATCGATCAATCCTATCATGAAATTTTCGATGTGAAATATTCATATCAACAAAACTTTCATGTTGATGTTTGGAATCAATATGTTTTAAACATGTTTCTTTCATAGGATTTTCCTCTTCGTCCTATACCATGTATGAGTTGTTCAAATATTGTTTTCTTTGTCGCTATGATCTTTTTTGTTCACTTTTCTGTTTTCTCTATTCTTCATGTTTTTCAGGTTTTATTTCCTTTGGGTTATCTTGTCCATTTCCTCTTTGTTCTGCATTTTCTTCTATTATTTGTTGTGTCTTTCTTTTTCAATATTCTCTTTGATATTCTCTTTTACGTGCTCTTCTCTCTTCCTGTTGTTCTGCAGTTGAAATTTCTTGTGCCTTTCTTTTGTGATATTCTTGTGCCTTTTCATTATGCTTTACCCTTTGTTCTTCATGTTCTTCAACTTTCATTTCTAATTTCTTTCTATGTCGATAATTTTTTTTGATATTCTCTTTGATGTGCTCTTCTCTCTTCTTGTTGTTCTGTAGTTTTCATTTCTTGCTCCTTTCTTTGTCAATATGTTCTTGCATATTCTCTTTGATATGTTCTATGTGTTTCTCTTTGTTCTTCACTTTTCTCCTTTCTTTGATATTCTCTTTGTTCATCACACATTTCTTCAAAGTTATTTTCCTCCATCTCATTATTATGAGAAGACATGGTTGTTTGAATTACTGCAACACAAATATCAATGCACAAATAAGTTTTGGTGAATAGAAAGTGCATTGCATATGCACCTAGGCCTCATTTTGAGTGCATTCTAATGGAGTTTCGATGCCTAAGGGTGCGTTACTCTCTTTAGAAAAATAATTTACCCTAAGGGGCCCAAATCCCTAAAAATTTGCAATGAAATGACTATTGAAAGAAATAGGGGGTCTATGGCACCAACTTGGATCAAACGGCGATGAAACCCATCCACAAAATCGATCGTAATCAACAGTTGAAGTTCAGGGGTAAAAACAGGTTTAGAGCTGCAAAATGAAAATGGTAACTTTCAAATGGTAAAAATGAATAGCAAAAATATTTTAATTAGTCATTTAATTATTTGAAAATCACATTTATTGCTGTGACAACAATTTTATTCATTTTTTATCAGGAAAAATGCATTTTTAATCCATTTGATGTTGTTCTAAATAGGTTTGCAAATTATTAGCACATCAGTCATGCACATGTATTTCAAGAATGATTTGACCACAAAGCATACTTTTATCCTTATTTTTAGAGCTTTGATAAAAATGAAAGAGGACTTGAAGCACTTTTATCTCTTTTTCGATCTTTGATAACAATGAAAATGGAACCCCTCATGTCTTCTTTTAGCTCTTTTAGACTTTGATAATATGAAAATATTTTTGAGCACTTGTCTTTTTGAGCTCGTAAAAGTTAATGAATTGATATCTACTTGGTATAAGTTTGACCCTTTTCTGGACTAAGATAGATTATTTACGAAAAAGGAATGCCTTAGTCGAACATGACTAGGAGGTTCTCTCAAATATTATTTTACACTTTCTCGGATCTGATCGACAACTTTACGAAAAATTACCTATGGAGTTTTATTTTTTCCTCTTTTTCAACCTCTCTAAATATGAAAAACGACCTGTTTGTCACTGTCATTAGGCTCGTTAAAACATAAAATAGTGACGGGCTTTTCGATCATGACAAGAATCGAGTTTCATTCATCGCTAGACTCGTTAAATTATTAAATAGCGATACATTATTCACCTGAAGGGTTGAATTATAGATCAAGAATATGTTATCCTCCTCAAGCTTGTTAAAAGATAAAGAGGTATTGGTGGACAAATGACCAGGGAAAATTTGGGAAAGTTAATTTTTTTTTTTACTGTAGCAAGTCGCTCTTGAGCATGACACTCCACTCCATCATCGTGACTTTTTGTGTTGGGTAATATTCTCGACGGTTCATTCATACCTTCAGTTTGGTTTTGGGTCAATGCTGCCAACTCATCTCAGTGTCATTGATATGTTCAAGAGAAGTCATCTAGTGAATACTCATCTTCTGCAATACTCATAAACCTTCATTCTCATGACAGTCATCCCTGAAAATTGCTATATCAAGTCACATTTTGTCTCTGAAATCAGTAACTCCCGTTTCTCAATAATGTAACTTCCTATCGACGTCAAATCATCATCCAGGAAGTTTAATTAGAAACATCATCTTCCAGTACCATGAGGCAGCATCAACAAGATCCTCGCTTTCAGACTTTTGACCAAAATATTTTGTTTGGTGTTTGACATTATGTTATCACACCCTAAATTTTCAAAATCATAACTTGAAATGTGTCAAGTTTGTATTTAGATTGGTTAGAAGCATGCCATCATGAAATGATAAATTTCATGATTAGTATAAGCTTCTATGATTTTTTAAGTTGTTAGGGAATGCTCTCAAGTCATATCAAAGGAAAAAATCTGAAATAGGTACTTTAAATCAACCTAATATCTCAAATCTGGCCACATGTCAAAAAAATTCTTAGTCCGCAGCGATTTTGGTACAAAATTAACAGATTTTGTTGCGGAAACACCTAGTAATTTCGTAGCGAAACTAACACTTGTAAGGCTAAATGCACTATGAAACCGTGTCATCCTATAATGGTTTTTTTCATAATGATGAGTTGTTAAACTTTGAGGGTTTTGAGGTCATGCTGTCAGAATAGGGTTATCATTGAAAGTCTTAGGCATGTTTTGGCATCAACCACCATTTTCTTAATAAATCTCATCTCATTTTTAAAAATAAATCCTTCATTCCTCACGCTTTATTTTCCACTCTTGTAAGCTGCTAACAAAGAAGCTTGTTTTCATTTTCATTTCCCTTAGAAACCCTCTATCATGTCAGTCCTCTATTACCATAACAGCTCATTGTCATTAAAGGATGTTACTGAACAGGTTTAAATATCTAGAGAAGGCCACCGCTGCAAAACAAGAAGAAATGGCTACACCAAATAAAGAAAATAATTGAGGCCTACTATTCAGGTACAAGCCTACAAGTCCAAGATTAATCATAGAAGATCCAAATTTCGTAGAAATTCTTACAAGAGCAAGCTGCATTTAGTTCTGTCAAAAGTTGCAAGGTCATTAGAAACATGTATCACAAGAATTTGTACTCAATTTCAAAGGAACATCTACAAAGGTTGGATTTCTTCATGTGCCAGTTTCATCTGAGAGCATTTCTCAAGCAACAAAGATCCCTAGGATGGGAGAAGAATGGTTTAAAGCTACAAAGTTTGATTTAAAGAGTTGTGATGATTATCTAAAGCCTGAACATGTAGGGATAAATATGACTGTAGGGATTCCCAGAACTTGCCTTAAAGATAACTACTCTAATTTATTGACAGTCATACAGAAATACTTTACCTGTGAAAGAAGATTTTGTACAATCTACATGTATGACTTCAAGCTGTTGCTTCTTTTTATGGGAAAAAATCCGATAGATATTCCTTTTTACCTTTTTATAGGCCTTGGGAAAATGGCAGATAAAGTGCAAGGTAGACGTGAAAGAAGCGAAACTTCCATATTTCACCATGGATTGATGAAATTACTAGTACTAGAAGAATTAAACAAACTAGATAGATACTGGGCATATTTCTTGTTTATGAATGGGTATGAAATGGATGTTTTATCCCCAAGGAAAGCCTCTAAACTCAAAACTCTTTCTCCTAGGCAAGAGCTGAATACTACTAGAGAAGTAGAAGAGAATAAACAAGAAGGTTTAAAAGCTACACCTAAAGACGTGGAGGTAGAAGCTAATTTTATCCAAGAGGCGGCACCACATCAACCAACTAATAAGCATGCTAAAAAACATGTCATAAATAGCAAGACTAAACCTACATCAAAAAGGTCTAAAGGAAGCACAAAGGAAACTATTGGAGGTAAAGGCAGGCTTAAAGACATCTTATAGGCTATAGACATTGCAGAAACCCCTGTAGTGAAAGCAACTGAGGTAGAAGGATCCAATATTAAAGGGAAGGGGCTTACGGCCAAGAAATTAGATTTTTCATCAGAGGATTCAAGTTTTCTTTTGAAACCTAGAAAGCCTTTTACTAGATCACAAATTTTTGAGACTATCACAGTTGGAAATAAGCAGTAGAGGCAAGATAAAGAAAAAAGGGAAGCAGTGAAAGAAGTCATAGTTATATCTCCTACTGAGACAGAGGTTACTAAAGAAAAGAAAGTTCAATCTAAAAGAAGGATCCAAAAGGAGTCTGAGCCAGATTTTCGAAAGGGACAGTTTAAAGATAAGGAAGAAACAGTGAAACAGAGAAAGGGAAAGGAAAAAATCATAGAGCAAAATGAAAAAGAGTTTCTTGAAGAACAGTTAAAAGTAGCTAGGGAAGAGTTTTTTGAAACAGAGAAAGAGCTAGAAAGATACAAGAAAGATAGAAAAATGATATATGAGGTGGAAAATAAAGTGAATGATTAGGTTACTCATTTTCAAAAATCTATTGGAAAGGCCAAAAAATTGTTGAAGAAATCACAACCTTTACGCATCATGATGACATGCACGAGGCAGAGGAATTTATGGCTACAGGCAAAGGGTAAAAGTATTCAGAGACAATTCAAAGAGTTGAAAGTAAATATGGAGATGGTGAAGACAGAATTAGAGAAGAAAGGTTTGGAAAGAGGAGCTATGGAAAAAACTATTGAAGTTGCTCATGAAGAAACTACTAGTAAATAAGAAGGTAACAATGAATAATAGACCTTTTTGTCTTATATTATCATAATTTATATGCAGGTATATTCATGGATCTTTTAAGAGCTCAGATCCTAAATTTTGTCAAGTCTCTGAGTAATTAGGCAATTCCGCAGCACATGCCAGGCCTGAAGCCTAGTTTTTGCTGTGGAATTTCTGAAAATTTCTTTTTGGTTTTAAGGCACCTAAAATTACAGGGTTGAGGAACTTTGAGGCTTTTATTTAAATTTTTTTGATCACTTAAAACCCTCCAATGGTCAAGAATAGCATAATATTATCTCAGATGACCTTTTTGATTTTTGCTATGAAATTCGCTATGAAAGTAGCTCAAAACTCTGTTTTGATAGCAAGGTTAATTTTTGGAAGAAGGTGATGGGTAAATGACTATTTAAAATCTGTTCTCCATAAGGAATGATAAAGAGTATCAGGGCAATGATAAAGGGTATCAGATCAGAATATTTCTAAGTGAAGATATTTTGTTATGGATACAGTTTGAAGATACCAGCTCACTATGCTACCATATCATCAAAATGACACTTCCTTAATAGTAGGCAGAGCAGTTTCATAAAGAGAGTCAGAGTATTAATGTTTTTTTTGTGGCCAGTATGGGTGAAAGACATGATTCCTTTCAAGGAATATTTGGATCATATTTAGATTAAAATGTAATAAGTAGGTGTTTGAGTCATAGTAGGACTATAACTCCTAATTCGAAAGGTGTCAGTTCTAGTTTTAAATATCTAGTTAGTGGTTAGTTTTGGTGTCAGTAATAGATTTTAATGATCTAGCCACTTGGCAGATTGGGTGTAAAGGCTAGATGCCTATAAGTAGTGAGTACTTTGATCTATGAAGGGTTGGAAATATGATCAGGGCAGACTATTTTATTGTAAATCTTTGGAGTTTCTAATATATACAATAACAATACAACTTTTCTTCACCTGAGATTCTTATTATATTTCAATGAGTTTATGTCCTATCTTTTGAAATGTTTTCTTCCAATGTCTTAATTCTTATTACTCAGAATTCATGATTGTTCATGCTCTGACTTCCTTTAAGTATTAAGCCATGGTTAAATGAGTTTTTGTCCTATCTTTTGAGATGTTTTCTTCCAATGTCTTAATGCCTATTACTCAGAATTCATGATTGTTCATGCTCTCGCTTCCTTTCAGTATTAAGCTATGGTGAATTGAGTATTTTACTTTCCATATCTTGATGTCTCATTACTTAGAATTCATGTGTCACATTCTCTGACTTCCATTGAACCTAAAGCTATTGGGATTTTCCTGAATGTGTTATTATTTCCATGAAATATAAACAAGCCTCAACTTCCACAAGGAAATCCTTTGTCATCTTTATCCCTGTTACTTAATCCTTAACCCAATGGTAGCAAGCCTTCATATTTTCAACCTGCAAACATATAAAAATAATACATAGATCATAGAGTTAACCATCTATTTTTATCATTAACCAATATCATAAACCCCCTTGAGAGAGCCCTCTTAGCCTGAAGAGGCTAAGCTTCAGTTAGAAGTGGTTTGAAATAGTTACACTGAAGTTGTCTGATCAGTAGCCAATCAGGTGCGATTTTGGTGATAACACATTAAATCATCTATTCATGCCTTAAGAAATGTACTGCAGTGCCTTGAAATCCATTAACTTAAATGGTGGTTCTCTCGCATTTGTTAACAACTCACATGATTGGCTATTAATCAAACGATGTATTACCATGTTCAACTACAAATCATATATTTGCATGTCTAGACTTGTACCCAAATGATTGAGTGAACGAGATAAGAAGACCCCAGATCTAGTTTCAGCCATCTGGGCTGCGATTCCAGGATTTTTGTACACATCATTTGTATGGTGACCTTACATACAGATCACCATCCAAACATGGGCCTATATCTATAGGCATTTCTATATCGGGCAACATTCCAATGTAAACAACTTTCTGCACGATGTACATGTTATTAGATAGTTTATGTGCTGAGCATGGGAATGCCTTCCCTCAAATATTTGTGATCAAGAGGATATATCATGATGTAATGTATTGTAAGATCGATGCGGGTCGCCACTCCTCTTCAGTGCCAACCCATCACATCATAAATCATCTCATTCAAAAAATATTGTTATTATTCTTACTTCATGCTTTAGGGGGCAGCTATTATAGTTAAATTTGGGCATCATTCCCAATGACCTTGTAAAACTGGACATCATCCCTAGGACCAATGAAATAGGGTCTATCATCCCCTATCATTTCAATTGCTACATGCCCTAAGACAAGAAAACACCATCCATGACTTCCATTGGAAGGTTTCCAAGGCTTGAAGTATGTGTTATATCGCTTATGATCTCACCAATGCAGCCTCTCAAGGGAATAATTTCTTTTCATATGTAGCTATCTCCATTCAAGGGTGCTCCGTAAAGCACTTCTCGACATTCAAGAGTGCGTTGGTCAAATGGGAGAAAAATTCTCATTGTTCCGGAATCTCCACATGGCCAGTGCCTTCTAGAAGAGTCGATATGTGTCAAAATTTGAATCCATGTGTCCGTCTAACACCTCTAAGCTTGGGAAAATGTGTTTTATATTATTAGAAAGTCACTGATTGAGAAACTACCATCAGTTTCCCTATAAATTGAGCGCAGATTCTAGTGTTAGGGAAGGAAGAAATTTAGTAAATAAACGTTGTTGGATTCCCAATTTAGAGAGTGATAGGAGTGATATGCTGCTGGTGAGGTGTTTATTGTGATGATGTTGAGATGATGATGGAGCTAGTGACATCAAATCGACAGCTAGTTGTAACCTCCCTCTTCTATCCATTAATAAAGATTGCTACTCATTTTCCCATATATGTATCTATTTATGTTTCTACTTTTCATATGATGGATTGTTAACTAATATATATGTTTCATGTTTAATCAGTTTAACTAATTAAGATAAATAGGCATCTTTATATTGCAATCTCTTTGTTGTTTAATGTTTATACTTGCAGGAACTAGTCTGTCGATCAAAGTTGGATTGGAAGTTACAACAAGAGCGACAGAAGGAGAATAGGAAACGCTTGGATCACAAGTAAGTTCCTCTATC
The DNA here is from genome assembly GCA_034641835.2 of Pinus albicaulis. Lineage (NCBI taxonomy): Eukaryota > Viridiplantae > Streptophyta > Pinopsida > Pinales > Pinaceae > Pinus > Pinus albicaulis. The sequence goes on along the minus strand of CM076578.1, from coordinate 1,959,030,887 downwards.
TTTCTGTGTGTCTATTTAATCTTAGAGAAAGTATCTAAAAATTATTTGATTTGTTGTTCTAAATGCATATCACCACATTTAGGGAACATGTTTTATCTGTAATTCATAATTCTGCATAATGGTCAGCAAAACACCTTCCGCGCATCATCAGTGAGTGAACACTTTCATTTTTTGGTGCACCCACCTCTGTTTTTTGTACAAACCAAACCCTATTAATTCATTCTTTTTGTAAGTGTACAGAGACCGCAAACGGTGCACTATGTCCCCCATTCACCCATCCATTTTTTCTCCCATGGTAGTAGTCCCTGGTCATCCTTTGTTGGAGTATCACACCCTCACACATAAGAAACCATGACATTCATAACCAATATATACCCACCCTGGACATCCTACCTACTCCTGGGATTTCCCCATCATAAATAGTTATGACTGTCACCAAGCTGCTTTTTATACTTCGACCTTGGGCCACAGAATATCCATCATTATTTTTCAGTCACCCCTTGCCATAATGCTTATGTTAAACCTGTCGCATCTAGGATCCTTATCAAACATGTATATTCTTTGTAATGCAACTCTTTATTTCGATGAATTTCCATTTAAGGTAAAGTTGAAGGACTTTTGAACTCAAAAAGTACAAGCTTCCTAAAAATTCAAATAAGATTTATTTTTCATCAAGAAAATAATTTCATTTCCAAGCATGACCAATATCTCTTTTGTGGTGAAACATTTCGTTGATTATAAAGCCAAAAAGCTACAATTTTGGTGAACAAACAATTTTCAAAAGAAAGAAACTTCTAAAAACACTAAAAAGTATAGAAATAATCAAAGAAAATAAAATTTATAATTATCAATCCTAACTAAGATACCTATGAGTGTATTTTAATGATTTCACTTATTTGTAATAAAACTAAAATTGTTTCCACTTGAACTAGAAGAAATGAAATCATGAAAGACTAGTTTGAGACAAATCTCACTTCAGTGATCTAGAAGCTTTTACTTTTTGCAATCAAGTAAGAAAAAAATACTCAAACAGGTAAGGCTGGTAATAATATTGGTGGCTCAAGAAGACAATAACAGAAAACCAGTTATCTTTTCCAAATGAATCTATCTTCCAAAAATAGCAATAGCAAACCAGGGCAAACCCTAACCTAATTATGTAAATATGATGATTTATAAAACAATATTGTAAGGTGTTAAGGAAGAGTTAATAGAATGACTCTAATAGCTTGTATACATTAGGTTAAACTTTAAAAATTTGGTTATGTCACTTTGGAAGAGAAAATATTCATTTTTTCAAAATTTCCCAGTGGGTGCGCAACTTCTCAGTGCAAACCAATGTGCATGCGCACTGAACTATACTGGAAATTTGTGCAGGTTGCCACTATGTTTTGCATAGAAAACCATGCAGGGAAGAGAAAATTTAGAAGAAATAAATTTAATGCTTTCTAACTCAGATAATCTATGATTTTATATACCCAACCACACTTAGAAAATTTAAACTAGGAAAGCTAGAATGTCAAACCAAATAGAACAAAAGAAAACTAAACTTGTCTTCCTGAGTGGATTCACCAATTTGTTTTGTGGATTAATCCCTCTTTCGGACAACATTGATCTCCCTATTACCCCAAACAAACAAGCATTTGAATGCCCCTTTCTCTAAACTATTTTCATTTTAGATTATTATACCTTAGAAATGACGACGTTATGCTCCTACCTTTCAATTGAGATGTTTGATGTATCATTTTACCTTTCACTCCAAAGCCATCCTTCAATGCTAAGATGAACCTGCAATAACAAAAAATGCAAAGGATCAAAGCACCTGCAGTATATAATAATCATAAATACTAGTTCAACTTAGTGTTCAAGAAATCTAAGTATTGACGTCATTTCAATTAATTTAGAAACAAGAAAAAGAGAAAAAGAGATCCATAAGTATTATCAGATATAAAAAAGAGATAAATTACAACATGAGCCTTCAAGTTGTACAAATTTCTCCCATTTTTCTGTGCAATCATTTTCTTTGGTTTAACAATCTTGTCTCTCTAGAATTACCAGCATGAAGTCTTGTGCATAAAGGTGTGATCTTCAATGTACAACCAGAACTTTCCAATCCATAATCTACTATGAACTAACCACTACCAGTACCTACTCAAATCAGTATCTACCTATATCCTCAAAACTGAAACTTCAGCTCAATTTATAGTGTTATTAAGGAAGTTTCAGATCCATGAAGAAAGGGATGAGGTCCTCCCGTTATCATCAAATTGAGTTCTGTTGGGCTGCTGCAATGGTCAACTTGGAGTAACTATTTTAAACCAGCTTTTGACTGAAGATTAGCCTCATCAGTATGAGAGGGATCTCTCAACCTATGAAATGGTTTGTAATGAAAACTCTATTATATGGCTAACTCTATGATAATGACTTGATTGTATATGATCGCAGGTGGAAAATGTAGAAGGTTTACTACCATTGGGCTTATGGAGTCAGTGCTAGGGAAGTCAGAAAAAATAGCTCTCCTTATGGAAGTTGACGCATGTAGATATTTAAATGAAAGGACAACACACACAAAATTTACTCAATAGATAAATGTTCAAAGGAAATGAGAGTGTGAAAAAAATGAATTCTGAGTAATTAACATTAAGATATTGAAAGCAGGATATTGAGGAAGATATACAATAGTTTAATGCTTAAAGGAAGTCAGAGCATGAGAAGCACGAATTATGAGTATTCAAAAATTAATATATTGAAATAAAGTAGCAAGATACATAAGACAAGCTTCATAAAAACATCAAATGAATCTTAGGTGAAAGAGAAATCCCACATCGACTATCTATTACTGATCAGAATAATTTACAATAGTAGTAGTCACAAGTAACATCTTCCAGCCCTTTCTAACTCTAAAAATATCTAATTTATAGTGTTATGACTCATACAAATGTTTTTCCACCTTTCTAGCTTTGAATTCCCACCTCAAAGACCTATTTCAAAAATGATTCCATTACTTGGAGACTTCCTCGGGATATATCTGTTTTGCAGAGTTTGAATACAAAAAGGACTCTTCTTTCATTAATAGTTAAAAAAATCAATTTAATAGCCCTTATAAACTTCAACCAACTAATTTTCTGAGTGTACTACAGTGCTGATGTGTCATTATGCCACGTGGATGTTGAGCTGGATCTCCTCTAAGTCGAATTTTACAATTTTTTCACAAATCTGGTCAGTGAAAATTCTGAATAATAGTCTTCCAAGATGAGTATATAATTTCCAAACCTTGATGGATTTGCAAAAAATGATAGAGGTTTTTGTAGAATTCCCTGTGCCAAAGATAAAACTCTTTCATATTTCCAAAATACATTTTCATTTGGTCTAAAATCAAACTTTAAGTTGACTACTAAAACAATCATGTACAAAAATTTTTGTAGCGTAGTTTAGTAGCAACGTTTCGTAGCGCCTCTGTTTTAAACACTTTTTCCAATAAACTTGAATTTAGGCTACCATGAGCCTTTAAAAAATGTTAGGAGGGCTTCATGAAACATGTCTTCCTACTTTTAAGGAGCTGCTGCCATCACACATGATAATGCCTCCATGATGAACTGATGAGTTGGATAACTTTGTCGAAGACCAAACTTGGAAAAGAAAAATTCCTCTGACTATATTTGACCTTTACATGTGGCTATATGACCTTTTAAAACAATTTTAAGATAACAAAATACAACCCAAATCTCCTTTCTGCAAAAACAGAGTGTCATTAGGCGGTTTCGTCGAGAGTTTTAGTAGCATGGGAAAAATGGCTTTTCCATCAATATTCTTTACTTCTTTTTTGTTCCAACAACTCCATTATGTCATGATACCTTGAAAACATCGATATCCCTCCATAAAACATGCCAAAACTAGATTTTAAAGCAAAAAATCACCTACAAGAATTTTTGTAGCGTTTTTCTAGCTTCAAGCCTGAAGCACGCTACAGAATTTCCTAAAAAATGTAGAATTTTGGTTTAGGAATGAACTCGTATTTCCGAGTCCTTAATAGATTTTTTAAAACTGGAGGAGGTTTTCGTATATCAATAGTTTTTTAAGAAAAAAAATCTCTTGTTTTTTTAGATACCATCTTCAGCTATCAAGAATCTGCATTTCAAAAACATGTATAAAGCAAGAAAATTCTATTTTCTGAAAAATAGGTCCGAACGATATCCCTGTATCTCCCAATTTGTAGCACTTTTGAGAAAAGTAAAAGAGGTTAAAGTTATTTGATATGTTATTGACAATAACCTCTCTCCGTTTCTTAAAATAATTCTCTGTTTTCCTAGAAATTTCCCTTGAAGTTGACTACTCAAGAGTCAAAAAATAGAGAAATCCTCATATTCGCTACAAAATTATTAGGTGTTTTCGTAGCATTTTTTGTTGTTTTCCTGTGTAAGACGCTACGAAAATTTGAAAAATTGGTAGATTCATCCTTTTGAGTTTGAATTGATGGGGAATGACAACTGACATGGCATGGACTGATGTGACATGAAATGGCATAAATGAAGGTGATGTCAAAACGTGGTATAGGCTTAAAAATGCAAATTTTTTCCTATAACACCATGAAATGGCTTAGCAGACCTTATCCATTTGGTGAGTGACCTATATAACCTTATCAAGAAATTTTTAACAATTTAATGGGTGATACACCTCAAATGAATGGACTTTTAGCCAAGGGATAAGCTCCATGAGTAGAGGGATATATCTCGAACTGACGCGACTCTAGAGGCTTCACGTTGGGAGAATATTCGACCAAATATGCTTATAGAAGTAACATTTTCATGTTTATTTCCTTTTTAGGGGGGTGCGAAGTTTTTAGTGGCGAATAGAGCGGCGATCGCCATGGCTAATAGAAGAAGTATCATCGCATGTGCAGGTAATGGTCACAAAAAGCGCACATGTAATATTTTAAAGGTTTTAAACATCTTTTCTCGAGTTTCGAAGACTTGGTTCAGGAACATGAGTATTTTTTACCTCTAAGGGAACATAATATGGATGATGATAGACCCATAATGACAGTCAAATTTCATGGTGACAAAATGACGTCTAACACTTTGATCATAGACTCCGAAGTGGTTGGACATGTTCCTACAGTGCACGAATGTTCACCTGAATAATTGGAGAAGCTACCTTAGGATTTGATTCTTGACAAGAAGACTAGGACTTCATGACGGCGAGGCATGGAGTACCTTTGTATTGGTTTCAAGGAAGTAAGGCTCATTGCATTGAAAAAGAGAAAGTGAGAGAAGAATTCCCTCACTTGGAAATTAACTAAGAAATTTTTTGGTGGCCCAAAATCTCATTAGTGGGTTGGAATGATTAAGGTGGCTCCAGAAATGCTCAGAATTCATAAGTGGATTTGGAAGAGCTTAAAAATAGAATTCACTGGATTGAAGTGGAACCAGGGTTATATTGAATATATTGTTGCAAGACTTCAAATGACACAAATGACACCTCAATCCAAGTTCGTATATCAAAGTTATGGAAAGTCAAATTTTGGAAAACTAGGTCTAGTGGTAGCCATTGAGGAGGAAACAATTTGAAACTTATCCATGCAAGGATTCTGACCACAGGAATGAAAGAATTTGTCGCCTATTTAATTTTACGGTTGACCCCAAATTTGGCTCATGGCTTTTTTAACCACTTATATATATATATATATATATATATATAGGTGGGAGACCACCAACCATATATGATACATATTAAAACAACAAAGGGTGAGGGTTGTAGTTAACCCAGACCTCTCCCAACGGTGTGCTAACTACTATGCAGATCCCACAAGATTTGAACCCGCTTGACCTGGTGGGCTGACTCCATCCATCGAAGCATCACCCATCAATGTGTGGGGCCTTTCCCCAAAGGCCCCTTTTTGAGGGTGGTGCAATCCTTCCCATGTCATCAAGGCACTACACACACCCACCTCCAAAGGTCTACTATAAAGCAAGGGCTAGGAAGTTGAGTCCTCAAGTAATAATGTACATAATCAATCTCCTCGTGAGTACATCCAATATTTCCAGGCTTATCCCGTGTCAATTGAAACTAATATATGCTTATAGCATATCTTCAATATTCCACAATTCAAACTGGGTCTCTACCTACATAATCCTTTCCTTGTCCTACATTAGGAGAAGAAATTAGGCCTCCCCTCTCCACAACATCATCCTCATGGAGATATCTAGTAGAAATCTCAATTGCACGTCTAAGAAGCAAAGTCAACCTTCCAAATCCATCCTTCTTTTCTTTCATGGCTCTTGCAACAAGGTGAGTCATGCACTTCTACTTTTTTTTTTGTGTCATACATCCAAATTCCACTTATTCCACATAATCACGTCTCACATCAGGTTCCTTTTCATATAAAATTAATATATTTAGTTTTAGAAATTTTAACTAATTTTTTATTAACTAAAATATCATGATACATTAAATTAATAGTATGAAACATAAATTAATACTATTGATTTGGAAGTATCGATGTGTTCTTGCATATTCTTTTTGATATGTTCTATTTGTTTCTCTTTGTTCTTCACTTTTCTCCTTTCTTTGATCTTCTCTTTGTTCGTCACACATTTCTTCAAATTTATTTTTCTCGATGTCATTATTATGAGAAGACATGGCTGTTTGAATTACTGCAACACAAATATCAATGCACAAATCAGTTTTGGTCAATAGAAAGTGCATTGCATATGCACCTAGGCCTCATTTTGAGTGCATTCCAACGCAGTTTTCGATACCTAAGGGTGCATTACTCTCTCTAGAAAAATAATTTACCCTAAGGGGCCCAAATCCATAAAAATTTTCAATGAAATAACTATTGAAAGAAATAGGTGGTCTATGGCACCAAATTAGATCAAACAACAATGAAACCCATCCATAGAATCGATTGCAATCAACAGCTGAAGTTTGCGGGAAAAAACAAGTTTAGAGCTCCAAAATGAAAATGGTAACCTTCAAATGGTAAAAATGAATAGTAAAAATCTTTTAATTAGTCATTTAATTATTTTAAAATCATATTTATTGCTGTGACTACAATTTTATTCATTTTTTTCTTCAGCATGATGAATCCATTTGATGTTGTCTAATAAAGCAAATTATGAGAAAATGAGAAGATTAGTCGTGCACATTTATTTCAAGAATGATTTGACCACAAAGAATACTTTTATCCTTATTTTTAGAGCTTTGATAAAAATGAAAGAGGACTTGAACCACTTTTATCTCTTTTTCGATCTTTGATAACAACGAAAATGGAACCCCTCATGTCTTCTTTTAGCTCTTTTAGACTCTGATAATATGAAAATATTTTTGAGTACTTGTCTTTTTGAGCTCATAAAAGTTAATGAATTGATATCTACTTGGTATAAGTTTGACCCTTTTCCGGAATAAGATAGATTATTCATGAAAAAGGAATGCCTTAGTCGAACATGACTAGGAGGTTCTCTCAGATATTATTTTACACTTTCTCGGATCTGATCGACAACTTTACGAAAAATTACTTATGGAGTTTTATTTTTTCCTCTTTTTCAAACTCTCTAAATATGAAAAAGGACCTGTTTGTCACTGTCATTAGGCTTGTTAAAACATAAAATAGCGACGGGCTTTTCGATCATGGCAAGAATCAAGTTTCATTCATCGCTAGACTCGTTAAATTATTAAATAGCGATAGATTATTCACCCGAAGGGTTGAATTATAGATCAAGAATATGTTATCCACCTCAAGCTTGTTAAAAAATAAAGAGGTATTGGTCGACAAATGACTGGGGAAAATTTGTGAAAGTGAATTTTTTTTTTACTGTAGCACGTCGCTCTTGAGCATGACACTTCACTACATCATCGTGACTGTTTGGGTTGGGTAATATTCTCAACGGTTCATTCATACCTATGGCTCATCATATCTTCATTCCGGTTTTGGGTCAATGCTGCCAACTCATCTCAGTGTCATCAATATGTTCAAGAGAAGTCATCTAGTGAATACTCATCTTCTGTAATACTCATAAACCTTCATTCTCATGACAGTCATCCCTGAAAATTGCTATATCAAGTCACATTTTGTCTCTGAAATCAGTAACTCCCATTTTTCAATAAAGTAACTTCCTATCGACGTCAAATCATCATCCAGGAATTTTACTTAGAAATATCATCTTCCAGTACCATGAGGCAGCATCGACAAGATCCTCGCTTTCGGAATTTTGACCGAAATATTTTTTTTGGCGTTTGACATTATGTTATCACACCCTAAATTTTCAAAATTATAACTTGAAATGTGTCAAGTTTTTATTTAGATTGGTTAGAAGCATACCATCATGAAATGAAGCTTCTATAATTTTTTAGGTTGTTAGGGAATGATCTCAAGTCATATCAAAGGAGAAAATCTGAAATAGGTACTTTAAATCAACCTAATATCTCAAATTTAGCCACATGTCAAAAAAATTCTCAGTCCGCAGTGATTTTGGTACAAAATTAACAGATTTTGTTGCGAAAACACCTAGTAATTTTGTAGCGAAACTAACACTTGTAAGGCTAAATGCACTACGAAAGCGTGTCATCCTATAACGGTTTTCTTCATAATGATGAGTTGTTAAAATTTGAGGGTTTCGAGGTCATGCTGTCAGAATAGGGTTATCATTGAAATTCTTAGTCATGTTTTGGCATCAACCACCATTTTCTTAATAAATCTCATCTCATTTTTTAAAATCAATCCTTCATTCCTCAGGCTTTATTTTCCACTCTTGTAAGATGCTACGAAAGAAGCTTGTTGTCATTTTGATTTCCGTTAGAAATCCTCTGTCATGTCAATCCTCATTTACCATAACAACTCATTGTCATTAAAGGCTTTTACTGAACAAGTGTAAATATCTAGAGAAGGCCACCGCTGCAAAACAAGAAGAAATGGCTACACCAAAGAAAGAAAATAAAGGAGTCCTACTATTCAGGTACAAACCTACAAGTCCAAGATTAATCATGGAAGATCCAAATTTCGTAGAAATTCTTACAAGAGAAGGTTGCATTCAGTTCTGTCAAAAGTTGCAAGGTCATTAGAAACATGTATCACAAGACCTTGTACTCAATTTCAAAGGAACATCTACAAAGGTTGGATTTCTTTATGTGCCAGTTTCGTCTGAGAGAATTTCTCAAGCAACAGGGATCCCTAGGATGGGAGAAGAATGGTTTAAGGCTACAAAGTTTTATTTAAAGAGTTGTGATGATTTTCTAAAGCCTGAACATGTAGGGATAAATATGACTATAGGGATTCCCAGAACTTTCCTTAAAGATAACTACTCTAATTTATTGGCAGTCATACAGAAATACTTTACCTGTGAAGGAAGATTTTGTAAAATATACATGTATCACTTCAAGCTGTTGCTTAATTTTATGGGAAAAAAGCTGATAGATATTCCTTTTTACCTTTTCAGAAGCCTTGGAAAAATGGCAGATAAAGTGCAAGGTAGACCTGAAAGAAGCAAAACTTCCATCTTTCACGATGGATTGATGAAATTACGAGTACTTGAAGAATTAAATAAACTAGACAGACACTGGGCATATTTCTTGTTTATGAATGGGTATGAAATGGATGTTTTATCCCCAAGGAAAGCCTCTAAACTCAAAACTCTTTCTCCTAGGCAAGAGCTGAATACTACTAGAGAAGTATAAGAGAATCAACGAGAAGGTTTAAAAGCTACAGGTAAAGACGTGGAGGTAGAAGCTAATTTTATCCAAGAGGTGGCACCACATCAACCAATTAATAAGCATGCTAAAAAACATGTCATAAATAGCAAGAATAAACCTACATCAAAAAGGTCTAAAGGAAGCACAACGGAAACTATTGGAGGTAAAGGAAGGCTTGAAGACATCTTATAGGCTATAGACATTGCAGAAACCCCTGTAGTGAAAGAAACTGAGGTAGAAGGATCCAAGATTAAAGAGAAGGGGCTTGTGGCCAAGAAATTAGATTTTTCATCAGAGGATTCAGGTTTTTTATTTAAACATAGAAAGCCTTTTAGTATAACACAAATTTCTGAGACTGTCATAGTTGGAAATAAGCAGTAGAGGTAAGATAAATAAAAAAGGGAAGCAATGAAAGAATTCATAGTTATATCTCCTACTGAGACAGAGGTTACTAAAGAAAAGAAAGGTCAATCTAAAAGAAAGATTCAGAAGGAGTCTGAGGCAGATTTTCGAAAGGGACAGTTTAAAGAACATTTAAAAGTAGCTAGGGAAGAGTTTTCTGAAACGGAGAAAGAGCTGGAAAGATACAAGAAAGATAGAAAAATGATATATGAGGTGGAAAAGAAAGTGAATGATTATGTTACTCATTTTTAAAAAACCATTGGAAAGTCCAAAAAATTGTTGAAGAAATCACAACCTTTACACATCATGATGACACACACAAGGCATAGGAATTTATGGTTACAGCCAGAGATTAAAAGTCTTCAGAGACAATTCAAAGAGTTGAAAGTAAATATGGATATGATGAAGATAGAATTAGAGAAGAAAGTTTTGGAAAGAGGAGCTATGGAAAAAAATATTGAAGTTGCTCATGAAGAATCTGCTGGTAAATAAGAAGGTAACAATGAATAATAGACCTTTTTGTCTTATATTAACATACTTTACATGCAGGTATATTCATGGATCTTTTAAGAGCTCATATCCTAAATTTTGTCAAGTCTCTGGGTAATTAGGCAATTTTGCAGTGCATGCCAGGCTTGAAGCTCAGTTTTTGCTATGGAATTTCTGAAAATTTCTTTTTGGTTTTAAGGCACCTAAAATGACAGGGTTGAGGAACTTTGAGGCTTGTATTTAAATTTTTTTGATCACTTAACACCCTCCAATGGTCAAGAATAGCAGAATATTATCTTAGATGACCTTTTTGATTTTTTCTACGAAATTCGCTATGAAAGTAGCTCAAAACTCTGTTTTGACAGCAAGGTCAATTTTTGGAAGAAGGTGATGGGTAAATGACTATTTAAAATCTGTTCTCCATAAGGAATGATAAAGAGTATAAGGGAAATGATAAAGGGTATCAGATCAGAATATTGCTAAGTGAAGATATTTTGTTATGGATACAGTTCGAAGATACCAGCTCACTATGCTACCATATCATCAAACTGACAGTTCCTTAACAGTAGGCAGAGCAGTTTCATGAAGACAGTCAGAGTATTAATGTTTTGTTTGTGGCCAGTATGGGCGAAAGACATGATTCCTTTCAAGGAATATTTGGATCATATTTAGATTAAAATGTAATAAGTAGGTGTTTGAGTCATAGTAGGACTCTAACTCCTAATTCGAAAGGTGATAGTTCTAGTTTTAAATATCTAGTTAGTGGTTAGATTTGGTGTCAGTAATAGAGTTTAATGATCTATCCACTTGGCAGATTGGATGTAAAGGCTAGATGCCTATAAGTAGTGAGTAATTAGATGTATGAAGGGTTGGAAATATGATCAGGGCGGACTATTTTATTGTAAATCTTCGGAGTTTCTGATATATACAATAAAAATACAACTTTTCTTCACCTAAGATTCTTATTATATTTCAATGAGTTTATGTCCTATCTTTTGAAATGTTTTCTTCCAATGTCTTAATGCATATTACTCAGAATTCATGATTGTTCATGCTCCGACTTCCTTTAAGTATTAAGCCATGGTTAAATGAGTTTCTATCCTATTTTTTGAGATGTTTTCTTCTAATGTCTTAATGCTTATTACTGATAATTCATGATTGTTCATGCTCTCACTTCCTTTAAGAATTAATCTATGGTGAATTGAGTATTTTACACTCCATACCTTGATGTCTCATTACTCAGAATTCATGTGTCACATGCTCTGACTTCCTTTGAACCTCAAGTTATTGGGATTTTCTTGAATGTGTTATAATTTCCATGAAATATAAACAAGCCACAACTTCCACAAGGAAAGACTTTGTCATCTTTTTCCCTGTCACTGAAACCTTAACCCAATGGTAGCAAGCCTTCATATTCTCAACCTGCCATCTATTTTTATCATTAACCTCTGTCATAAACCCCGTTGAGGGATCCCTCTTAGACTGAAGAGGCAAAGCTTCAGTTAGAAGTGGTTTGAAATAGTTACATTGAAGTTGTCTGATCAGTAGCCAATCAGGTATGATTTTGGTGATAACACATTAAATCATGTATTCATGCCTTACGAAATGTACCGCAGTGCCTTGAAATCCATTAACTTCAATGGTGGTTCTCTCGCATTTGTTAACAACTCACATGATTGGCTGGTAATCAAACGATGTATTACCATGTTCAACTACAAATCATATATTCGCATGGCTAGACTTGTACCCTAACGATCGAGTGAATGAGATAAGATGACACCAGATCTAGTTTCATCCATATGGGCTACAATTTCATAATTTTTGTACACATCATTTGTATTGTGACCTTACATACAGATCGTCATCCAAACATGGGCCTATATCTATAGGCATTTCTATATCGGGCAACATTCCAATTGTAGACGACTTTTGAATTATGTACATGTTATTAGATTGTTGTTTTATGTGTTGAACATGGGAATGCCTACCCTCGGCAATTATGATCAATATAGGATATATCATGATAGAAATGTATTGTAAGATTGATACGGGTGACCATTTTCTTTGTTTCCGGGCACATATAGTGTAAATCATCTCAATCAAATATTGTGCAACTGAGTCATGCTGGGAAATTGTTATAGGTCAATTTGGACACCATTCCCAATGACACAGTTGGCGGAACTCCGGGACCGATGATCACGGGTCTATCATTCCCTATCATTTTAGTTGCTACATGCCCTAAGACAAGAAACAAGATAAATCAAGTAAGACTTTCATCAAGCAAGGTTTCCATGGTTTGAAGATTATTGTATAACGTACGAGCTCACCAATGTAGGCTATAAGGGGCCTAAGTGCATTGCATATGCGAGGGTAACCCCATGCAAGGATGCTACGAAAAGCACTTCACGACATTCACAGTGCGTTGGTCACATTGGGGAGTGAAATTCTCATTGTTTACGGAATCTCCACTTGGCCGGTGCCTTCTAGAAGAGTTCACATGTGTCGAGCTTCGGATCAAATGTCCCATTTGACATATACATGAATAGAAACATATCTTGGATTTTTGGAAAGCTATTGATTGCAAAACAACCTACGGTTCATCTATAAATTGAACACGAGATCTAAGTGTTTTAGGAGGAATAATTTGAGTAGAGAAATCTTTGGAGAATTTTCAATTGAGAGCTTGGTTCGTAGAGGCACTCTTATTTGGAGAGATTTATGTTGTGATGAGACTTGGGAACTATCTTTGAAAGTTCTTTCTCAAATCAATCATTAGGATTTAAACCTCTTACTATCATCATATCTAAGAAATACTTTCTTGCATTTTTACACTACAAATGTGTTTACTTTGATTTTCATGTGCAAGATCTTGGTTGATGAATGTAGTGTTGGGAAAAATGCGAGAGGGGGGGTGAATCAGTATTCCCAGCTAAACTTTGCTGCTGTCTAAAGTGTCAATGCTCTTTAATGGGTGTATAGAGTCATCTCCTCTTGCACATTGCAGCATGGAGATCCAATGTCAAGTGTTTATTAACTGGTTCTTTATTCATTTAATTGCTCATAATCTTAAGATAAAGTATATCTTATGTTGATAACAGATAACCATTACACAAAGCATCACACATGAACACCGGGATTTTGGGGTGGAAACCCAAGTCGGGAAAACCACGTATGGTTGCTCGGCCTTCAATATTTTATTATAGAGAAAACATCTTACAACATATGTCTTCAGTGCGAGACTCCTACCGACAGTGACATCTACAGCAGATTTTTGTGACCCTCTCTTGGAAGGGAGATATTACCTGTTGGTTTTGACATCTCATATGGAGAGGAATTGTGTGACCACACAGATCTGATTTGTTTCTCACAGAGATGCGACTTTATATTGCAGAGAGCTAATGTCCTCCATTTGCACTATCTCATGGATACATTCATCAATTTCATGCCCAGGATCAAGAAACTTCTTGGACATAGCCTATGATAGTTAATCATATTTTGATGGATTCATCAACTTTTCAGTGCAAATCAGCATGTGAAACAGATACATTAACCTCACAGAAGCAGAATCTTGGTGAAGCCCAGTGACCAGATTAGATATTTCCACATACACACAGACATGACATAAAGCCCTAGTTTGAATACGCGCTTTCCTTCTTCGATGTATACGTATATGCGCGCTTACGTTTACATAAACCAGCGTATACTTCTACACATATTATAGAAAAATTTCATTGCGCATACGCGCTTTCTCCTGTGAAACGCGTATATACGCGCTTCCCCTTCGGTGAACTAGCGTATAGATCTTCAACCATATAGTAGCATATCTCTTGAATCGGATATTCGTTGATTTACCCTTTACTTGGACAGATGTTCGCCTCATCTTAGATCTAAGTCTTCCATAAATAGTCAAATTTGTGTTGAGTCAGTCCTTATTCATCATTCGGTGAAAGCTCTTCTTCAGATCTCAATTGAAACTAAAGTGTTACATTCTTCTAAGGATATTATGCATACAGGAAGAAGTGATAATCTGCATTCAGAACATCTATTACCATATTTGTTTAATATTTTCTTCTTTATCAATTTGTACTTCAAACATATATTGTTACCACTAATTTTATTGACCCAAAAATATGTATTTAAATTATATTCTTGAGATATTCAGATGAAAATCATTACCAACCACTAATCAAACTCCATGTGATTCTGGATTTTGCGCTAGGCGCTTTTTCACATCTGTGACATCAAGATTCTTACCCCGTGCACTCTGTGACTTCCCTGGAAATGAATCCGCGTATTCCTTGAGACATACACTTTTCATCATAGATCTAGCACAAATTTGAATTTCTTTCTTCATTGCCTTAGTTTGTACACAACGTAGATACATCGAGATTTAGTTCATCAAGACATGTTCTATCAAGCACAACTTCATCAAAGTAAGTTGCCATCATCTTCATCAAGTGGGTTGCCTTTCAAGGTCAACACTCAGCATCATATTGTCAACAAACATCATATCACATCAGATTTACATCATTTACCAAGTCCATCAGGTCAAGTATTACTTCATCAGGTGGTTTGCCATCAAGGACAACACATGTCAACAGCCGCATGTCTTCATCTTCATTCAGTGGGTTGCCATCAAGGACAACACTCTGCATCATATTTCCAACAATCTCCCCCTTTGGACTTGATGGAAACCACGATGGTGTTTGGTTACCACAATAGATAGGTACATTAAGAATACAATGACACCATGTCACATTCCCCATTTTGACACCATTCTTTCTCTTCATTCAAACACCATGTCACTCTCCCCCTTTGACATCAAGGGCAAAGGGTGGATCAAAACCAACATACTCTTCCCCTTTTCTCCTCATGTTGAAGAAGCGTTCTGCAGATCTAATATATACTGAAGTGACCAAGCTCCCCCTGAGTTCATGTTGAATCTTCAAACATATTTTCCAATAAAGTATATGACTCTATGAACTTTCTATCACCAAAGACTCATACTTACATCACATATCCAACCAAGTGGATTTACATATGAGACTCAACTACCCAACCAAGTGGGTTTACAAATTTGACTCAGCTACCCAACCAAGTGGGTTTACAAATTTGACAAGTCCTCTCATGACTGAATATTACAATTTTACATCATGGGTCTTAACAAGACCTTTTCATCAAATTACAAATATGACTTTAAGACCAACACCAGAAAGACCTCAAGAGAGATCATATATCATAACCACCATAATGCCAACAATGCATTATACTCAGCAAAGCTAATGCTCCCCCTGAATCTGTGCATCCAAGCATCCTTTCAATATGACTAAGGCTCCCCCTTAGTTTGTGCATCCTAAACACTTTCACCAACAAATCATCAAAACATCTTCATCAAATCACTAGAAATAGAATTATGAGAACTGGAACACCACCTGAGATACCAGACAGTATCAGAGATACCAAAAAGCACTGCAGCTGTGCTGAGGAGAGCTGACTCCAAACTGAAAAATGTCAGCAATCAGACATACGCGGTTTTCTGTGCATGAACTCGCGTATATACGCGACTGTGTTTCAGGAAACCCGTGTATCCAATTCCATCTTCTAAATTTTAACCAGATCTGATCCTCTGTGAGAAAAAGACAGTGTTCAGCTTCTTTTGAATGCTTCCCTGGACTACAGATAGATAGAACAATGCAGTTGTGTCTTCAAGCGTCATCCAACGGTTGTAGCATAAGCACATTAGTAACCAAGCCTTCATATTATTTACAGCATCAATACAATCTTTCCAAGAGAGATTATCATACCAAAACAACATCTTCAAATATGTGTCAAGCAATCATCCATGTGGTCCAATATCATCAAGATCTTCAAGATTTAACATGAAGTAACATATGTAGGAAAAAGATCTCAACCATAGTAACAAAGCTCTGCATGATTTATTTTTGAATCAAACGACTTCCAACTCATCCATGTGTGAACACAAAAGATACTTTTCAGTAAACCGGGATCAAAATCTCATCATAATAAACCATGTACCAAGTCATCATTAAGCATGAGTATCACAATAACCAAGAATAAGCAGTCACATTGCCAACAATGCAATCATTAGTATTCAACCTGCTTCTCCCCCTGAACTAGTGCGCCTCCTTAACAAGTGCAACCTGAATACCTTTATCAGCAGGTCATCAGCAACAATCTCTGCATGATCTATCGTTATCTCTGATTTATAAGACTTTCATCTCAGCAACGAATACTCTTCATCATCAAGCAACCAGGACTCATCCATAATCTTCAACATAAGTAACCAAGTATCATGTCATCATTATTTAAAAATGAGAAATTAAGCTGATATAGAGTCAATAATACAGTTATTAACAATCAGACTGTTACTCCCCCTGAGCCTCTGCTCCAGATCTTCGGCTAGTATATAAATTCTCTTATCATCAATGAATACGCGACTGTGTCTGATGAAACTCGCATGTATACGCGACTTTTGTTAATATAACCCGCATATGGAAAGTGAAGCATAGAAAATTTTCATCTTCCTTCATTTCCTCCTGAGTTTGTACCTCCTGTACCTGTCCTTTCCACATCAGATGCGCTGTCAGAAGTAAACATAACCAGAATAATCAAATCAACCATGAGATTCATCATGCATTGCTCCCCCTGTGATGATACATTACTAAATCTCATAATGTATCCCACATCATCCTTGCAGTCAATAAGAAAAGTCAGCTTCAGAAGCGGATGATTGCAATAGGGTCAGAATTCCCTACGTTTTTGATCGGTTCTCCATCTTTTTCCAAACTTGCTTGAACTTCCTAACTGTGTGCTGAAATTTGTCCACTTTCTCAGATCTGTTCAACCTGCATTCCTTTTCTACATGTCCATACTTGTTACATAAATAACATCTCATGTGTCCAGAGAAATAAGCATAAGAATCATAATGAGTATTTCTAATCTTCCTCCTTTTACAATCAGCTGCTTTATGTTCATACTTGTTACATGAAAAACAATATCCCTTGAAGAAACCAGAGTACCTTTCTATGTAGGAACTGTTTGTTTGAGGCTGAAATGATCTGCTCCTGCAATTTTCTGCAACATGCCCATGATTATGACATTTAAAGCATTCAACTTTATTGACTGATTTCCTTTGAGATTTCATCATTGTTGGTTGACCTTTTGTCTCTTTCAACACTTCAAGTTTTGCATTGTCATCCTCTGAAGTTTTAGCACTTCCTTGTGAGCTAGATTCTCCTCTAACAGTTTCTTGGAAACCAAGACCAAGTTTGATAGCAGGAGACCTTTGATTACTCAGAATGTTGTCCAAAATGTTAGTACTATCTTGAAACCTCAAAAGTTTAACCTTTTCTTCTAATTTACTTTTGAGAATGTTTACCTCAACCTCCAAGGCTTGACATTGCTTTGTCATGCTTTCTTCTTTCCTTCTTCCATCTTCTACTCGATCCTTCAGATTTAGAATCTCTTCTTTCAACCAATTTTCGTTTTCTTCACATGTTTGTTGCAGCTCTTCATTCCTCTTATTTGATTTTTCCAGATCTTCTTTGAGAGAGATGATTTCTGCTTCAAGGCCTTCCTTTTCAAATTTTTGTAGAGGTTCCTCATTCTTCTTACTTGATGCTTCAAGATCTGCTTGCAGAGAGATGATTGCAGCTTGAAGTCCTTCATTCTTCTTGCTTGATTTTTCGAGATCTACATTTTGATCATTGATTTCTGCTTCTAGTTCTTTAATTCGATTGGATGCATAAGTATGAAACCTTTGATACTTGTCCACCTATCCATTCAGCATTTCTATTTGATCTTTCATTTGAGAGATCATCTCATTGTAGATAGAATCTTTCTTATCAGTTTCCTTTTGTTGTTCTTCAACTTTTATCTTGATAGCTTCTTCTAGATCCACAACTTTACTTTCACTATCTTCACCATTCATTGTACCAATGAGACAATCATGACCCCAATCACTATCTAATTCAATTTCTGCTAACCATGTTTTCTGAGAGATCTCCTTGTTTCGAGTAGACTTCTTCTTTTGCTTCTTTGCCATAAGCACTTTCAAATCATGGTCAGAATCTTCTTCATCTTCACTGGACACTTCATCATCATCTTCATTTGCATAGAAACTCTTCCTCTTTTCAAATTGTTTCCCTTTACCATGTTTTTCTCTATAAGGACATTTAGCAGCATAGTGACCAACTTTTCCACACTCAAAACATTTGAAGGGAAGTTTACCTTTGAATCTTCCAGTACCTAGTTGGAGTTTTCTCACAAAATTCGCTTCTTCTTCTTCGGATATATAGCTGGTTTCTTTGACAACTTCCTTTTCCTTTCCTTTTGCAAATACCTTAAAAGCAGCTTCTCTGATTTGGGAAGGACCTCCTTGTCTCATTTCAAAAGCAGTCAAAATACCATGTAATTGAACAATAGTAAGAGTTTGCAGATCTTGCCTTTCTTCAATAGCTGAAACTTTAGAATCAAATCTTGAAGTCAAGGATCTTAAGAATTTTTCTACCAGAGTAGTATCAGTTATGGTTTCACCCAAATTTCTCATCCGATTTACAATATCATCTAGACGAAGAAAGAAACTGGCAACACTTTCATCACTATGCATCTTCAAATTTTCATATTCAATTCTAAGAGTTTGGAGTTTTGCAATTTTTACCTTTGTGTCTCCTTCATAGCTTAGAATGATTTTGTCCCATATTTCTTTTGCTGAATGTAGCTGCATCACTTTAGCAAATTCTGATTCATACATGCTTCCTAACAAGACATTCACTGCTTTGGCATTGATTTCATACTTCTTCCTTTCAGCTGCATCAGTAGGAATACTTGTCGGGTATTGATAACCTTCTTCCACAATTGCCCATACATCTGCACCAAGACTTTGCAGATATGCTTTTGTTCGTACCTTCCAGAATATCAGATTGCTTCCATTGAATAGAGGTGGCTTTATATACATTACTCCTTCTTGTGGATCTCCTTCAAGCGATCAAGCTTCTGCAGAAGGACCTCCTCTGATACCAATTGTTGGGAAAAATACTGAGAGGGGGGGGTGAATCAGTATTTACTGCATATTCAAAACTTTTACTTTTTCATGCTCCAAAACCCATACGCTACTTTGCTGAAGCCAACTAGCGTATACACGCGGATATCCTTCATAAAACTCGCGTATACACAGAGATCTAATTATGCCATTATTTATTCACTTATATCATTCCATCATTCATTCATTAGATGTTCTATAATCAGTAAGCATGTGCAGTAAGAATAGAATAAACCCCATTTCACAAGCATCACACACAGACACCGAAGTTTTGGTGGAAACCCAAGTCGGAAAAACCTTGCATGCGGTTGCTTAGCCTTTAATATTTTATGATAGAAAGGCAACATGTTACAACATATGTGCGGGGCGGACTCTACCGGCATCGAGCTTACTGCTCGTTTACCGACCTCTCCTGGAAGATCCAACCCGGCCTTTCGTTTACCGGCCTCTCACAGAGGGAGAAACTGCAGCCCTGCTCTCATTTACGACCCTCACAGAGAGAAACTAAACCCCACTGATCTAGTTTGAGACCTCACCAGGAAGGGAACGCTACAACCCACCTGTTGAAGCTACAACCCTCAGCACCTCTATGGACCACGTTTCATCAATTTTCACACTGGACCCTTTTCAATACTTTTAAGCTCAAACATACATCATCAACAGATACTTACCAACACAGATCAGATAGCAGTAATACAGCAGAACAGATCAGATGTTCCATACCCCATGCTTCAGCAAACACTAGTTTGCATACGTGCTTTCACTTCACTGATGTCGCGTATATACGTGCTTCCGTCCACACAAACCAGCGTATACCTCTGTACATATTTTATTGCGCATACGCACGTTCACTTCAGTGAAGCCACGTATATACGCGCTTCCTCTGCGGCGAAGTAGCGTATAGATCTTCAATCATTATAGAGCAGCATAATTCTTCAGATCAGATATTCAGTTCAGATTTACCCTTTTACTTCAGACAGATGTTTGCCTCAATTCAGATCTAAGCCTTCCATAAGTAGATCTAGTAGATACAAGTACATTTCAGATCTAGATCCCCTTCTTCATCATTGGTGCATCATGCATTCAGATTTATCTTCAAGTGTAACCCTTTCCATTCAGATCTACTTCAGAGAGAAGTATTCTTTCAAGCTCAGACATCTTACACACACACCCCCTCATTTGCACAATGAATTTCTTCTCTTTATATAGGTTTACCCTTTTTCAATACCATGAGCCAAAACTACATTACTTCTGATGGTATTCCTGGACGGGGTCATTTAGACGAATCATTACCCAATACAATGGGTCAATATCATGGTCTTTACCCCTGGTTTTGCACTTTTTGAGCGCTTTTGCCCATACGCGACTTGGAATGTTCTTTTCCGCGTGCATACGCGAATTCCCTTAGACAGATCCGCGTATTCATAGAGACATACTCTTTTCATCATACTTTGAGCACATTCTGAATTCCTTTCTTCATTTTCTTCATCTTCATTCAGTGGGTTGCCATCAAGGACAACACTCTGCATCATATTTCCAACACTTTGTGGAATATGAACTAGTGTTTATTCCTAGGAGTCGAAATGTAATTGCAAAAGGATTAGCTTGTATAGCTAATTCATATCACAAGCCTCCCAGCGATCAACAAATCATCATTCAGACGAAGTTCAGATCTTCAGTACCTGATAATGAGAAATATTGGCAGGTTTTTGAAGGAGATAAGCAGATTGAGGATTTCTTGATAGGCAGGAACGAGTTTGAATTTTCCGATTCAGAATCTAAGTCCAATGATAGCTACCTAAGTGAAGAGCCCTCAGACGAGGAAGAACCATCCTGTAACATAGAAATAAACACTTTAAACAAGAAAATTGGAAATCGAACAGAAGAATACGAAAACACAGATAAAGAGGAAGTAGAGGTGCTGCAGTTGAAAGATAAGAATATACCCAGGGGACTGGCACCTCTAGAAGATCTTTTTTATTTTGATGATGTAGCGAAAAATCCCACCATAGAGCACTCAGACTCTGATGTCGAGGAATGCGACATAGGCACTGAAGATAAGCCTAAAATGATTAAATTGGCTAAGTCCTTTCCCGCGGACATGAAAAGGAAATATATTGACTTGTTCAAAGAGTTCATCAACGTGTTTGCTTGGAGCTACGAGTACTTGAAGGCCTATGACACAAACATCATACAGCACAAAATACCCTTGAAAGAAAACTAGAAACCCTTCAGACAGAAACTTCACAGAATTAACCCAAAACAATTGCCTACAGTAGAAAGGGAAATAAAGAAGATGTACGAGGCGGGAATAATAGTTCCTGTGAGGTTCTCTGATTGGGTCTCAAACCTTGTAGCTGTGAGAAAGAAAATAAGTGAGATCAGGTTGTGCATAGATTTCAGGAACCTTAACAGAGCCTCGCTTAAGGACAACTACCCCTTACCAAAGATGGAACATATCCTGCAGAGGGTAGTTGGCTCAAGGCGGATCTCCCTGTTAGATGGTTTTTTAGGTTATAACCAGGTTCTAGTACTCCCAGAAGATCAACTCAAAACTGCTTTCACCACTCCATGGCGAACTTTTATGTATGTAAAAATTCCCTTTGGACTGATGAATGGGGGCGCCACCTTCCAACAAGCAATGGACATAGCCTTTTCAGATGAAATAGGGCACTTCATTGTCATCTATGTGGATGACATAACAGTCTATTCCAAGACTGATGAAGAGCACCTAAAACATCTGAGAAGAGTTTTTGAAAAATATAGAAGGCTCGATCTGTCATTGAATCCTAAAAAGACTGTATTCGGGCTGCAAGAAGGTAAGCTTCTCGGCCACATTATATCTGAGAAGGGAATTAGGATAGACCCACAAAGAGTTGAGGGAATACTAAAATTCACACACCCGAGAAACATTAAAGAGTTACAGTCCTTTATAGGGAAAATCAACTTCTTAAGGAGGTTTATTCCCAACTTAGTTGATCACCTCAAGAATATGACTAACATGCTAAAGAAAGGTGTAGGGCTTAAGTGGACTGTTGAGGCTAAAAAATATTTTGAATCGGTTAAACTTGCACTCACCCGAGCTCCTGTCCTAATCAGCCTAGATTTCTCAAAATATTTCCTAATATTTCATTTGCCTCCGAGCATATAGTGTCTGCAGTTCTGCTGCAAAAAAATCCAGAGGGAATGGAACAGCCCATTGCTTTCTTCAGCAAGGCTCTGAGGGATGCACCCTTGAAATATAACATAATGGAAAAACAGTCCTATGCCTTGGTAAAGGCCTTGAAAGACTTTAGGGTGTACATACTGCATTCTCACACCATAGCCTACGTACCAAACATAGTCGTTAAAGAAATTTTGTACCAAGATCCGGATGGGAAGAGGGGCAAATGGATTGTTGTAATCTTAGAGTATGACCTTGAAATAAAACCCACAAAACTAATCAAAGGTCAAGGCTTAGCTCAATTAATGGTTGAATCAAATTTACAAGCCCTTGACATAAACATGGTAGATGCCCTGGATGAGCAGGAAGGATTGCCTGATCCCACTGTTGAGGAGAAGTTTCAGAACTCTCCTTGGTATTCTGATATCCTGTATGTGCTCACAAACGTCAATGCCCCTCCTGAGCTATCAAAAACTAAGGCCAGGTTCCTAAAGCTAAAAGCCAAAAACTATTGCATACTGAATGAATGTTTATACTAGAAAAATACAAATGGCCTATTGCTTAAATGTTTGCCTGAAACTGAAGTAGAGAGGATTAAACAGGAGTTCCATGCAGGAGAGTGTGGAGGCCACTTAAGTTGGAAAGCCACTGGTAACAAAATACTCAGAGCTGGCTATTATTGGCCTACACTTTTTAATGACATCCATAGGATGATAATTTCCTGCCATAAATGCCAGATTTTTGAAGGCAAAAGAAATCTCCTCCCTCTACCTTTACAACCCATCAATGTTGAAGGTCCCTTTATGCAATGGGGCCTGGATTTCATAGGATAAATACACCCTGCTTCTTCTACACAACACAAGTGGATCCTTACAGCCATAGACTACTTCACAAAGTGGATAGAGGCCATACCTGCTAGGAATGCCAGAGATTATGTCATCATTAGGTTCCTAGAAGACCACATCCTCTCTCAGTTTGGCTGCCCAAGAAAAATAATCACTGATAATGCTGCTGTTTTTGGGTCCAAGAAAATGGTTGATTTTTGTCATAGGTATCAAATAGCACTCGGTCATTCAACTGCTTATTACCCACAAGGTAATGGGTTAGCTGAATCATCAAATAAGAGCTTGGTGACCATTATCAAGAAGCTTCTTGAAGAGAACAAGAAGTAATGGCATAACAAGCTAGTGCATGCTTTGCAGGCTGATAGGCTTAAAATAAATAAATCCATTGGCATGTCACCATATCAGCTAGTTTATGGAACAGAGGTAGTGTTTCCTACAGCCTTAGGTTACCAATGATTAAAATTTTCCAAGAGATTCAAACAGAAGAAGATAGCATGGTAAGGAGGATAAATCAGACAATTCATCTCCAACAAATGAGGGAAGAGGTCTATAACAGAGCTCTGAAAGTTTAGGAAAATATAAAGAAGTTGTTCGACAAGAGAACCAAGGCTTCTGACTTCAAAATTGGAGATAAAGTTCTGAAGTGGGATTCAAGAAGAGAAGACAAAGGAAAGCATAGAAAATTTGACAGTTTGTGGTAGGGTCCATACATCATCCAGGCCACTATTGGTCCAAATGCCTTTTTTCTACAAGAGCTAGAAGGTATAGAGCTGTTTGGGGGTCCTGTCAATGGCAGGATGCTTAAACACTACTACTGTTGATCTCCAATTTCCAGTTTCCATTTCCATTGTAAATACCATTGTTGTGTTATGTTTTCAAGAAAAAGAGAAAATGTTTCAAAAAAGAGGGAAGAGAGGTTCAAACATGCTCAAAACATGAACCTCTGAAGTGCAAAGATCAGCTCTAACAAGCCCAAAACCAAAGCTGAAATGAAGAAGAAAGTGACTCTAACAAGCTCAAAACTTGAGTCACGAAGAAAAGAAGGATGCTTCAAAGTTTCGGATTTCAAGCCTTCAAGATTTTGTTTTCGAATTTATGTAATTTCAGTCCATGTGCAACTATCTTTATGCCTTGGACCCACAGCAAAATAGACTGTCTAATCTTAGTTTAACTGCTTTTAAATTTCTGTTGTAGAATGTAGAGAAGAAATCTGCTGGACAGTTTAATCCCAACAGATATTACATTAGGTAGAGAAACATGTGAGGCCAATAATATAATCTGGTCTCATGGAGTGATAAGGGTAGAATTAGATTAGTGTGTTTTTTGTTTTCAATAAAAAAAATGATGAAGAAGGTCTGCAAATTCAAATGCACCTTGAAGAAAAATTTTAGGACCGTAGGATGGGTAGGTAGATTGTTTGGGGAGTGTGTTCTGCTGATTACTATCCATCACGTTTGTAACAACTTGTTGAAGCCTAGAAAATCTCTGCTTCAAACATTGGGGGAAAACCACCCGGTCGGGACCTTAAGACAGCTCCTTTTCCGTTTGGGATGGTGGCTCCGACTGGATTTAAAGGACCAGTTTCCTTATAACTAAGTGGATTGAATTGAATGGGTGAAAATGGGACTAAATTAACAGAGAATAAAACTATCACTGAAATCAAAGAAGGAAAGATGGCTCAAGGATCAGGCATCTGGCCTACTCCAAAGATTTATTTTCTGAACTCTTGACTCCTTCAAGAAGAAGCCATCCCCATGTGGAGCCACTGTTAGCCACCTATGAAATTTTTGTCAAAGCAAACAAGTGGCTAAATTGTTTTGAGCCTTCAAGAGATAAGTTTTCTATGAAAATATATCATCCTTGAAGCCTCTGTGTGTCCATTGCCTTTAAAAATATCCCCACTGCTATTTCCACCCAAAAAGCCTCAGTGAATGTAAAATATTGTGCTCAGAAAGGCCTTCATTTGCCCCTTGTATCCCTGCAAAATGTCCCATTTAAACCATTTTTCCCCTTTGTCAAAGTCTCCCTTTTTACCCCCAAATCCCTTCCTAAACCTCTACATGATCTCCAATCCCCGTTAAGCCTTGCAAACACCCCTTTTTTGGCTTAATAACCCCTTTTCCTCTCTACTGTTACCCATTTTTGGCCTTAAAACGTATTGGAAATAGACCAAAAAGCCCATTTTTCTACTATACGCAGGTTAGCCCCTTCGGCCCAGCCCCAAAACCACTTCCCCACATGACCCCAGCACCAAGACTAGGTGCCAAAGCATAAGGCACTTATCATAATCAGGTAAGCGGTCAGGAGGATTTTCCTGTGTTAAAACAAACTCCGAAGCGATGATGCTTCTGTTCTATGGGTCTCGAGAGTGTTTTCCTCCATTGATATTATTAAGATCTGACGACTCGTGCAACCTTGCTCCAATCGCAATCGCAATTCTCAAGTGGTGCCAACCCTCCACCCTTTGCGATTGCGATCCTCTGACGCAAACAGAGTGTTGACCCTCCCATCGCGTTCCCCTTATTAGATTGTAGCCGTCGATCTCCTCCCAAGATCCGACGGTCCTGTTTGAATCGCCCCCTGCCCACGGCCGGGTCCCACCGTATCAACCCATTTCATATGTTTCATTACATTTTCATCCGTTCCCTTTGTATTTCATTCAAAGGTCAAATTTCAACGTTTGCATTAAAGTTTGTTACATTCCGCCAAACTTTCACCAGACCATTTTTTCACCATTTCACCGCATGTTTCAGTTGTTTTCTGTTGCATCCACTGCATTCACCTCATTCTTGCTGCCATTCTCATGGTCCTCCACTACATCCACCCTCCCCATGCATGGATTTCTTAACATTTTTATGTGTTTTGCAAGGTTACAGGTGGTGGAAACCACCATGGTTCGTAGTCACTGTTATAGTGGCACAGAACACAGAGAATGGTTGGGTTCAGAGCCTGATATTACAAGGAAGAGCTTGAGGAGGTGCTTAGAGCTTAAATTTTCATTAAAGGATAGAGTTCAACTCTGCAAAACCTCTCCCGTGCCACTAAATCTTACATTTCACTAACAGAGACAATCATGAAGCGGCAAAGAGTATCAGCAAAAGATCAGAGAATTCAATGCTCATTATTGAATATGTTAAGCCTTAATTCAATATTTTAAGGGCAAGGTATCAGATTGAAGACCTCAAGAAATCACACATAAGGCCTAATGAGGCCCAACGTGCAGAAAATGATATCATCAAGGTTTCACATCAGCAGAATTTTCCTCCCGAGAAAGGACACAGTACTTATACTATTTTAATCTACATTGTGTCCATAAGAAGATTTCCTCCTTGACAACAGTCCTAATGCTAGCCAGAACACATTTGTTACATAGTATGGCAGACCTGAAGTATTTTATCTACCTTTTTGTTTATTCACTAGAGTTCTACAAGTAATGCAGCGAAAGTACATCAACAAACATACTCGGAGTAAATTGCAATCTATCGAAGACCACTCTTTCATCCTAAGAGTACAGAAGTTTAATGCATAGACAGTAAAACAGAATGGGCCTCGAGCCCCTCTTCCTACTCTATTTTAATGTTTCATTTAGTGTTTCATCTACCTCCTCTACCTCTCTTTCAGCTATAAAACTCATGAAGGAACTCATTGTAAGGGTTGTTGATCAGATATCTGTGAACTGTAAGCTGTTTCTCTTGAGACATAATTCTCTATGTAAATTTGTAAGATAGGCTGAGGAGGATGTTTTCAGATTGAATACCAAGCTATTGGTAACGTTGTACATGATTGGTGTTGCTCTTTAATATGACAAGCACATTTCTTTAGATCCTGATTTAAAGCAGCGGTGATGTTTTTCTATCTTTGTCCTTGTTTTCCTTTGTAGTTCATCATATTTCATTTCTTCTGGCACGCATCAGAAATCTGGTTCAGGATATACCCTCGCATGGTACCCTAAGCTTCTGCTCTCCCTGCCTTTAATGTTTTATGCTATATGTGTTATCTGAGCGCTGATTCAAGTTAATTTAACCAGTGTAGTGGCTAATATTTACTGCTAGCTGATGTATGAATTAATGAATCTGTCTTAGATGTTCTTGTTGGGTTTTAATCGAATGAATTGGGATACTGGGAGTTTAAAACACGGTCTTTGTCTCACTAGGATCCTTCTCAATCATTGAACCCTTCTAAGTTCCCTTAAGCTGGATGCCAAAGCATTGAGAGTTCAAAGTCTCTCTCTGATCTCAGGTTTTCACTTTGTGTTCTAAACCTTTAATGTTTCCTTGTCCGAAGAGTTAACCTTTTAGGTCTCATATCACAGGTTGTCCAACGGCATGTCCTATCCCTAGATCTGATTCTTGAAGGGTCACCTTGGAGGTTTCCTTGCTTTCCACCTTCTTTCTTGCCATTTCATGCCACACTATCATCTTTAAGATACAATTCTTTAGATGACTAGCCCAACTGAAAGCATGCATATTGAATAGCAAGTAAACCCTTTCCTGACTCCATTGCCCAATGGTCTCGAGTGTTCTTTGAAATCATCCCTCCTTTGCTTAGAATCCTCTTTATACAGCCTTGTCTCACATTTAACCCTTCCTTTTCGATTCCCAACAACCAAACAAACAATCAATTAAACAAACTCGTGCCTATAACTAGCCTAATATCTTAAAACAAAGTTTCAAAGACATAAACCTTTGCCTATATAGAGATATCCCTCTCCGAACCTAGGAGGGCTAGATCCTAAGGTCTAAAAGTGGTTCTGATGTTGTCTCATCTTTTGGTATTGCCAAGCTTGCCAAAACATGGGAAGCCAAACAATCCCCAAGCCTCATCACAGTATAAATCTCTCTAGTAGCAGCTACACAAATCTATCTCTCAATTGAAAATTCTCCAGCATTTCTCTACTCAAATTCTTCCCCCTCAAGCACTTAGATCTGTGGTCAATTTATAGATGAACTGTAGGTTGTTTGGCAATCAATGACTTTCCAATAATAGGAAATTCATGTTTCCAGTCATGTAGATGTAAAATAGACACTTGGATCCGAAGCTTGACACATGTGAACTCTTCTAAAAGGCACTGGCCAAGTGGAGATTCCGGAACAATGAGAATTTCGCTCCCAATGTGACCAACACACCTGTGAATGTCGAGAAGTGCTTTGCAGAGCAGCTTTGCATGGGGATACCTACATATGCAACACACTTAGGCCCCTTAGAGCCTACATTGGTGAGCTCTCATATGCTATATAATAAGCTTCAAACCTTGGAAACCTTTGCTTGATGAAAGTCTTGCTTGATTTGTCTTGTTTCTTGTCTTAGGGCATGTAGCAACTGAAATGATAGGGAATGATAGACCCTTGATCATTGGTCCTGGGGATGATGTCCAGTTAACCAGGTCATTGGGAATGGTGCCCAAATTGACCTATAACATACCCCAACACCACACCTGTAATGTCAAGCGGTACCACATCTAGTTCAACCAAATCAACATAATGAGATGTTATGGTGAAGCGCAACATGCACTTTCTTGAGACTTGTAAATTAGCATTCTTTCAAATCCATCCAAGTGGATATGGCTTTGGATGTGGAATGGTCTCAAGTTTCAGCTTCTTGACTAAGTCTTCTGAGATGATATTCACTTGTGACCCACTATCAAATAGTGTGTCTATATTTGTGTGTTTGGCTATTATCCTCACATGAAACATCTCTATCCTCCTCTCTTCATTTGGAACTTCTATGTGACAGTTTAAAGTGCTAGAACTGGGATTTGTTTCCTTTACAACCTCTTTCTCCTTTATGTTCTTTAGTATTATGGATATGATTTTAGTTTCAACACCTGATTCAGACCCTAAGTCTTGTTCAGCTGTTGCAACAGTTTTTCCCTTTTGTTTGGCCTCATCTTTGGTTTTAAATTTTTCTGGTTTCAGCTCTGGATGAAGTTTCCAGCAATGGTCTTCATCGTGGCTTGTTTTGGAATAATTTTTACAAAAGAATTTCCCTTTTTCTTTCCTAGTGTTTGCATTTATTTTCCTCCCTTTTCCTTTAAATTCACTATCCATATTCCCATCAAAGTATTGTTTCCCTCTAGCCTCTAAATGCGTAGCTTGTACACAAACTTCGTCTAGACTAGTAGGATTTAACATAAGGATAGTATGTATAAGATAATTGTGTAAACCACCTATATATTTCAGAAAAGTATCTTGACTATGCAAATCAATTCCTAACAACGGAGCCCTTTTTCTAAACTCTTGAGTGTAATATTGAACACTTTGTCCCTTAAATTTTCTAAAACTTTGCTAATTCATGATAGCCTTTTGTAAATGAGCTAATTCATAAAACTGCTACTTAATTGTGGAAATAAATTCAGCCCATGATAAATTAATCTTACTGGATGTTTTTTATTTCATCCTTCGTCTTGGCTTCCCACCATACCAATGTTGATCCTTCCATTCTCAAAGAGGCTAACTGAATCTTGGTGTAGTCTTCTTGAAGGTTTTGTATCCTCAAATAAACTTCCAATTGTCTTATCCAATTGTCAAGTTTCTCTGCATTGACCTCACCATTAAACATAGGCAACTCAAATTTAACATCAAGCTTTAAAAATGGACTTTTACCAGTAGTTTTAGACTTGTGAGATTGATTCACCGAAGTTGAGGATGATAATATAAAGGAAGAGGATGAAGATGGGGATGGTGGATCACCATTACCTCCATGTCCTTTATTTGACTTTTCATCACTTTTCTTTCCTCCTGAAGAACCCTCTCCTTCTTTCCGGTGTGTAGACCCTTCTTTGACAAGCCTATCATTCCTTTCTTGGTAGAGTATCCTTACCATCTCTATCATGTCTAGGAAAGCTTTTCGGAATACCCATTCTTCTTCTTTGGGATCAATGTCTTCAGGAGCTTCTCCTTCTCTTGAAGACATGCTTGAGACTACTTCTATGGCTCTTGAAGGTGGCTCTCTGTCCCTTCTTGGTTGAGGATTACTTTTTTCTCTAACCAAGTGTCCTTCACCTCTCTTGAGTTTAAGCCTAGTAAGCTTCAAAACTTGCAAACAATCAACTATATCTTTGCACAAAACAAATGCTGAGAAAAAGTCTAGCTCCTAAGGCTTAAATCCTTAGCTCTGATACCATATGATCTAAAAATGGAACTATTTGTAATGCTATGCAAAGTATCCATTTCCATTTAATTAAGTGTGCAAAGTATTCTCCATGTCTTACAAATTAAACAAAGTGTTTTTGATAAGGTTTCTGAGTCTTATGCGTGAGGGAATGTTGATTAAATTTACTGTTTAACATATTAAATTAGAAATACACAGAAGATAAACTTCACCATAACATAATACAGCAACATGACGAGGCAGTTCACCCCTCCTGGTCTACATCTGCCGGGTCCAAGGCTCCTAATGGGCATGTTCTTGCTCTATTAAGTTGCTCAAATTGGTTATACAGTGAGAAATATGCCTAAACAGGAAAAAAAAACTATGAAAATGACTTCAAAAGATAGAAATAAGCTAAAAATGGCTTTTGTTTCACCTCAAAAAGTGAAGTATAGCCCAATACAGCTCCATTTCCCTGACGACCTTGATGGCTCTCCAAGCTTCCCTGAAGCAAAAGTGGCTGAAGAACACCTCTGTTCGCTCTGCAACCTGTCCAAACTCTCTAGAATGCTCAAGAAACCCAAAATTGACTAACATTTCGTCCAAATTGGTTCAATATTGAAGAAGTTATGACCTAAACAATTTTTTTCCCAATGTCACTTGAAAACCCCACTAAATGTGGGCTAACTGCAGTTAATCCCACAAAACTATCCAACTCCGCCGAAAATGTCGGACTATGCTCTAGAATGGCAGAACCGTCAACATTGGAATTTAATTTCTGTTGTGGCAGTCACATGGTGCCTCCGCTCGAACCACCATGTTTAAACGTTAACAAACCACATTAAACAACCATGGCATATAAATTTTGGGAGCGGTCACATGTTTAAAGTTTATGGCTAATGTTAACCATGTAGTTTTCCCACCTGGTTAGTCACTTGGCTCCCAGCAGCAGGTCATGTGAGACTGGGGTAGCCCCTTTTTCCTTCATTGAAAGCCTTTACAAACATTAAAACAAAGGCGCGTTCCATGTATATTAAGAAACATTGCAGAGGCGGATTGGTCGGGTGCTTGTGCTTGCGGCAGTGAGGTTTGGGGTTCGAACCTCATAGACCCATAAGATTTTTATAACTCCACATTGACTTTGGCCTGGGGCCACGTGGTGGCCTCTGGGCTTGCCATGTGGCACCCTTTGATTGGCCACGAAAATCTAAAGTCAAACCACTCTTCAATCAGCACTTGCCACTTGTCAAAATGTAATAGGCCCGAATGGAATATTCTAGGGGAATATTCTTTGGAATATTTCGAAGAAAATTCTCTTTTTAATTTTTCCAAAATTGAAAAGTCAACTTTGGTCAACTGATTTTTTGAAGGATACTGAAAACTTCAAACCTGCATAACTTTCACATACGACGTCGGATTTGAGTGCCGTTCACGGCGCCAAAATTGCAGTGATGGGGACTTTCTGGTCATTCATATTTTAAGAAATTCTGAGCAGTTCCATTTTTGAGCATTTTTTCAACTTGGACATGATCACCTAATCATTAACACACAGCGGGATGGTTAACACTGAAAAGAGGGGGACAAAAGTTGTGGAAGGGTTATTGATGATGTGGCAGGGGGGTGGGGCCCAAACTAATATCGCAAATCACAATCAAGAGTCGGGGAGTGTTTTGTTATGAGAAACCGAGGTAAATGTTGTGACTTGCGATGTGTGATTTGCGATGAGCGGAGAGGAGACGTGGCATGATGGAGGTGGGGCCCAAAATTATATCGTAAATCGCAACCGTGAGTGTTTTGTTATGAGAAACAGAGGTAAAATTTATGACTTGCGAAGTGCGGTGTGCGATGAGCAGAGGGTGACATGGCATGACAGAGGTGGGGCCCAAACTTATATCACAAATCGCAACTAGGAGTGTTTTGTTATGAGAAACGGAGGTAAAAGCTATGACTTGTGAAGTGCGGTGCGCGATGAGCAGAGGGTGACATGGCATAATGGAGGTGGGGCCAAAAATTATATCGTAAATCACAATCGGGAGTGTTTTGTTATGAGAAATAGAGGTAAAAGCTGCGACTTGCGAAGTGTGGTGCGCAATGAGCTGATGGTGACATGGCATGATAGAGGTGGGGCCCAAAATTATATTGCAAATTGCAACCGAGAGTGTTTTCTTATGAGAAACAAAGGTAAAATCTACGACCTGCGAAGTGCGGTGTGCGATGAGCGAAGGGTGACATGGCATGACGGAGATGGGGCCCAAACTTATATTGCAAATCACAACTCAGAGTGTTTTGTTATAAGAAACGGAGGGTAAAAGCTATGACTTGCGATGTGCGATTTGCGATGGGCGGAGAGGAGACATGGCATGACGGAGTTGGGGCCACCCGCAAATCGCAATTGAGAATTTTTTGAAGGGGTGCAATGGTAACAAGAATGAAAGAACGCGAAGTGCGATGTGTAATGAGCAGAGAGGTTGGCGATGTGAAAAGGTAAGTGGTAAGTGCTATTTCCTCATTTGACTGCCGGGTGTCTGCCTGAACCGTGCTTGAAGTGCTTAGCATTCACTTTAGACACTCCCAATCCTCATTTGCTTAACTCTGATGTTGCCTTATCCATTCATAAGAACCACAGGCCAACATTAGAGTTCCTAGAGACAGCCTTGAGTTGCAAGTAGAAATGGATAAGGAAACATCAAAGCAAAAACATGGGGATGGATGTATGGAAGTAAAAACGTAGCAATACATACCATCCTAACAAGCGATCAATAAAGCAAGTGTGAACTTAGGACATGTTGTGAAATATGTCCCCTGTTGGTCGCTTTAATTGTTTTAACAATTCAATCTCCACATAAATTGTCAACCTGAGAAGGTCTGTTTATTCCAAAGACAACCACGCACTGGATATGCTCAATTCCAAAAGCAAAAATAATGTTGTAGTAAAAGTCACACAATTATTAATCATACAAATCTAATTATTCACACCCTGTTTTAGCAAAGCTGAAGTCTACTTATGTTATAGTAGAAGCAATTCCTCTATTGCAGTCTTTTAAGAATCCTAATGAAAGGAAATCACTCTGCAGGAAAGGAAACCAATCAACCATAACAGGGAACAGGACCCTATTCTTTCAAATAGGAACTTCAGCACCTGTTGCCTGACACTAATCACACTGTAGAAAGGATGAATTCAAGAAAACAGGACCCTATTCCCATGAGCAGGAACCTTCAGCACCTGTCTCCTGTTTCTAATCACACTGCAGGGAAAAAGAAAGTCAATCAATGGAAACAGGACCCTATTCCCTTGCAGAGGAATCTTCAGCACCTGTTTCCCAACATCAATCATACATTCAAACAGATAACAGAAAAAGATCTCTCAGCTTCTTTTAAGAATGAATGTACCAAACTCATGCAACGTTTAAAGGAAACAGAATGCTCAATGAACTACAGAACTATGCAACTGGTGCTTCAGCAAACAGAATTAAATTAAGGTGCGAATATCATAAAGAAACTCAACAAACTACAAGAACAGTCGGGTGAATCTTGTGATGAAGGCGGGCCCTTTCCTTCTCACAAGATTCCCCAGGGAAAGAGTTAAATTGAAGCACTAAAAAGGAACCTTTATTCATCTGTCAAAAAGGAATGATACATTACAATGGAGTCTAGCTCCTTTCCGCTCAAAAAAAATGTTCTCCTGTAGTCTCTAACTCTCTTCTAATGATGATGTCTCCTCTTTTTAAAGAGGATAAATCTATTACAGTTACATCAGAGAAAATCTATGTTTATCCAAATCTGTTCTTCTTTCTTAAAACATGGCCCTTCTATTCTTCCATAGAAAGATATTGTTACAACAGATGCAGAAAAAGTACTGGCTTCAGAATAATCCGTGTAACCACTCCTCGCTTGTCTTCATCTTGTTGCCATTGTTCCCAAAATACTCTTCTAGAATCGAAAATCATGAGTAGTGACAGAATTTGCGTGCCCGCTTGACTGTTTCAGCAACAGAGTCGACTGTTTTAGCAACGACTGATCGTTTCAGCACAGCACGTTCCTTATCATAAATTATCTGCGATATTTTAGACTTGTGTTAGCAACAATCTACCTTCGATTAATGATGAAATATAAGAGTAATATGGAATTATATGTAAACAGATTAAATATATAGTAAAGAGGAGGATTTCATATACCTTTGGATAAAGTGAATGAAAATGATGATGGAACCCTTTTTAAATATAGTTATAAAGGGTAAGGTGGTGTCAAAATGTATGGTAAAAATGGTACATTGTGAGGTCCTAACATCCCCCCCAGCTGAAAGGGTTGCATGTCCTCAGGCAACTCTTAGTCTGAGTCAGAGTCTGAGTACTGACTTTGTGCATGCAAGTTTCTCAAGCAGTAACTAGAGAAGGTGGCTTCTGTCGAAGCTCAGAATCCTCGATTGTTCTGCAATTGCTACCATGCTACTGCCTCGTCCCTGTTAGCCAATTGGTAGTGAGACTGGTATTTTTCTATCGGCATCCATAGGATTGGAAAGTGAAAATGATAACCAATCCAGTTCTCTCCACAATGACGAATGCATCTCATGTAGTTTGGTACCCTGGATAGTGCAGCTTGGAGATTATCAGGGCTAAAAGGGTGATACTCTTGTCTTTCCTTACATGACTGTTGCCAGAACATGGTGTTGGCCTTCAAGGCAGCAGTTTCCTTCACTCTGATTAGCTGTAGACACTGTAGAAGTGTTGAGGCTTGCAGTTGTTGTATGTAGCGGTGCATTCCCGGCTTCTGCAAGAATCGGTGATATTCTGCTACAAACATGGCCAGATTTGAAGGTTCCGGTCTAATCCAAAGGAGGCGATTCTCCTCATTATGCCTACTTGCAATAAAAGCAGTTTTACATGTGATCTGATTAGCAAGAAATGAAACAAATGCCCTAATTTGTACATCACCTACAATTGGAGTGAGATTGACCTGTCTATTCTCAGGCATAGCCTCATTATGGAGATAAAGTTCACATAACAAATGTTGGTCACTAGCAGGGGCCTCGGCAAATGTTTTAACAAATTGTTCTGCTATGAGCAATTCATGAGGTCTCCCATCCTTAATTTCCTTCAATTGAAAATATACAAGACGTTCAGAGAGGAAGAGAGAATAATTCAAGGAGGGTTTACGTGTGGCCAACAATTTTTACACTAATGAAAACATCAAAACCAACTTTTCCTTTAATTCCTTGACTTCTTTCTTAGAATCCTTGAGCTGTTGCAGTGTCTGATCCCAAATATCCCAGTTGGCATACATCTGATTCTGCCAGGAAGAATTATGCTGCTGCAATATTTTATCTTGATCCACAGCATACTGTTTCTTCCAGTTATTCATTATTTCTAATTGTTTCCATGGCAAGGTCTGTGTCCCGGCATTATAAGTACTGGGTTGGGGCATTGTCTGAGTAGCTGAGCTGACTAACACAGGGCAGGATATCTGTGGATTGGTTTCTTTTTCCAGACTTTTTGAGGGCCCTACTGGTTCTTGTGTGACAGTAGGGCGTTCTTCTTTAATTGCAGCTGATGTAGATGCCTCAGGTACCTGAATTTTGACTATTTTGTATCCTGCCTGTTGGTAAATGTTACCACACTCATGGCACATGTATTCTCTGCATGGATCCTTCTTTTGTGCTGATGCTGTGTGTGCCAACATGTAGAGATTCAATTCTCTATCAAAGGCTTCTCGTGCCATGATCAATTATTTCTTATAGGCCTCTAGTTCTGACTTCAAAAACTCATTTTCCTCCAATAAAGATGCCATAGTGGGTGAACCCTGTGTGCTGGTTGATTCTGCTGGAGTTGTCTGCTGATCCACAGCTGTAGCTGGTTCTTGTGTTGCAGCTACAGCTGGTTTCCTTGTATTATCATGCTTGGTGTATGATTTTTGTACCTCAGTAGCTAGTTCTTGTGTTTCAGCTTCTGGGTAAGTAACGGTTTCTTGTGGAGCAGTTACTGTTTGAGTAGTAAACGATGTCATCTTACCCCGGGCAACTGGTTCTTGTGGAGCAGTGCCACAGGCCGAGACGGTAATGGTTGGGGAATTTGGAATGGTGATGAGGATTGAAGTTTTAACAAGATAGTCGCAGGGTCAGGGGAAATGGGAGTGACTTCAGTTTCAACAGTCATTTTCATTTTCCTCCTAGGTAGGAAAGCAGAAAAGTTAGTGACTTTCCTTTTCTTTGTAGGAGAAGATTCTTTTCTAGGGGAAGGGCTTTCGGAAGAGGTGAAAGCTTGGGATGTGGCCCTTGTTTGTCGTTTTGAGACAGAGACTGTTGGGGTTCGTCTCTTCCTTTTATGAGTAGGGGGAGATGGGGGTGTTTGAGAGTCATCGCTAGAGATATGAACAGTGGGAAGGGGTGACTCTACTAAGTGGGATGAACTTGGGGGTAGGTCAACTGGTTCTGAGGATGGAAACAATGGGGGGTCAGGGATATCATCCAGTTGCCTTTCATAAGAACTCTCGGGAGTTTCTTGGGAACTTCCGGCTTGTTGGGGAATTTCGGCTTGCTGGGGAATTTCAGCTTGCTAGGGAATTTTGGCTTGCTGGGGAATTTCAGCTTGCTGGGGAATTTCGGATTGCTGGGGAATGAGGAGTGGATTATTCAGAGGGGGATTTTGCTGAGCAAAACCCCTCTGAATTAATAATTGACATAAGCGATGATGGGTAAGGGATAATAATGGGAATTTTACCCGTCTACAGTAATATGACATGTTTTTTATACAACCAAGAAGATAATAAGGAATATTAACTAATCGACCATGCTGCAAATGATTCATTAAAACGAAGTTGCGTTGATAAACTACCTGGTAACGCCCCTCGCATGTCAAATAGTTCTTGATGAATTCAGCTACTGTTGGCCATGGGCGAGGTAATGAATGCAGACTTATACCACGGCCTTTATGTTCAATCTATTCCTCTGGAAGAAGAAAGTCTTGCTGCGCATTTAAAATGACTTGTTTCCTGCTGAACCAGCGAGCACCTATAACCGGCAACCCTGAAACTTGTGCTATATCTTCCTCTGTGACCGAAATTCGGACACCTTGAACCACTGAGTAGTCTTCCTGAAAATTCTGCGCAAACTCTAAAACTTGTTGAGGATCAAATTCTCCTAACCTTTCGAAGTATGTTGTCCATCCTGCCTGCTGAAAAATTTGGTAGGCCTCCGGGAACAATTCAAGAAGAGTTATCGAACCAGGCTCATGTCTGATAGCCAAACCTCCCATAGCTACTAAATTGAGTCACATGCAGAGGCACAGAGAACAGAAACACAGGCTTTGGTCAAGCTAATTGTTGCAACAGAGGATATGGAGTCTCAATGACGGCGGAAATAATGGATATGAAGAGTGACGGAGGATTGGATGGTGTGGACTGATGATTTAGTTTTCGAAATTCCCCCGTTACGTATGGTGAAATGATGTTTAAGTGTGCGGAGATTGTAATCATTATGAGCAAGATCCTCTCTTTAAAATATTATTTAACTGCATTACATAAAAACCACATACCTTATATTTTTACCTTTGTCTTTATAATTCGAAGGATAGAGTGCTTCATAATGGCTTGATATTAATGGAAGATTCTTTAAATTTCTCTATAATGTAGAACAGGAGCATATCAGGATCTACTCAATACTGAATAATATTCACCCAAGGGATCTGAAAAATAAAAGTGGAGAACTGAAAAGCTTGTATAGCAGAGGAAAGAAATGGTGTTTTAATAATGAAAAGATGAATGACAGGTTGTTGAAAGTGGTGTTTCAGCAATGGAAAAATGAATGACATGTTGCTGAAACTGGTGTTTCAGCAAAGGGAAAAATCAGGAGAATGGGATATAATGACTTGGGTTTAAGACAAGTGGGGGAAGTATTTGCTAAGGGATAATTTCAGCAGTAAGGAACGGGAAATACTAGCTGAAGGATGATATTTCAGGAATGATATAAGTGTGGAAAAATAGAAAAAGGGAAAAATGTAGAAATGGGATAAGTGATAAAAGGGATATTGCTAGGAAATGGGTTGAAATGAAGGGAACAAGCTTTTGTGATTGAAGCTTCAGATCTTCTTGTGATGAATCTGTCCTCCTTACTGAGATCTTCCATAATCTGCAAAATTCAATTGTAACATGCCAACCCTTGACAGGGATTATTAGTTTTTAAATCTAATCTAATGCTAAAAATACAGTGCAGAAAATTAGATGCTGTGAGGAGCAGAAGACTCCCCTAGAAAAAGATAATGTGTATCAGTCATGCAAGCAGTCTTGAAATCCTCTTTAGAAACAGGGCGCTGGTACAAATGAAGCCTATGACCATTGACTAGTAGAGGTGTTTTAGAATCATCAATTGTTAGAAGTCTTACTGTTCCATTAGGAAAAATAGCATCTACTTCATATGGTCCAAGCCAACGTGTATGTAGCTTACCCTGAAAATTTTCAAATCGAGAGTCATACAATAAGGCCCAATTACCTTTTTGGAACTGCTTGTGTTTGATAATTTTATCATCCCACTTCATTCTTTTTTGTTGAATCATGGTTGTTTGGTGAATGGCATCTAATCTCTTTTCATCCAATTCAAGAAGTTGTTGCAACCTAGCTGTCTGCACATCAGTCAAATCAAGATTAATAGCTAAAGCATTTCTTAGAGTTTTAATTTCAAATTCCACAGGAAAAACAACATTTTTACCATAAACCAATTCATAGGGAGAAAAACTTGTAGTGTTTCTCCAAGTAGTTTTGTAAGCCCATAGTGCTTCGGGGAGCCTTTGAGACCAATCCTTCCGGTTATCCTTCACTGTTTTAGTTAGAATGGCTTCTAATACTTTATTTGTGCTTTCCACCTGCCCATTGGCCTGGGGGTGGTATGGTGTAGTCATTCTATGATGAATATGATATTTCTGAAGGGTGGACTTAAAACCATGAGAATTGAATGGAGGTCCTCCATCTATAACTAGCTCTCTAGGAATTCCAAATCTAGTGAAGATTTCTTCAAATAAGAAAGCTAGGACAACCTCTTCATTGGCTATAATAAGTGCTTTGGCCTCCACCCATTTAGTCATATAGTCTGTAGAGACTAATATATAAGTTCTTTGATTGGATGGAGGATTAATGGGTCCTATGAAATCCAAGGCCCATCTTTCAAATGGTTCAGAAACTACCTAGGGGTTTAATGGCATTTGATCTCTATGATTGGGTTGACCCATTCGCTGGCAGCTGTCACAAGCCCTCACATATTTCTTTGCATCCTTAAATAATGAGGGCCAATAGTAACCCATCCTCAAAATTTTGTGTGCTATTCTTTTATCAGCAAAATGCGCTCCGCAAGGGCCATCATGACAAGCTTTTAGTATGTCATACACTTCATCTTCCCTAATGCATCTTCGGATTTCCTGATCAAGCCCTGTGTAGAAAAGAAACCCACTTATCCAGCTATACCTGGCACTTTGTTGAAAAATTCTTCTCTTTTCTTTGTATGACAGGTGTGATGGTAATTTTCCTGCAACCAAATAATTGGCAATATCTACATACCATGGAGAGTGAGCAGAAACTACAAATAAATACTCATCAGGAAAAGAATCATCTACTAGAATATTATTATCAGTTTTTAACCGTGAAAGGAAATCAGCCACCACATTTTCTTTACCAGGCCGATCTACAATTTTGATATCAAACTCCTGCA
The DNA here is from genome assembly GCA_034641835.2 of Pinus albicaulis. Classification (NCBI taxonomy): domain Eukaryota; kingdom Viridiplantae; phylum Streptophyta; class Pinopsida; order Pinales; family Pinaceae; genus Pinus; species Pinus albicaulis. The sequence goes on along the minus strand of CM076578.1, from coordinate 1,958,990,466 downwards.
GTAATAATAGCCATCTGGTAACTCTAGCATTTGTGACATATTTGTTCATTAAATACTTAATAGCCAAGTGGTCAGTGTGGAAAAAAGTAGAATAACCAGTGATATAAAGTCGAAATTTATTAATGGCATAAATTACTGCAAGAAACCCTTTTTCGGTAACTGTATAATTAAGCTCAGCAGGGGTCATGTTCTTACTGATAAATTAGATAGCATAAGGAAGATGATTCTCCTCTTGTCCCAAGACAGCTCCAATTGCAGTGTCTGAAGCATCAGAAGATATATGAAAAGGGAGGGCCCAATCAGGTCCCCTCAAAATAGGAGCAATAGATAACTGATGCTTGAGTTCTACAAAGGCTTTCTGACAAGGATTAGTCCACTTAAATTTAGCATTTTTCATAAGCAACACAAATAATGGAGAAGCTATCTTAGAAAAATCTTTAATAAATCTTCTGTAATATCCAGCATGTCCTAGAAAACTTCTCACATCAGTTTGTGTTTTAGGAGCAGGAAGATTCTGAATGACCAGTATTTTAGATGGGTCTACCTGAATACCTTGAGATAAAATAAAATGTCCAAGCACTACTCCTTCACTCATCATCATATGACATTTTTCAGTACTTAGGGAGAGGTGAGCTTGTATACAACGTTTAAGTACCTTCTCAAGATTTTGTAATGCATCTTCAAAAGACACACCATAAGGAGTGAAATCATCCATAAATATTTCCATAGAGTCATTCAGCATATCAGAAAAGATTCCTATAACAGCCCTCTGAAAAGTTGCTGGTGCATTACATAGCCCAAATGGAAGAACTCTATAAGAAAAAGTTCCCCAAGGGCTAGTAAAAGTGGTCTTGTCCTGGTCTTGGGGTGCAATTCTAATCTGATTATACCCACTGAATCCATCTAGAAAAGAAAATAATTTCTTCCCTGACAGACTATCCAACACCTGATCAATGAAAGGTAAAGGAAAGTGATCCTTTTGAGTAGCTTTGTTTAAGGCTCTGTAATCAACACATACTCTCCATTTCCCGTTTTTCTTAGGGACAATTACCAATGGGGAAACCCATTCACTATCAGATATGGGGTATATAAATCCTGCATTAAGCAATTTCTGAAGTTCTTCCTTAACAATTTCCCGTAAATTAGGGTTCATTCGTCTTTGGGGTTGACAAACTGGTCGGCATCCTTCTTTAATATAAATTCGGTGAGTACATAGTTCAGAAGAGATTCCTTTCATATCCGTGTAATCCCATGAAAATGTTTCCTTATTTTCACGTAATAACTTCATTAACTGTTGTGTTTCAGCAACTGTTAGGTCAAGATTTATGTTTAATGTCTTGCCAGGTTCGATTTCGACTGTTATGATTTTAGATGAGATGGTGGTTAATGTCTAAGATAAGTCTTCAGATTCAATCTTTTCCTGGGTATCTGTTTCAAAAATTGCAGTCAATTGATTGTGTGTTTCAGCAATCACAGAGGAAGGTTCACAAATAAAATTATTAATTATTTCATCCTCTGTATATATCATCATAATCCATCCACATAGAATCTTCATTATTAATTATGGGTGTAGAATGAGGGTAAAGAGTAAGCTGTTTGGTTTCATAACCATTAGAAATTGTCATAGAACCAGATCTGCAACTGATAAAGGCATCGGATGTGGCCAGCCATGGCCTCCCCAGAATTAAAGGATGTCCCCCCAGCTTTGTTTTAGTTTGCAATATGACAAAATCAGCTGGGTAATTCCAGGATTCAACTGAGATAAGTAGATCTTCAACAACTCCTTCTGGTTTAATTGTAGAATGGTCAGCTAACTCTAAGATAGTTGGTGTATCTCTGATTGTGTTATTCAACTGTAACAACTGTGAAGTTTCAAGAGTCATTATGTTTATTGCAGCACCTAGATCTACCAAAACTTGAGGGATCATTGTTTTACCAATTTGAACTGTCACGGTAGGATGGCCGGGGTCACCATATTTCACAGGAGGGGTTTTTCCGGACATTAATGCAGATAAATCACCCATCACATGTATTGTAAGGGGATCTTTAGTTTTCCTACCAAGTTTCTTAACACAAATATCCCTTATGGTTCTGGCATAAATTGGTACATCTCTCAGTGCCTGTGAAAGTGGAATTTTAACATACAAGTTTTGCAATTCCCCTAAAAGATTAAAAGCAGGTGTTTCAGGCGTTCTAGTTAAAACTAAACGCTCGGGGAATGGTGGTTTTGTTATTTCAATACCCTTGTTAGAGGGTGGTTGTGCTTTCTTATGTTTCTCAGTTTCCTTTTTATCAGAATCAGAAGAAGTTATGTCATCAATAATAGGTTCTACTATTTTCCCAGATCTCAAATGAATATCATTACATTGCATAGTAGGAAATATAGGCTGATTCTGAATATCAATGACTTGCACAAATTTATTATTGGGGTTAGGATTTGGTTGCACAGGTAGCTGGGGTCTCATTTGATTATTTGGTGGAGCATTTGATGGCAGAGGAAGTGGTTGTTGAAATTGAGGAAATTGATTTGGATACGGGAGTTGTTGGCTTCTCCAATTTGAATTCCAAGGGTTAAAAGAAGATGGCTGCTGTGGGGGCCAAGGAGTCCACATTGCAGGATCAACAAAGGGAGGGTTTGATTGTTGCATGGGTGGGAAATTAATCTGATTAAAGGGTGGGTATTGCATTTTATTAAGGGGAGGGTAATTTGTTTGACTGAAAGCAGAATAATTATTCCAACGATTAAATGGCATACTAGAATTCATACCTTGTCCTTTTGGTTGCCATTGTCTTCTTTGGGTTAGCAGGTAAACTGCTTCAGCTTCTTCTTCCGTTGGTTGCAATGCTGCCTTTATTCCTGGTAGAGAAGGACATTGTTGTGTTTCATGATCTTTCTCACAAAGGGTGCAGATTGGTATTTTTTCCAATGGGCACTCCCTTAGTGGATGTTTGTCTCTGCACTTCGGGCAAAAGATAGCCAGAGTTGCTTCCACTTCAGCCTACTTCTTTTTAACCTGCAAAGTATCAATTTGTGAAGCAAAAGAACTTAACATCTCAGTTTTAAATTCTTCAAGTAAATTACCTATTTCAGCTCTTGTTGCTCCCCCACTGGCTGATTTCTGCACTCTTGAATAGGTGGGATCTCTATTACTTACTCTGTTCTTTGCAGCTCCCCTTGAACACCTTTTAAAAGTTCAACAACCTCATCATATGATTCTTTAGATATATCTCCCTTGCCAAGCATGTTTAACATGTCTAAAAAATCATCCCTTAGTCCTCTAAGTAATATTGTTTTGCGAATTTCCTTACTTATATTTGGATGATCGGATCTCTGTAGATTATACTGCAGCCTTTCTACATAGTCCTCCAGATTCTCGTCCGGCTTTTGTGCCATATTGAATAGTTCGTCCCTCTTTTCTCTCGTCCAACAGTGGTCTTGATATTTAAGCAGAAATTTATGTTTCATCTATTCCCATGTTGTAATTACCTGACTTCCAAGGCTCATGAACCATCTTAAAGCATTTCCTTTTAATGTTGCTGGAAACAGTTTCAACTTTTGAGCATTAGTGACATAATCATAACTTCTGCATAATATATCAAATTCAAAAAGAAATTCATCTAGATCTTCAGAGGATAAACCATGGAAGTTAGGTAAAGCTGACAATGGAATGTTCTTCATAGGAGTTGTTCCTCTAGGGAGGTCACTGATAGGAAATCCCAAGGTAGAGAGAGAATTTTCATCCTTTCCTTCTCCTTCAGGATCTACATGTCCTCCACCAAAGAAGTCTTCGTTGTTTCCTTCCATTGGCTGTTCTCCTACTGCACTTTCTCGATCTTCAAGATCTTCTACTGGCTCCTCAATGTTTTCCACTGGTCGTCCAACACTCTCTATTATTTCCTCAACGTGCTCTGTTGATTTGCTAGCACTTTCTTCTGACTCTCCAGCACTGATTGCTGGTCCTTTAATCACCGGCTCCTCTATGTTTTCAGGGCCCACAACTTCCTCTGTTTTGTAATCCGATTGAGGGGAGGGCTGAAGTTTTGGTCTTCAAGAACTTAATCTCTGTGATGATTGAGCCTTTGATACAATATCGTCAATGAAATTATTTCTTCCTCCCATTCCTTTGCCCTTGCCACCTGTAGGATTAGTTTTCTTCTGGGTTCCGCGTCCTCTCATACAATCTGCACATCTAGAAAAAAAATATTAATGCTTTTGAAATCTATAATTGCCTTCCCCGGCAACGGCGCCAAAATTTTGGTCGCTTTAATTGTTTTAACAATTCAAGCTCCACATAAATTTTCAACCCGAGAAGGTCTGTTTATTCCAAAGACAACCACGCACTGGATATGCTCAATTCCAAAAGCAAAAATAATGTTGTAGTAAAAGTCACACAATTATTAATCATACAAATCTAATTATTCACACCCTGTTTTAACAAAGCTGAAGTCTACTTATGTTATAGTAGAAGCAATTCCTCTATACCAGTCTTTTAAGAATCCTAATGAAAGGAAATCACTCTGCAGGAAAGGAAACCAATCAACCATAACAGGGAACAGGACCCTATTCCTTCAAATAGGAACTTCAGCACCTACTGCCTGACACTAATCACACTGTAGAAAAGATAAATTCAAGAAAACAGGACCCTATTCCCATGAACAGGAACCTTCAGCACCTGTCTCCTGTTACTAATCACACTGCAGGAAAGAAAGTCAATCAATGGAAACAGGACCCTATTCCCTTGCATAAGAATCTTCAGCACCTGTTTCTCAACATCAATCATACATTCAAACAGATAACAGAAAAATATCTCTCAGCTTCTTTTAAGAATGAATGTACCAAACTCATGCAGTGTTTAAAGGAAACAGAATGCTCAATGAACTACAGAACTATGCAACTGGTGTTTCAGCAAACAGAATTAAATTAAGGTGCGAATATCATAAAGAAACTCAACAAACTACCGGAACAGTCGGGTGAATCTTGTGATGAAGGCGAGCCCTTTCCTTCTCACAAGATTCCCCAGGGAAAGAGTTAAATTGGAGCGCTCAAAAAAAACCTTTATTCATCTGTCAAAGGAATGATACATTACAATGGAGTCTAGCTCCTTTCCGCTCAAAGCAATGTTCTCCTGTAGTTTCTAACCTCCTCTTCTAATGATGATGTCTCCTCTTTTTAAAGAGGAGACATCTATTACAGTTACATCAGAGAAAATCTATGTTTATCCAAATATGTTCTTCTTTCTTAAAACAGGGCTATTCTATTCTTCCATAGAAAGATATTGTTACAAAAGATACAGAAAAAGTATTGGCTTCAGAATAATCCGTGTAACCACTTCCTTTCTTGTCTTCATCTTGTTGCCATTGTTCCCAAAATACTCTTCCAGAATCGCAAATTACGAGTAGTGACGGAATTTGCGTGCCCGCTGTTACAGGTCAAAATACCTCCTCATCAGCTCAGAGGGGAAGACAAATATGGAAGAAGTACAAAGACCTAAATTAAACCTATTTCTACCAGGGTAACGCATACATAGAACAGAACAAGGGCGTTATAACGCAGGCAAGAAATACATTAGCCACGTTTGTGGCTAGGGCAACGCTCTATTTACACTAAAAGGTCGCGTTACCCGTGTTTTAAGTTTGAATTGGGAAAAGAGCGCGGAGAAAGATTTGAATCTCCGACTTTCCCTCACGAAGGAGTCAGTGCACAGAGGAAACTGCAGAAGCACCAGTTCATTATTGGTCATTGCCATAGAAGACTGAATTCCAAGAGAGGCAAAAGCATGGAGATCAAGGAAACATCTAAGCCTTTTCCATTCCAAACTAGTGGAAAGAGAAGGGCAACAATGGCTTTCTCCCTCTCCTATAAGAAGGAGCTGAAGGCTCTTAATTGAAGGTCAAAGGATTGCTCAAAAGTTCTTGCATACTTGTGGAATAGAGAATAGTGTGACATTGTGAAGGCCAAGAGTCAAAGAGGCTCCTAGAGAGCTTGTTGGCTTGGACTTCTTCACTTGATAGAGAAGAGAGATGGGGAGACTGAGGAGGGCTTGGTACAACCGATGGTTGTAATCCTCCTTCTTTCAAAATCAATAGAACTATGTTCGTTTTGTCCATTCGATGCTTAATGTTCTATTGTTATTTCAATATTTGTTTAGTATGATATGAATGGCTCAGATGTGTATAATCTAGATGTTTATTGTTGATTTAATTGATAGAATACTTGTTATATCAGAAGTTACGCGGGTGCTTTGACTGATTGCAGGATTCAGATTTGGAGCCGGTGGAGGAAGGACCCTTGCTTTGCTGCGTAGCGCTCTCCAAAGGATTCTAAAGTTGTCAAAGAGGTAATTCTCTGTTGTATTCTTTCAAGTTATTTCAGGCTAATATGAACATGCTCATGCCATCTTTGTGAACAACATAGCTAATCTGACTGTCTGCCTCGGGCACCGGAAAGCCCTGAGAGGGATATACAAAAACCAACCACCCAAGCAGTTTACCCTAAAGCAGAATTGGCGACTTCGCTGGGGAGTTGTTCCCCATAGTTTCCGGGCTATTTTTCCCCTCATTTCTTCTCTCCTCTGTTCTGTATCCTTCCGACCATTTTTTGATGCCCTGTAGACATACCAATCGCTTGCAGAGTTCGATCCTGTGCCTGTCTGGCCAACTGAAGAGCTTTTCCCTGGTTAACGCGACCCAGGCGGTGTATCCAGTGCATTATAACGCAGTCTAGGCTTAAATACAGTGCGTTATAACGCTGTATTTTCTCACAGACAGAGCGTTACCCAGCCAAAAAACCCTGTTGTTCACTACCGTGACTGTGTTTTAGCTGTGGAGTTTTTTGGCCACCAGTACCTTTCACAGACCGAATCCCTGTGCTTGTCTGCTAAACTGGCGTTGATTATTTGTTTCTCTTATTTAGTTAAGTGTGCAAAGCATTTAATTTTTTAAAAAGAGAAATTTTTTTTTATTTTTCTGCATTTAGATGAGTTTATTCTGAAAAGTTTGATTCACAGACTGTTAAAAGAGGTAGATAGAAAGCTGAATCTTAAAAGTTGAGCTGTGTTATTTACATGTTGGTGCATGGATGATTGATAAAGAAACCTCTCCTTGTAGAAACATTGTTCATTGAAGTTAATATCTAGAGCATGTTTTGCATGGTTTATTGAGTCAACGTCTCACTATACTTCATACGTCCATTTCCCCTCTGCCAGACTAATAACAAAGTACACTAAAAACAAAGCGATAATAAAATCAATCTAATAACTCTTTTTTGAGCTCACACAAACAGTAGTTCAGGCTAGGATCTTGGGTTAGGACAGTGAGAAAACTACCCAAGATCTCAAAACTTGAAAACTAGAGTCATTAAAGAGTGAAATCCTGCTGCACTCACATTATCGGGACCGTTCCTTTACCGGAGCTCAGCGCGAGACAACACTTGGGTGCACTAGAAGGTAGCCCGCCTTCGACTGCATCCTGTGGGTGTGTTATATATTGGGGTTCCCTTCGGGGATGTCGAAACTATATCGGGGATCTAGGTATTCTACCCATATAGCACACTGTCCTTGACCGTGGACCCCCCTGATAGTGTCTGTGATTTGAGGTATCCTTAGTGGCTATACTTTTAGGGACTTACACAAGGTGACTGGGACGGGCTGTCCTGGTACCTGAAACAGATGGACCTACTCTGTCTTCAGTCTTTAGGAGGGTACTCGTCTTCACGAGAGTGCTTACACCTATCGTCCGGGGTTCGGGCGAAGCTCTAGAGTAACCGTAACTGTACTTTCGACCAACCCTCTCTGTATGCTATTGTGAGACTGGATTTCATCACCAGTGAACAGTAGTACTCAGACAGGGCACCCTATACTGGCTGCTTGTTGATTGATTTTAGAGAGTCTTTTTTCTTTTTAGTAAGTGTGTGGTTACTGTCACTTGAGACTTCATAATATATCACATTTTAAAATAAAATTTGTTAAAATTAAACCGGTCACCGTGGCGTCCCCTGACCCACGCCGTCAGTCTAGACGACAACAAGGTCTACCTCCTCTCACCTTAGAGGAAAGATTGAACCTTGGTGAACCCGAGCCTTCTACGGAAGAGCAGTCTCCTTTGACTAATCTGGATTATCACATAGACCCTTATCAGCCGGAACTCCCGGAGGACCCTTTCACTGAAGGCGTTGTACCTAATTACAATCCTCCGCTCACTGATCCGTTAGGACCGGTGATAATCCATATTCCACCGCGCCAAGATATGTCTGCGGCAACACCAACATCTATTTCACCACCGGTATCCACAGGGTCGATACCAATGGCAACCATTCCTGGTTCGCCATCGTCCTCCCCGCCGGTGGTCAGTTCTATGTCATTACTGGGTAACCCCAGTAGTCAACATATGCCTACCCCCAACCCTATGGTCAACACAACTGTCAGTAGTTTACCGAACCCTTCGGCATCTACTCCTACCGTGACCACGTTGGGGACCACGGTAGCTCCTCCCACAAGCACGACTACTTCGGTGCCCTTTAGCAACCCTTTCGGTTGGAACCCTCTGTTGAGTTCAAACCCCCTGGCCACTATACCAGGGGGCAGTGTTATCAGTACACAAGTAGCAGGGAATATTTCTCTTCCTATGCAATCCTTAGGACAAATGGGACAACCCATTGTAAATACTATCCCCTTAAGTGGTTCAAACATAGGCGTAGGATCTATACCGTTGCCAAATTATGCAAGTACTAGTATGCCTCCGGGAAACTCTATTGCATCCATTTGGACTAACCAACCCCAACCTCCGTCTGGAGTGGGAGGGCACTTTTACGCTGGGGGCAACCAACCATTTTCCCCTCAATACACTATGCCCTATGGACAGCAACCGTATGTTCCTACTCCTCCACCTATGGGAGGTTTTTATCAAAGTCCCACTTACCCTTCCGGTAACACGTGGATGGGGGGACCCTATGGTCCAAATAGTCAGCCCATACTGCCTTGGTTAGACTCGGGGGCAAATCCACAATTTCCTTTCTTGGCAGCTTTGGACATACCCGACATCCATAAGCTGACAAACGACCCCATCAATCACAACTCGCTTTGGCCTCCTATACCGCATAAGATTCCTTCAGATATCCCGAAGTTCGACGGGAAGCATGGAGATGACCCAGCCGCACACATCACTACCTTCCATTTGTGGTCCATATCCAATTCCATGGTAGATGATAATGTCCGCCTTCGACTGTTTTCCCGCACCCTTACAGGCAATGCCGCCAAGTGGTACATTGAATTACCACGCGCCACCATCAATACGTTTGGCGCTTTAGCGACGGAGTTCTTAAAGAACTTTCAACTACCAATTAGAGTGGAAACCGGCACAGAATTGTTAACATCACTGCGCCAAGACACCGCCACCCACATCTCCGACCATATTCATGAATGGAGACGTAGGAGGAGGCTTGTTAAAGCGCCAATTCCGGACCATCTCTTGGCAAATTGGTTTTGCAAGTCTCTTTTACCCCATATCTCTAAAGACATTGGCCTTTCTGGTGCGGTGACAGAAGATCAATGTATTCGTCGTGCCCAGCACCTGGATTTGATCTATTCACAATCCGGCACGCTTTACGATCTGCTCCCCCATGCCCCCGGTAACCCGAACCCTCCGGCTACTAAGAAAACCGGAGCTCATGCCGACGGTCTCGTTGGCGCGATCTCTGGTGTAGCCACCAATCAGTCTTGGGGGAAAACCTTCCAGCCATCCTCAGCTGCCACCGCCCCCCATCAAACGACTCCTCTCCCTTCCGCTGAGGTAAATTCGGTGCAAACCTCACAAAAACCCAACGGGAAAAATAGGAAGAATAAGAAGAAAACATCTTCTTCGAAAGAGCAGTCGAATAATCAGAATAACTCCAATCAGAAAAATGCTGCAAACGAAAAAGGAAAGGATAAACCCATGAGATTCCCTTGTAAAATCTGTGCGGAGGACCACTTGACATACAAATGTCCTCGGTTGCAGGAATGCACTGATTTTATTGCTAACAAGGATTCTGGGAGAACACCTGTCGTTCTTCACAATCCTTTCCCCAATCAACAGCAGCAACATCAACATATGGTTGACAACCCGCCACAACCTCATCAACGGGGCAATGGTGGTTCGAATCCTTCCGGCGAAGGACCATCTGCCATTTATGGCATCGAGAGTATCGACCTCCAAACTCGCGCCAAGCTTTATGGAGCCCCTACCATAGATGCTCAAGAACCTGGAACTAGTTCCAATCCGCCGCCGCCTAACGATTTGCATATCGAAAGGCCTAATGCTGAACCTGTAATTCATCCCCCAAAAGGGACACTTCGACGCACGACTCATAATACCTCTGCACGTGCAGCCCAAAACTACAATATTGTAGAAGATTTGGCGCAGGCACCGTCAGCTATGTCTGCACTTGAAGTATTACAAACCTGTCCAGCACAAAGGAAAGCCTTGCTTTTGGCCATTGGCGGAATAGACCCCCAGGATTCCATGCTAGCAGTCTTTGATATGGAAAAGGCTAAACCTCGCCTCTCGCATCAACTCGCATTCCAGGTGCAGGTTGTGTAGAAAGGGAGACCCATCCATCGCACTGTCATAGACGAAGGTGCTTCGACCTGCGTTATGTCACAAGCTTGCTGGCTGAATTTAGGTTCTCCTACTCTAACCCCGCCATCGAATTCCCTGAAAGCTTTCGATGGCCACATGTTCCTACCCAAAGGATACCTTGCTAGCTTTCCTGTCACTCTTGGTGGGAAAACGGTAAACGTGGACGTTGAAGTCATAGAGCGTCATCTCGACTATAATCTATTGCTCGGTCGCAGTTGGTCTTATGCTATGACCGCCATCGTGTCTTCGGTCTTCCGACTCATCCTATTTCCATTGGATGGGAAAATAGTCACGGTCGATCAACTATCCTTCTGCACCCCTGATTATTCCACTTTACCAAGTAGCTCTGTACCCTTAATATGAGGTGTCCCTGACTCTTACGTCAGTATCGGTACCGGTCTTCTAAAGGCATCTTCCCTACTGGGTTGTTTTCCTCTTCCGCCGCCTCAGATCCCAAACACGGTTGCAATGATATCCACCTCTTCAGATGGCTCTATCGACCCATGGATCATTCCGGCACCTTCAGAAATTGATTCCTATGGAGATCAGATGCCGCTTTCGCCGGTTGAGTTGGCTTACCAAGCCATCCAAGTCGCATCTGAACCCTCCACTGATATGGTTTCGACCATAGGTACAACCCTCTCTCCCATAACAGTTCTCTCTAAGGATCTCCTCAATGAAGTCTGGCCTACAGACGAAGCTATTCGAGAGATCATGTCATTAGAAGAACGACCTTGGGGAGAGTTCCACCATCGCGCTTCGACGATTGATTCGGAGGCGATAAAAACTGAAATCTCGTTCTTTGACCAACCTGAGATCGTTCCCTCCTCTTATACGACTGTCCACACTATCGATTCAGAAGGGAACATGGGTAATATTTCCAAGACACTACTCATTGATATCTCGGTCAAGACGGGTATCGTGGAAAATATTCAAATTGGAGCCGACTGCAATCCTGAGGAAATTGCAGCCTTCACAGCTCTCTTTAAAGAATTCCGCGATGTCTTTGCTTGGTCTTACGACGAAATGCCCGGCATAGATCCTTCTATTGTCGAGCACGAAATTAAGACTTATGACAATGCTAAACCTATCCGACAACGACTCAGACCTGTCCACCCCCGCAAAGCAGCCGCCATCAAGGTCGAAGTAGAAAAACTTTTAAACGCTGGCTTCATTTACCCCGTTCCCTTAACTGAATGGGTTTCCAATCCGGTTCTCGTTGATAAAAAACAAGGCACTATTCGAGTTTGCGTCGATTATCGCGATCTGAACGCCGCTTGTCCAAAAGACAACTATCCTACGCCGTTCATTGATCAAATTCTCGACGATTGTGCCGGATGCGAATCTTTTTCCTTCATGGATGGATTCTCGGGATACAACCAGATTGCCATAAAAAAAGACGACCAGCATAAAACTGCTTTCATCTGTCCTTGGGGCATCTTTGCGTATAAAAAGCTCCCATTCGGCCTGAAGAATGCTGGAGCAACTTTTCAACGGGCTATGGACTATGCTTTTCATGATATTCGACATATTGTACAAGCATACTTGGATGACCTCCTGGCTCATTCCAAGAAGCGACGAGACCACCTGGCTCATTTAAGAGAAATTTTTGCTAGGTGCAGGTTCTACAATATACGCTTGAATCCTCATAAATGCGTATTTATGGTCGAGTCCGGATGATTGTTAGGGTTCATTGTTTCCAAGCACGGGATTAGGGTTGATCCCGATAAGGTAAAAGCAATTATTGAATTGCCGGCACCACAATCCATCCTTCAACTCCAAAGCTTGCAGGGGAAGGCAAAATTTTTGCGACGTTTCATCGTTAACTATGCTGAGATGACGAAAGGCTTCATGCGATTATTGAAGAAAGGAACACTATACTTGTGGGATGACCAAGCTCAACGGTCATTTGATGCTTTGAAATAGGCACTTGTTTCAGCCCCACTCCTTAGTGCCCCCGATTACTCACGCGACTTTCTTCTCTATCTCGCAGCATCACCATCCTCACTTGGAATGGTTTTGGTTCAAGTACACGATGACGACAGCGAACATGTGATTTACTACTTATCAAAAGGTCTCATTGGACCTGAATTACGTTATTCACATGTGGAGAAACTCTCTCTGGTGGTAGTTTTCACCGTCACCCGACTCCGACATTATATATTGCTGCGACAGACTACGGTGATTGCTTTGGAGAATCCCATGAGACATATCTTGTCTAGACAAATTATAGGAGGGAAGTATTCCAAATGGATCGTCATCCTCCAACAATTTGATTTGGTGTTCACGGCTGCCAAAGCAAAGAAATCCCTTGTCTTCGCCGAATTACTATCGGACCTTCCCAGAATCGACCCGGCGGAGGTAGCTCATGATCCATTCCCTGATGAATCTGTCTACTTGGTCGACTCTTCGGACCCCTGGTATGGAGACATCTTAGTCTACCTACAAACTCAACGCTTCCGCCCAACTCTCACGTCTGATGACCGTCGTCGTATCCGACACCAAGCAAAGTGCTACCTCGTGCTAAACGATACATTATATCTTCGTGGTGTTGATACTATTCTCCGACGTTGTCTCACTATCAATGAGGCGGAACGCGTTTTGAATGACTGCCACGCGGGGGCATGTGGTGGTCATCTTTCGGGCATAGCTACTGCCCAAAAAATCTTGCGCGCCGGTTACTGGTGGCCCACTTTGTTTAAAGATTGCATTGCAGGAATCCATAAATGCCATCCATGTCAAATTTTCACAAAGAAAATGCGCGCACATCCTGCCCCCCTTCACCCGGTTATCTCCGTCGGTCCTTTCGCTAAATGGGGAATTGACTTCGTCACCTGCAATCCCGCTTCGGAAAACGGACACAACTACATCGTAGTTGCGGTCGATTATTTTACGAAATGGGCTGAAGCCCTTCCCACTTTTAAGGCCGACGGCGAAACCGCCGCTCTTTTCCTGTTTAATCAGGTCATCTGCCGGTTCGGCGTACCCCTATCGATTGTCACAGATCATGGATCTCACTTTCAAAATCACATGATGACCGAATTTACATCCATGCTAGGTTTCCGACAAGATCAATCTTCGTCTTACTATCCTCAAGCTAATGGTCAAGTAGAAGCCGTAAATGGCGTCCTCAAAACCATGATTCGTCGATTGGTCGGAAACCATAAAACTACATGGCATCGGAAGTTGTATTCCGCGTTATGGGCATACCAAACGTCAGTTAAAACTGCCACAGGCTTTACACCTTTCCAACTTGCTTTCGGCCTGGAGGCAGTACTTCCGATTGAGTGCGAAATCCCGTCGCTTAAACTGGTCGTTGAACTCCTGCCTGGCACTACCGCCACAGAAGAGCGCTTGCTCTCGCTCGATCACTTGGACGAAACTCGTCGAGATGCTACTCTAGCACTCGAAGCTCACCAGCGCCGAGTTAAAGCTCAATACGACAAATCTGTCAAGCCTCGTTCTTACCAAGAGGGCGATCTTGTTCTGCTTTATGATCAAAAACACGACCTCTTGGGGGCAGGAACACTCCAACCTTTATGGCTCGGTCCTTACATCGTTACTAAAGCCCTCTAAAAAGGAGCTTACGAACTACAGGACTGTAATGGAATTCCACTCGAGGAGCCCCGCAACGGGCTCTATCTGAAGAAGTATTTTGCCTAGTTTTGCACTGGGCATATGCTTTGTAATTTTATGTATATAAGTTTTGCCTATTTTTATTTTGATGCTTTTGGATTACTTGTTTGGTTTAAAGTGTTTTTCTCATGTAATCTTTTTCTTTCGCACAGATGTCATCACACTCGTTATCATACGTTGGGTATGCGGACGGTGCTAGTCGTCACACTAGACACATTGCTTCAGCTGCTTGGGTTCTCTATACTCCTGAGTCGGACCTCCTTGGTTCCGGGGGGATCTTCCTGGGTAACGCCACCAAAAATGTTTCCGAGTACATGTCAGTGATCCAACTCCTCACGGAAGCGGCATCTCGTGACATCTCCGATTTAGTGGTCAAGTTAGATTCCCAACTCATCATTATGCAGCTAAACAATCATTACCGTGTCCGCCACCCTGTATTGTTGCGTTATTTTTTACGAGTACGACTTTTAGAACGTCAATTTCAAACAATCACATTTGAGCACGTTCCTAGAGAATTTAATGCATTAGCTGATTCTTTGGCAAATTATGTGTTAGATTGGCATTTGTCACATTTATTGTAAAAGATTTACTCATGAGTACATATATTTTTATCACATCAAAAAATGCATAAAAATTTAAAAACAAAAAATCACCAAAAATATATATATATATATAGATATATGTCGTGTCCAGTACATAGAAAACATCAAAAATAAAATCTCCCAAAACTCAGGGTGTTTTACAAAATTTGGCTCACTAAGCCATGCTTTGACACTAATACATCTACTCCAAGCAGCTAAGCTTGATGCTCATAATAGCATACAACTGCTCTAGCTATCCTCCTCAGAGGAACCAGGTATCTCTCTGGCACACCCACTGTATGCCGCTGAAGACGAACTGGAACCTCCCGCATAGGAAGCGGCGGTATACCCATACTCAGACCCTCCAGGTTCCTGGAGAGTTCATGTAAAATCTGGGTGTCATCGTCGTCGCCGGCTTCCGCCTCCTCTATAGGTGCGCCAGCCGTGGGTAGCTGCAATCCTCGCCGTGCATGGCGAGGGGCCCCAGCTGGACGGACAGGTGCCACATCTGTGTCAAGCAAGCAAACGTTTCATGTCAAAACTTAATTTTCACCCCTTTTTCAACAAAAAATTTTTACATAAACATTCAAAAGCTAAAAACAAAAACTTTTTGAAAAACACTGTTTATTTCTTACCATCGGGCCCCCACTGGGTGCCAGGGGGCAGGACTAGCTCGGGATCGCCTGTGAATTTCATCCCTTCATAGGGATAATCCTCAATCATGATGATCTGAGAGTCCAGCCAATCAAAAAATCCCTCATCAAAACAGTGACGGACAGGACCCTCTCTAGTCCGTGGAAGCAAAGTGGCCCACCGAGCCTGCCTCGGCTCGCGTGGACCCAATGGCGCTATTGGGATCCTGGGCCTCATCAGTGGTATCCGCTCCAATATGAAAGAGACAATCAGTGTTCCGTCCCCAAATTCTCTTTGAGTACGGGTCTTGCATGCAGTAAGCTCTGCTCGGACCCGACGGACTACACCGTCACACCAGTCGAAAACCTGAGGCTGCATACAATCCAAGGCTAAGAGCATCTGGGCCTTGGTCGCCACATGCTGACTCTTGGCACCAGCCAAGCGGACGATCATCCATAGAATAGACCTCAAGGGTCTCAAAGTCACCTGTGCAATCGGTATCCGGTTACTCACGGCCTGGGTGTCACGTATGCAGTGTGCACGGATCAAATCAGTAGTAGAACGAGGGTCAGCTCTGGACCCTGTCAAGTTGGGCCTCGCCCCACGACATGACAAGCCGGTCAAAAAGTAAACATCATCCTTTTCGATGGCGAGCTCGTTGCCACCAATCCGAAAGACATGATGTCTCTCATCCCACTGCTGGATCAGCCACCTTAGGAGGTCCTCTTGACCCCTCATCAGTTCTAAACGGGCATACTTAAGCAATCCGCATCTCCGGAGAGCCATTAAAGTTGCCGCATCCGTCACCATTTCTCGTTCTTCCCGCTCATGCTCTCTTTCTCGCCAGATACTCATGATTAACAGCTGAACACCTGCAAATGAAACATTTCCAACCGATTAAAATTTGCCGGAACCACTTCAAGAATGAAAATTTTGAATTCTTAGAAAGCATGTTGCGCCTAACGCGGACATTAGTACAAAACAGAGCGTTCTAACGCGCTATCACCTCGCGGGTTATGCGTTTAACGCGGCTGTTGTACTCCTGACCCGCGTTAGGCGCAAATATTTTTCTAGGGCCTCAAATTTTCCTAATTTTGAACCAGCAAAAACTAAAAAATTGGCAATTAAATAATAACAGGAGGTTCCAGCTCTTACCTGGATCTCGCGGAATAGAAAACTGTTGCCCGGATCGACCGTAATCACCAGCTGAAGTTTTCACCCCTTTTGCACTCCAGAGCTTCTTCACAGCACTCGAAACAGTGAAAACGAATGTCTTCTGACCTTATTATAGCAATTTCTGGGGCATGACTCTCTTAAGTCAGTAGGCAAAAGTCGTGATTCCTCGCTGTACACATGTCGCAACTCTTGAGATTTGGTACTGGTGATTCTAACAAGGGATCAAGATTTATGAGCAGACACACTCATGTGTTACCGAGCATTCTTTTTACGGTATTTTTCTTGCTCGTTAATCTGAAAAACCTCGAGTTCTCTTCTTCGGACTCGTTAAACTTACACGAAGTTGGCATCGAGCGTTCTTTTTATGGTCTTTTCTTGCTCGTTAATCCGAAAACCTAGAGTTTTCTTCTTCAGACTCGTCAAAACCATGAAGAAGCTCTGAGCATTCTTTTTAGGAATCTTTTTCTCGCTCATAAAACCGAAAAAATCCCGAGTCACCTTTGTCAGCCTCGTTAAACTACTGAGACAAAGAACAAGGAGTCATTATTTTCCTCTTTTTCAACGCTCTTTAAACAAAAAAAGTGTATCGAGTTTTCTCCGTGTGACTCGTTAAAATTTCACGGAGGTATCGAGTTTTCTCCGTGTGACTCGTTAAAATTTCACGGAGGTATCGAGTTTTCTCCGCGTGACTCGTTAAAATTTCACGGAGGTACCGAGTTTTCTTTGTTGGACTCGTTAAAATTTCACAAGGAATATTGAGTTTACTTCGTCTCCTCGTACTCATAACAAAATGAGGTAGACGTCCATTGAACATAGATTTCTCACTTTTCCGGATTCGATGGACTAACTAACGGAAAATGAATTGTTTCGGGCTTACTATTACCCCTTTGCCGTGCCCGATTATCAATACATGACAAAGGTACCCCAATGGAGCCGTCTTTTACGACATTTTTCGGACTCCCTAAACATGAAAAATTCACCGAGTTTTCTCGTCTGGACTCGTTAAACCTAATCAGACAGGACATGGAGTTGTCTTTTATGACATTTTTCAGACTCTCTAAACATGAAAAATTCACCGATTTTGCTCATCTGGACTCGTTAAATCTAATCAGATGGGGCACAGAGTTGTCTTTCCTGACATTTTTCAGACTCTCTAAACATGAAAAATTCACCGAGTTTGCTCATCTGGACTCGTTAAACCTAATCAGATGGGGCACAGAGTTGTCTTTCCTGACATTTTTCAGACTCTCTAAACATGAAAAATTCATCGAGTTTACTCGTCTGGACTCGTTAAACTTAATCAGACGGGGAAAAATTTGGACAAAATGGATACTACCTCTGTTACATTTCCAAAAAAGGTCGATTTGGCAGCAAAATTCTTGAACATGGCACTTCCTAGAAAACTCTTTCGCAGTTAGCCGAACCCTACCATCTATGAGTATTAGCCTTCAAATCCCAGTGTCCCTGCACCGGTAAAATCCTAACACACTCTTTGGTGTTCAAACACGCTTCAGCTACCTAGTACCCTGCTAGAGTGCCTTCTATTGTTCAAGCAGATCTCGCTATCTACTACTCCTGTTATCAACCAAACCGTTCATTATGCCAGAAATTATTTGTCGTCTGACGTTCCCATTTACTCCTCCTTATCTCAAATCATAAACAAAATCAGTTGGTTTCCGTTTCGTGTTGACTGATGTAGGACGCCTCATTGCCTACCTCTCAACAGATCACTTCCTATCGACTTCAACACCTTATCTAGGAAGTTGATCCAGAAACACATCAGTACCCAGATACTTGCAGACATCAGTGGCAAGTAGTCTTGTGTTTGATCAAGAGTCTTCATCATTGGCTCTTGGTTGAATGATTCTACGAGTGTTCGACTTCAACTCCTTTTATTCACACTCGCTAGATTGTACTGGGCATCTTAGGGACCATCATCATTATCGGTGGCCACCTTCGCGTTTGTTAACAGTTTTCATTATTGACTGGTAATCAGACGATTTATCACATGTTCGACGACAACTCCCTCATTCACACGTGGAGAAATATGCAGTTTAAGTGAATCGGCGGTCAAGACCTTGGGGCAACGGCTACACCATTAAAGTTGTGTTCCCTTCCCCAAGCTGCGATATTGTTTATGGAGACAGCTTCTTCAACCTGATCATGTTATGACAAACACTTCCACATTGTGCCTATTGGTGGATACATTCTTCATATCTCTATTCTAGAGAAATCATGTTGTTTAAAGCTATTGAGCATGGGACATGCCCGACTCTTGGCAAATACTATATTTTCTGACATATGTTGTTGTTTCAGGTTTTCCTCAGTCTTTCAATCTCTCTCTCTCTACAAATTATAAAGTATTTCAGCCATCGTCTTCATCTCTGACCTCACACTTTAGGGGGCATCTGTTACAGGTCAAAATACCTCCTCATCAGCTCAGAGGGGAAGACAAATATGGAAGAAGTACAAAGACCTAAATTAAACCTATTTCTACCAGGGTAACGCATACATAGAACAGAACAAGGGCGTTATAACGCAGGCAAGAAATACATTAGCCGCGTTAGTGGCTAGGGCAACGCTCTGTTTACACTAAAAGGTCGTGTTACCCGTGTTTTAAGTTTGAATTGGGAAAAGAGTGCGGAGAAAGATTTGAATCTCCGACTTTCCCTCACGAAGGAGTCAGTGCACAGAGGAAAATGCAGAAGCACCAGTTCATTATTGGTCATTGCCATAGAAGACTGAACTCCAAGAGAGGCAAAAGCATGGAGATCAAGGAAACATCTAAGCCTTTTCCATTCCAAACCAGTGGAAAGAGAAGGGCAACAATGGCTTTCTCCCTCCCCTATAAGAAGGAGCTGAAGGCTCTTAATTGGAGGTCGAAGGATTGCTCAAAAGTTCTTGCATACTTGTGGAATAGAGAATAGTGTGACATTGTGAAGGCCAACAGTCAAAGAGGCTCCTAGAGAGCTTGTTGGCTTGGACTTCTTCACTTGGTAGAGAAGAGAGATTGGGAGACTGAGGAGGGCTTGGTACAACCGATGGTTGTAATCCTCCTCCTTTCAAAATCAATAGAACTATGTTCGTTTTGTCCATTCGATGCTTAATGTTATATTGTTATTTCAATATTTGTTTAGTATGATATGAATGGCTCAGATGTGTATAATCTAGATGTTTATTGTTGATTTAATTGATAGAATACTTGTTATATCAGAAGTTACGCGGGTGCTTTCACTGATTGCAGGATTCAGATTTGGAGCCGGTGGAGGAAGGACTCTTGCTTTGCTGCGTAGCGCTCTCCAAAGGATTCTAAAGTTGTCAAAGAGGTAATTCTCTGTTGTATTCTTTCAAGTTATTTCAGGCTAATATGAACATGCTCATGCCATCTTTGTGAACAGCATAGCTAATCTGACTGTCTGCCTCGGGCACCGGAAAGCCCTGAGAGGGATATACGAAAACCAACCACCCAAGCAGTTTACCCTAAAGCACCCGCTGACTATTTCAGCAACAGAGTCGATTGTTTCAGCAACGGCCGATTGTTTCAGCACAACACATAAATTATCTGCGATCTTTTAGACTTATGTTAGAAACAATCTACCTTCGATTAATGATGAAATATAAGAGTAATATGGAATTATATGTAAATAGATTAAATATATAGTAAAGAGGAGGATTTCATATACCTTTGGATAAAGTGAATGAAAATGATGATGGAACCCTTTTTAAATATAGTTATAAAGGGTAAGGTGGTGTCAAAATGTATGGTAAAAATGGTACATTGTGAGGTCCTAACATCCCCAAATAAGAATAAAAAAAGAAATTTGTATATTTATTTATCTTATGTAAGGTTCATACTAATCTATTAATATACATAATAGAAAACAAGAGCCATCAAGGGGGCCTGCAATGGGTGTCCCTTGAGGAATTCAAAAAAAAATAAAAAAAAATAAATAGATGGTGGGTTGCCCAACAGAGGGAACCCAACCCAACCATCGAATCTTTGAGATCATCAAAGTTTTAAAATTTTCAAAATTAATAGTTGGAGACCTTGGGAGTCTATGAAGTTGAAAAAGATTGCAAATCAAACTTAAACAACTTAAACATATATACCAAACTAAGGAGGAGGATCTTCCTCAGTTATCTAGCATGTATAAGGATAAGAGAGGGAACCCGTGGAGTGACTAGGGGCTACCACATGACCAACGATATGCCCAAAAAATTGATGCTTGCCACCTCCATGAATGTATAATTGACAGATGCCCTCACTCATTGATGCGTCCCCCATCTCCATGCCAATAGCGTGAACCTGGGTCGTATAATGAAATTGCGGCTCGAACTTAGGCCACTTCAATTGAGTTGAGTCTAACACAGGAGGACGATGGGGCTTCAGGTCAGAGATGGGCTTACGAAGAAATATTTCGGGAGGATGATGCCCTCTCAGCTGAAGTAGAAGCTCGCGGTCATAAAATACCTCCACCATGGCCTCCTGAGCCAGCTCCAGAGCATGGTTTCCCCATATGATTTTTGAGCCTGTCTGCCGAGAATTGACGTTGCACCAGGGACCATGCAAAGAAATTTTTCATCATCTAATCCCTGCTAGCCATAGTAATTCTTGGCACTCCCTCCACAGAAAAAGCTTCCAGCTCCAATGAATCAACCAGACTCTGAAGGTGAATAGGAATCTCTAAGTCAAAATTTCTCGAGCAGTAATCCTCCCTAGTGTCTCTGACTGAGTCGATAGGAACTTGAGCACCCACTCTCCTACCATAGATACAACACATTTTGAGATGAGGCATCATCAGGCTCCTAAGGAAAGCCAAAAGTCGAATTCTCACAGTTTCTAGATCTTCCAGCAGAGCCAATACCCCCATCAAATTCAAAATAATGATTCTCCATACTACAAGACTAGAAAGATAAGGGGTGTGGTGCGTGAGACTGTTAACTCTCTGTGCATGTGACGTCATCTCGTCAACCTCTAATAGATATTGACGCAAAAATTTTACCATAGTGCTCGCAGTACCTCCCCACATCAACCACAACATCTGCATTAATAGCAAGGGGGATGAAATGGAAGTCATGTTAGTTGGATCATGCATGCGATCTGATTCTTCTTCCTCCAATTTTCGTCTCCTCAACGCCACCTGCATCTGGATAAATTTGTATATTTATTATCTTAGTAAGCTTTGCACAAAACTTTCACATAACATCCAAACATGCACAACAACCTCTGCACAACTTCGTTCACACAACTACTACTGCACTCAATAACGCCCTTAATTGACATTCGAAACTCTTCAAAACTGATATTAATTAATGATTAAACATTGTGAAATATGTCCCTAAATAATATATATATATATATATATATATATATATATATATATATATATATATATATATATATATATATATATATATATTTGTATACTGATTATCTTAGTAAACTTTGAACAAAAATTTAGCATAACATCCACACACGCACAACAACCTTCGCACAATTGCCTCCACACTCAATAACGCCCTTCATTGACATTCAAAGCTCTGCACACAATACCTCCGAACAACTAGCTTTGCACAACCACTTTCGTATAGCTACTTTCATCTTCCGAAATTTTTTGTCAAATAATAATTAAAAAAGAAAAATCCTTGCGCACATTCGCACTACCTCACAACATTTTTTCTTCACAGGAATTGAAATTACAGTTTTTAAGGCACCCTCGTCTATGCAAAATATCTCGAATCCCTCTGCACAGGATACCTCTGAATAGCTAACTTCGCACAATCACCTTTGTACAACTACTTTCGTACTTTCGAAAAACGTTGCTAAATAATAATTAAAAAAGGCAAAGGCTTCCGCACATTCATTTTACCACATGACACTTTTTATACATACGAATTGAAATTACTATTTTTTAGCACCCAAACGTTGCTAAATAATAATTAAAAAAGGCAAAGACTTTTGCACATTCAATTTACCACACAACACTTTTTCTTCACTGTTGGGTGTGGAGCCTGATTATCTTGTTTACTTTGTATCACAGCATTGGACCCCTATACCTTGAAAGGGGCGGCAATGCCACCCGTAATTAATCACTGCCGTGGGGGGTCCAGGGGGGGCAGTAGCGCCCCCGAAGCTAAAAATAGTTGTAAAATTGCCTTGTAAAAGTATAGTAATTTCTAATCAATCTGGTCCGTTCATTAGGCAAATGATCTGACGGTAGAAGTTATGTTTAGATTATGGTTTTTTTCCCTAGAAGGCAACCCCTTGTATATATGAGGGTATTGTATTGTGGCTGTGTATTATGTGTGTATTCTCGGAGTGAGAAACAGAGAGGGAGATTGTGAGAGAGAACAGAGGATATTATAGTGGATCTGTTGTAGGTTTTGTCTCTTCATTTTTGCTGGATAATAGAAAGGAAGGACTGGCTGTTCGGGGTGGACGTAGCCCAAACTAGGTGAACCACGTATATCTGTGTCTCTCTGGTTTTATGTTTTTTTGTGTGCTTGTATTTTCCGCATATTTTATGTGTTGCATTGCTCTGTAATATTTAATTTTCTAACAACTGGTATCAGAGCTGAAGGTATATTTGGCTGATAAACTTGCAGGAAAGAAGGGTTCCTAGTTCGAGTGGGAGCAATGGTGGAAGATGGTAAGTTTAGGGTCGAGAAATTTAACGGCCAAAACTTTCTACTGTGGAAGATGCAGATGGAAGATTATCTGTATCAGAAAGATCTGTACCTACCATTGAGCGGAAAAACAAAGAAGCTGATGGCCATGACAGACGCAGAATGAAACATTCTCGATAGAAAGGCACTCGGAACAGTACGGTTGTGTCTTGCGGCATCATTCGCCTTCAATATTTCGAAGGAAACAACAACAGAGGGTTTGATGCAGGCGTTGGTGAAACTATATGAAAAACCCTCGGCCTCAAACAAGGTATTTCTTATGAAACAACTATTTAATATGAAGATGTCGGAAGGTGGATCTGTTGCAGACCATTTAAATGAATTTAATACATTTACCAGTCAGTTAAGTTCTGTAGGGGTAAACTTTGATGATGAATTTAGAGCTCTGTTATTCTTGTGCTCATTACCAGAAAGCTGGAATGGTTTAGTTATGGCCATTAGTAACTCTGTCTCTGGATCTAGTACTTTAAAGTTTGATGATGTTGTTGGTGCTATCCTTAGCGAGGAAATGCGACGAAAAAGCTCCGGTGAGACATCAGGTAATGCTTTGAGTGCAGAGTCTAGGGGAAGAAGAATGGAAAGAGGAAAGAGCTCGGGATATCGCAGTAAATCAAGGAAAGGCAGATCCAAGTCTAGATCGGGGATAGTGTGCTGGAATTGTGGAAAGAAAGGACACCTAAAGAAAGACTGTAGATCTCGGAAGGGAAAAGGAGACACATAGCAAGAAAACAATCATGAAGAAAATGTGACAAGTGATGTGTTACAAGATGCTTTGATTCTTTCTTTCGAAAATGTTACTGATTCTTGGGTTGTAGATTCAGGGGCTTCATTCCATGCCACACCTGATAAGAAATATTTTCATGACTATGTTCAAGGAGATTTTGGACAAGTTCGTTTGGGTGATGATAAACCCTGTAAAATTGTTGGAATGGGTAAAGTTCTTATAAAGCAACAAAATGGAAACCAATGGCTACTAAAGGAGGTAAGGCATGTTCCATATCTGAAGAGAAATCTGATTTCAACAGGGCAGTTAGGCAGTGAAGGTTGTGTGACAACTTTCACAGATAAAACTTGGAAGGTCACCAAAGGAGCGTTGGTAATAGAAAAAGGTGAAAAGGTTGGTACATTGTATTTATGCAATGGTATTTCTAACTCTGTTAATGCTTTAACTTCCAAAGGAGCAGATGCAACATTATGGCATCATAGGCTCAGACACATGAGTGAGAAGGGAATGAAGATTCTTCACTCAAGAAATTTGTTGCCAGGTTTGAAGATGTTGATTTGGATTTCTGTGAGAATTGCATTTATGGAAAACAAAAGAGAGTTAGATTTCTCAGAGTTGGGAAAGAAAAGAAGAGCGAAAAATTGGAGCTTGTGCATACAGATGTATGGGGACCTGCTCAGGTATCATCTCTCGGTGGCTCTCATTATTATGTTACTTTTATTGATGATGCAACTAGAAAAGCATGGATTTATTGTATTCAAAATAAATCTGATGTATTTGATACTTTCAAGAAATGGAAAGCTTTGGTTGAGATTGAGACAGGAAAGAATTTGAAGCGTCTCAGATCAGACAATGGAGGTGAATATTGCAGCAAAGAGTTTGATAGGTACTGTTCAGAGCATGGAATTCGTAGAGAGAAGACAGTTCCAAGAACACCACAAGAAAATGGTGTGTCAGAAAGGATGAACAGAACAATCATGGAGCGTGCAAGGTGCATGAGATTGCATGCGGGATTGCCTTTACAATTTTGGGCAGATGCTGTAGATACTGTTGTTTATCTAATAAATAGAGGGCTTTCAAGTTCCTTGGATGGTGGTATTCCAGAGGAAGCATGGACAGGTAAAAAGGTAAACTACTCTTTTTTAAAGCCTTTTGGTTGTGAGGCCTTTGTCCATATTAATAAAGAAAACAGAACAAAGCTTGAGGCAAAATCAAAGAAATGTACCTTTATTGGATATGGTGCTCATGATTTTGGTTATCGCTTATATGATTATGAAAATCACAAAATCATTAGGAGCAGAGATGTAATATTCAATGAGAAGGTCTTCTATAAGAATCAGTTGCAGGAAAAGAAATAGGAAAAAGAAAGCAAGGAATACGCGGTTCTTAATGAGATATCTGAAAAATTAAAGGTGCCTGAAAACAATAATAATCAACAACCACAGCAGCAGCAACCACCACAACAGCAACAGGCACCTCAAACACCTGAAAGTGGTGTTAGAAGATCTACCAGGATAAGTAGACCCCCTAAACGATACTGTCCTTCATTATATTATTTATTGCTGACTGATTCTGGTGAACCTGAATGTTATGAAGAAGCAATACAGGTTGAAAGTAGGAAGAAGTGGGAGCTAGCCATGGAAGAAGAGATGGACTGCTTAATGCATAACCAGACTTGGGACTTAGTCAAGTTGCCTGCAGGTAAAACTACATTGCAGAATAAATGGGTTTACAGGCTGAAGGAAGAAGATGGAGGAAAACAGAGGTACAAAGCTAGACTTGTGGTGAAGGGTTTTGCACAAAAGAAAGGTATTGATTTTGATGAAATATTTTCTCCTGTTGTTAAGATGAATTCAATTAGAACTATCTTAAGTCTTGTAGCAGTGGAAGATTTACATCTTGAACAGTTAGATGTAAAGACAACATTTCTCCATGGAGATTTGGAGGAAGAGATATACATGCAGCAACCAGAAGGATATGATGTAAAAGGGAAAGAAAAATTGGTGTGCAGGTTAAAGAAGAGCTTGTATGGCTTAAAACATGCTCCAAGGCAGTGGTATCTAAAATTTGACAACTTTATGTCTAAGCAAGGTTATACTAGATGTCACTCTGATCATTGTGTTTATCTAAAAAGGCAAAATAATCGCAGCTATATTATATTGTTATTGTATGTGGATGACATGCTTGTTGTAGGGTCTAACATGCAGGAAATAAATGCGCTCAAAAGAAAATTGGAAAATTCCTTTGCAATGAAGGATTTGGGAGCTGCAAAAAAAATCCTTGGTATGAGGATAACTAGAGACAGGAAAAATCGTAAATTAACATTGTCTCAGAATGAGTACATACAAAAGGTGTTGAAAAGATTTAATATGCAGAATGCAAAACCAGTTAGGACACCTTTTGCTAGCCATTTCAAACTTAGTAAGGAGATGTGCCCAAAAACCCAAGAAGACATGGATTATATGTCTAAAATTCCATATGCATCAGCAGTTGGAAGCTTAATGTATGCAATGGTCTGCACACGGCCTGATATTGCACATGCAGTGGGAGTTGTAAGCAGGTACATGAATAATCCAGGAAAAGAACATTGGATGGCAGTAAAATGGATTCTCAGATATTTGAGAGGTACCACAAAACAAGCATTATGCTTTGGTGGTTCAAACATTTCTCTACAGGGATATGTTGATGCAGATATGGCAGGTGACAGAGATAACAGGAGGAGCACTACAGGATATGTATTTACTATAGGTGGAACAACTATCAGTTGGGTTTCAAAAATCCAAAGTGTTGTTGCACTTTCAACAACAGAAGCAGAGTATGTTGCTGCTACAGAGGCTAGTAAAGAAATGATTTGGTTACAAAGGTTTATGGGTGAATTGGGTAAGAAGCATGATATGGGCACGTCATACAGTGATAGCCAAAATGCAATTCATCTTGCAAAGAACTCAACATTTCATTCCAGGACTAAACACATACATCTCAAGTACCATTTCATATGGTCAGTATTGGAAGATGGAGAGTTGAAGCTGGAAAAGATACACACTAGCTAGAATCCTGCAGATATGCTAACAAAATTTGTAACCAGGGAGAAACTGAGAATGTGCTCAGTTTCAATTGGTCTTCAAGGATGACAATGAAGATGAGGAACAGCCAGGTCCAAATAGGATTCATTGTCCAGCAAATGAAGCAGCGATGGAGTTGCTACAATCAGTCTCCAAGTGGGAGATTGTTGGGTGTGGAGCCTGATTATCTTGTTTAATTTGTATCACAGCATTGGACCCCTATACCTTGAAAGGGGCGGCAACGCCGCCCGTAATTAATTGCTGCCGTGGGGGGTCTAGGGGGGGCGGCAACGCTTTTCGGAGCCCCCCCCTGGCGGGGGTTTTCGGGGGCAGCACCCCCGAAGCTGAAAACAAATGTAAAATTGCCTTGTAAAAGTATAGTAATTTCTAGTCAATCTGGGCCGTTCATTAGGCAAATGATCTGACGGTAGAATTTATGTTTAGATTAGGGTTTTTTTCCCTAGAAGGCAACCCCTTGTATATATGAGGGTATTGTATTGAGGCTGTGTATTATTTGTGTATTCTCGGAGCGAGAAATAGAGAGGGATATTGTGAGAGAGAACAGAGGATATTACAGCGGATCTGCTGTAGGTTTTGTCTCTTCATTTTTGCTGGATAATAGAAAGGAAGGATTGGCTGTTCGGGGTGGACGTAGCCCAAACTGGGTGAACCACATATATCTGTCTCTCTGGTTTTATGTGTTTTTGTGTGCTTGTATTTTTCGCATATTTTATGTGTTGCATTGCTATGTAATATTTAATTTTCTAACATTCACAAGAATTAAAAGTACATTTTTTATCACCCTCGTTTACCCAAAAGACCTTGAATATCCCACACATACTTCATCCTATACATAACAAACGTTATACACAACGACCCCAATACTCACTATACAAAGGACCTCAACTCTCCCACACATACTCTCTCACACAAGAAAAAATAATAATATTAGTTCGACATTTTTTCAACCCTACCCCCCACCCCCCATGACACCTATGCAAACAACCTGTAACCACATGAATTCTCGCATCATTGTATAGAGCACCAAAAAAACAACTGTATCAATTCTCGCATCATTAAGAAACTAACATAAAAGTCACAATATCAAAGTACTCACCAATGCAATGGGCATTCACAAAATTACTTGTATTTTAATTTTAAAATGAATTGTCATGCATTGGAAAAAAACGAAAAGTAAAATGCTCTCCACTAGAGAAATTATATCCCATCAGAGCTTCCTCAACTAATCGAAAATTAGAAATAAAATTTACTGAAAATTCAATAGTTATTTTTTATTTTGTGCAAAAATAGAAATATTAAACATTTTCCCGAAACTTTGGTTATAATTGCAAAAACACATCCAAATAATATATAGTCAACGCAACTTGACCACTAAGCAAATTTTCTCTTCCTTAATGAGACAAGGATTAAAAACCGTGTCTACATATACTTTGTGCATCCTTAAAAAAACAAACATGAATTCACACAACCCTATATTGATACTAACCCAATGTAATAAACTCTTAGGGTTTTATAAAAATATATAAAAACCATAACATAACACTTCCCTTTGAAAGGGTTTTCTTTCAATATTTTTAATATAAAAAAACCATGAAGTACGTCCGTAAATTAGGGGTCATATTGAGGAAGATAACCCTAATCAATGGAAAAGAAAGCTTATACCAACCGCTCCCTTTGAAAGGCTTTTCTTTTCATATTTTTAATATTTAATATAAAAAAACCATGAAGTACCTCCATAAATTAGGGGTCCTATTGAGGGGGATAGCCCTAATTTATGGAAAAGAAAGCTTATACCAACCAACTAAGTTGAATGGATTAAAATAGAAATTATAAATGACTCCATAGAAACATGGAGTTTAAATCCATTATACGAGGCCCACAACATTGATCAGGTTTCCTACCATGTATTGTGGACTAGTAACCTTAGTAAATGCTTCTATAGCCACAATTAGGGCTTCTCTTTTGAAGCAACAATGGGTCTTCTCAATTGTCTTATAAATTGAACAACTAAAAAAATTCCTCCTAAGCGACCATGCTGGTAGAGTTAGAAGTATTACTTCCTTATAGCGAACTCTATTGAAAATGTTAGATGGGTGTCAATTTCGGGAAATAAGCCATCATATTTGGATCAATGATAACACACACAGAGAAACTACTTCATGTTAATTCTTTTAATTCAATAGTTGAATAATTATAAAATTATTATTTTTTAATGTTACTTTCTATAAATAATATATTTAATTTAAAATATTTATTTTTAAATAATTATTTATTTTAAAATTATAATTGTTATTTAAATTTAAATTTTAAAACCATTTTGATTTCATATAATTCATTTTTCTTAATGTATACTTTTTATTTGTTACTAGGGAAATGAGACCATTATTAATACATCAGGTTTGTTGTTCAAGAAATGTACTTTTTTAAAAATATATATATTTTTAAAAAGATATTGAATAATCAAAAAGTCACAAAAACTAACACAAATCAACTAAAAAGACTTGTTATTTTTGGCCAATACATATTATAATTATAAAAATAGAAAACATAATTTTTGATGAAGAGACTAGAAGGAGGTGGAAACATCTACATCTATGGGAACTTGATCACCTCTAAAGTTTGGAGGATCCAAACTATTTCCCCACAGTAAAATTACTTCAATCATTTCCAAACACTTGTTCATCATAAATTTTATTTTTTTGCATCATTTCTATCAAGGAGCACCCTAGGCTTCCTAATAGCGTTTTGAGTTGCTAGTAAAGGTAAATTGTATGCATGTAATGGTTTTGTTTCCCTTGATTTTTCCAAATGTATGGCACCCAATTTTCCATAGTAGATCCAATATATAATTCAGAATGATAATCTCTTTCAGTTATGGCATCTGCCTTAGCCTCTCAAAGTTCTCATTGAATTTATAAAGGAGTTTGCATTCTAAACTGACAGAATGAAGACTATGCTAGAGCATGGGCTCAAGAGCTTCCAAAATACTCTTGATTACCATCCCTTCTCCAAGACTGAGCTTGTTGCCTAGTCATAATGCTCATCCAGGTGGTAATACCAAAGCATACTGCCCCTAGAGACAAAATCTCCACTTCATGGAAAGTATGAAGAATGTGACCATTATAACTACTCTTGATATATGGCCTTTCAACAATGAGGTGGTGATATCACTCAAATTTCCTATACCAGTTTCGCACCTTCAAATGAAGTTGGACAGTTCCACTTACACAACAATTGATGAGCTTTCTAGCCTTATGTATACCCCTAGGAGGCCTAATCGCAGATAGAATCCACCTTAGAAATAAGTACCCTAGCCAATCAGGCCTCCTTCCTCCACAAACCTCCAAGTTTAACAGAGCTAAGTCAATTACCAGGGTGCTAGCTAACAAGAATGACTCATAGAGTAAGGACTCAATAGGAGGAAAAAAATAAAGAGACCTAATTAGGATTCGAGTTAAAGGGAAATACATTAGCCTAGGAGGGCATAGTCCCTCTCTCAAACCACATTGAGACAAAACCTCACACCACCAAGAAAAAAGAAAAAAAGAAAAAAAGAAAAAAGAGCTAGAAAAACCATAAACCAATAAGAAATGATAGAGGGTTCCTTGAATTCAATATATTCGGATGGAAATTTCCATTTCAAATAAAGTTTTCCAACATGAAACAATACAATTACCTTTCGAAAGCTTCCCAAATTTGAACTGAAACCTTGCAAAGATAACTTCACATGCAAGAGGAGTCCTTTCGAGATTAAAAGCCATCACTTGAGATAATGAAAGGAATTCCTGCCATGTACACAATGAAATCATGAAGTGGGGCAGTGGGCACGTCCACCTTGCATATAGCCTGAGGTGGAAACAACTCATCAAGTCCCCCTTTGTGTTCCCTCCCTAGCCACCGCATTCAAGGTTATTTAAAAACTATAATAAAAATACATTTGTTTAGAAATATAATATTTGGGGCACAACTTGAGTGGGTCTAATGGTTGAGAGGATGTACTTCCTTGTAATAGGTCACGTGTTCCAAACCATATAGGAGTAAAGTTTGTACATGTTGATGAATTAATATTGACCTGTTGTGGACCATTGCCAAGTCATAGATTATTGTTATTGCCTTATGGCTTATTGGTACTAGTTCCATCCAGTTTTAAAATCTAAAACATAAATATAATTTTTGAGAAATTTTTTAATTAAAATTAAAATTTTAAATTAATTTAATTTATTATATATTAATTGCACATTTTGTATTTAACACTGAGTATATATATATATATATATATATGGAGTGGTTAAATTGTGGAATTTTACATTAAAAAATAAATAATAACAAAATTAGAGAAATAAAGAAAATTTGGGAAAAAAAAGTAATTTGAAATCAAGTTGTGTTCATAAAAAATGATATAAGGTATTTTTTATTTATACTTAATGGAAATTTATATGATGATGTAGAATATTGTGCATTTAATTTAAATTTACTTTATGAAACATGATAAATAAAAGTAAAATATTATTTGGATTTCTTTATAATTTTAATTTGTCTTTTGAGAGTATTAAGAGAAGCTATCCAAAATCATCATATTTGTAATTAGTCAAAAGGTAGTTAAAAGGTTAGGAAAGTGAATATTGTGACACATGTTTTGATATTGTAATTTACTTTGGATATACTTAAGACATTTAAATAAAAAGTGTTTTTCATATTCAATCTCATTAGTCTAATAAATATAGTACATTCTTTCAACGCATGTGTTTTGAAAGTTCAATGTCTAGTTTCCATGAAAGTTCAATGTCTAGTTTCATTATATAACGTGGGTTTTGATAATGTAGATTAAGATTGATCACCTGCTTACTATATCTTAATTTTTGTTATTGTTGTGATTAAATTTATTAAGTTATTTCAAATTTATAGATAAAAATTTATTATTATTTGCATTATTAAAAAAATAATTAAAACCATATTATTGACTCTCAATTTTAAATTTTGATTTTTTATCAACCCTATTACTACTTTTTTTTTCTAACTTTTAAAATAATATATAAATAAAAAATTAATTTAATTTAAAAAATATGAAAAAATAACAAAATTAATTTAATTTTAAAAATATGAAAAAAGAAAAACAATTTCAAATAATCCAAAAGAGGCAAGAGAGATAATGGGTGGATTGTTAGGATTCTTGCTCTTCATTCCTAATTTATTTATTTTTATTTATTTTTTAGTATTTATTTATTAAAATTTTAGTTTTTATTTTTTATTTTAATTTTAATTTTTACTTTTTAATTTTTAATTTTTAATTTTTAATTTTTATTATTATTTTTTTATTTATTTTTTTATTTTTTTGTAAATATAGTAGGCCCATTCTATTGACTATTTTTCATTATTATTTATTTATTTATTCTAACTTTATAAATATTTCGAATAAGTTAAATAGAATTACCTATCAAATAAGATAATTTTTTTGATGAGATTTGAATTACATAACATATAATTATTAAAAATAGAATAAATATATAAAACTCAAACTATAAATATTATTTGTTTATTTATTTTTTAACATTTAATTTATTCCATAAAAATAAATAAATAGAAATAAAAATAAAAACAAATAAAATAATAATTATTCTAAAAATAAAAAATATATATATATAAATAGTAAACATTTAATTTTTTCGTCAAAAATATATTAAATAATTATTATTTTTATTAAAAATAAATATAAATATATAGAATTCAAATTATAAACACTAAACATTTAATTTATTCCCTAAAAAATAAATAAATAATTATTATTTTGATTTCATTTCTTAATTTAGTCAAACTAGTCGTTATTTTACAAACGGCTAGTTGGAACTTTACCGTCTGATTTTCACCAAAATATTTTAATCACAATTTCAAATAATCTAAAACTGACTTAACTTGCTACATAACCACAACATCATGAAATAATGGAGTCACCCTTCAATTCTAGCAACAAATTGAAAAAAACTCTTGCCCAATAATCTCAGAGCAATGGGATATGGCATAAGTTAATAAAAATATAGTTTAAATATTAAAATCTCATAGTCAAATCTCTCCTCCAAACTCAGTAAATAATTCACATTCTAAGAATCTATATATAAGCATATACTGCACTGCATACAGAGTGATATACATACAGTGCAGAGTGATATATATATAGTAATGGGGTATGGCATAAGTTAATAGAAATATAGTTTAAATATTAAATAGGCAACTTACAAATAAAATAAAATAAAATAAAATAATATATATATATATATATATATATATATATATATATATATATATTTTAAAGGTATATATATGAAAATTATTCTGTAATGGATAATTTGTTATTAAATATATGTTGTTTGTGACATCAAAATTTAATTTCAATTATCATAGTTTTCATTTATTGACAGCAATAGTTTCCATAGCAATAGCTTTTCTAAGACTGTTTATTTAGGATACCAAAATTTGTAGCATATATATATTTTGCCTTCCTAAATATTTACTAAGTAATTGTTAAAGTGGGGATTAATTGTAACAACAATAATAACGGGAGGAGCAGTTATAATAATCAAAATGTTAATGGAACGGTTCGCCCTCTGTGAGGGTTCGTCAATCGATCGGTAAGCTTAGGAAGAAAATTGCTGAAGGGGAATTGGGGGATAAGTTAGCTAACGCCATGGAACGCCACCCTTCCCCTGCCCCTTCTCCTTTTCAGTTTCGACTTGGAAGACCCAGATCATACGCAGATGAAAAAGACATTCAGTATTTGTATGCGGTGGTGCACGGCTCCACCGGGATGCCAGTCGATGATAGTTCAGAATTCAACGAACCTCAGGAAGATGTGGAGTGGTATGGTCCCTTTAGACTGGAAGGTGCTGTCGCCATTGCTTTCGACATGGCCTGCATATGCGCAGGTAATAATAGTGAACAGGGAAACTTTCGTATTTTAGCAAACTGGGTAGCCGCTGCTGTGGAAAAAAACCTTGGAGTAATAGATACAAAGAGGTTGAAGATTTTGTATGCTAGCTTTCTAATTGAAGCAGTTTTAGAGCAAAAAATTCATACGGAACGTTTCCGGCAGTACCATTTCCAATACGACTGGCGTCGCTTGGAGCAGGCAGTGCAGAGCGATGTTCCCAATTTCCGACAGGAACATCTACCTTATCTCACGGAAACTTACAACTACCTGGTCTTGAACAACAACTATTATGACATGTGGAACGAATTTTTCAGTTCGGTTCTTGTCAATGTACGCCCACCCTTTCTTGATTACAGGACGGAGTTCGCAGGGGAGGTGATGAGAGGATTGGAGCAGGCTGATTGGTTTACGGACTTACAGTATGAAACATTAATAGATACGTTGGTCAAGGTCTTGGCTCCCAAGTTTTTTCGAAGTCTTGGCTCCCAAATCGAAATGCAAGATCAACCTCCTTTTAGTCTGCTCTGCAGGTACGGAGGCCATTTGATCGACGCAATCGCAGTTTCCATTATGCAATCCGAGGGCATCCAGGCAGTGGGCGAAGTCATTTTGCCAATAACACAGTATTCTACCGACACCTTCCAGGACGGGGTCATGGAAACTCCATTTCTTGAACCTTTGCTGCAGGCATTAAACGAACTTAGAGACAAATACAACAATAACTGGCAGGCTTCTATCTGGAACCCTCTGACTGACTTCCTCCAGCGGCAGAGCCATTCTCAGCTTTCAATTGAGGGCACTTTCCCCCAATTTGAAACAGCAGAAGCAGAACAAGAAACCCTAGAAGAAGCAGAACAAGAAACCCTAGAAGAATCAGATCAAGAAAACCAAGAAACAGATCAAGAAAACGATGGTTATGATTACAATGCGCAGCCGGAAGGTTTGAAGTATTACCAGCACAGCGAGGACGGAATCGAAATTGAAGATATGGTAGATGAAGTCGGCCCCATTGATCCTCAAACCTGCACCTGCAAGGGAACCAAGGTTACTTATAGACTGAAATGGAGCTGCCAAAAGGACCACGTCACAGAAATTACGGATCCAAACGTAAACGAGTACGAGTTCGAGAAGAATCTGGAGGACGGAGATTGTGCATCTCGAATTCACCACGATGTTAAGGAGATGTTTTCGTTCATCACTGAATTTGTGAATGTTCGGACTGACCCCGATTTCCCCGCACCTCCCCTCGTATATGACGCGTGTTTCGCAAATAACAATTTCAACGCAGAGGCAGGGCAAGGCGCAGGCGCAGGCGCAGACTCAGATTTTTTATAAGCGCCTTCGTTGCAATCATGTTCTATAATCACTCTGTGTTGGGTTACAGTGATTAATTAAATGTGACTGTATACACGTGCTCAGCAATGAGGGGTCATTGATGTGAATTAAACTTTGATTAGAATTAAAAAACTCTTCATTGATTAACTATGTCTTATTTTTTGAACTTTTAAAATTTGGTGTGGGACTAGTTAATGTTATTATTTTGGGGTTATTGTTAGTTAATTTTACTTTGATCATAGTTTTTATCATTATTTATATGGGAATATTGAATAATTTCATCAATTAAATGTATGTTGTAATTCGAAATTGATAAAATTTATACGTAATAAAAATGAATGTATACTTGTATGGTAAATTTATTTTGATATTTTTGTAAGTTTGGGAATGGGAATGGGAATGGGAATGGGAATGGGAATGGGAATGGAATATTTTCAATTAAACTAGAATAGTTTTGGAAATTCGGAAGAAATTAATAAAATAAGGTTTTGGTTAAGAGTTTTTTATATATATTTTTAAATGAATATTTATTTTTACTTTTAATATTATTTTTAATTAAAATACAAAGACACTAATCTAGAATAGAATTAAACATTTTGACTGATTGAAATAAAAAAATAATAATTATAATTATTGATAAAATATTTGGATTAAGATATTCACTTCATGCGGTGCGGAGCTAGGGTTTGGGGTGATGGTGAATGATGATTACGGAAGGCTCGAAGTCTTGACCCCGTGACCTTCAGCACCTGACTGACTGGTGCCCTTCTTGTGACGCACCTCCATAACCGCCACTTGCTATTCGCCTTGTTGGTTACCGTGCATGACATTATGGGTTTGGGGTGATGGCGAATGATGATTACGGAAGGCTCAAAGTCTTGACCCCGTGACCTTCAGGCACCTCCAAGCTCTCTGAATCACTTGACTGAATGGTGCCCTTCTCGCAATGCACCTCCACAACCGCCACTTGTAGTTCGCCTTGTTGGTTATCGCGCATGACACTGTCCATTCTATTTCTTCTTGCCTGCACAGACCATTGTAGGTCACTACCCCTCTGCGGATTTTGTGCCTCAACTGACGGTTATGCCGGTTTTCATCGGTTTTTATTGGGGCTGACAATGGCAGGGGCCAGGACGAGGAGTTAGTTGATTATTCGAAGGACCCATATGCCTCGGTGGACATTTGGGGTTTGTCTAGGCGCTTTTCTACTGGGAAAGGAATGTGATTTCCGATCTCCTATCTAAGGAGGCGGCGCACCTATTGAGAGATCACATGGAGATATAGAAGCAGAATGAACATGCATATTATCAGTATTTTCATCGTCTTTTAATCCAAATCAAAGGATGGGGTGACATCCACAACACTAGCTGCATCATTTAACTTATTTGAAATGTACATCTACAGTTGTACCTATACGGACTCTATTTCATATGGACTCTATTTCACATGTATTTATTTTTTGTTATCATGATACAACTTCCCAGCTGATATGAATATGCTTCTATGCATATACAACATGTAACTTTTATTTTATATTAATAGAAGTTATGATTTTTCCTGTGGAAAAAAATAAAATATTTTGAATATTAAAAATAAAATTAAGATTAAAAAATAGAATACATAATAATTATAATTACTAATTAAATATTTTAAGTCTGTCTTGTCCCAGTTGTCTGTAGATCTTCTCTTAATACTTGGAACCTCTGTTAATTCTGGGTTCAGCGTAATATCCATGCTACTATTGGGGAAGATAACATGTCTTATCTCCCAAGTCAAGAGGAGGATCAGAATTGTCCAAATGATGTTCATGGTGACAAGATTGAAAGTTTAATTGTTATCTTTTTTTCTCATTTTCTTATTCTTATTCCAGAGTTCAGTCTTACTATAAGTCAGCTCATCACTATGGTTAAGAGGCAAACAAGAAAATCATTGGCCCATACTACAGAAAAAGGGAAACAGAAGATGTTAAAACCTGAAGCTGAGAACAGGAAAAGAGGCAGGAAGACAAAGCAAGAGGTCTTAATGAACCTCTCGTCAACATACTCCCTTGGAAATTCTTCTCAGGTTAAACAGGAAATTCATGGCTGGGAAAGAGAAATTCAGAGTAATGAGGAAGACAATGAAGTAGAAGCAGAAATCATGGACTTTGTTATAGATCCTGGGAACACTCGAGGTCGCCTATCACTGTTAAATTAAACAATTCATTCTTATTGGATTATGAAATGCCTTTTAGCTAAGGCTATTTAGAGTATTCATCCTAGCAGAGAGAAGCAAGAACCAAAAATGTTGGAATTATTGCAGGACATTGATATTCAGCTGCAACATATCAAGGTCACCCAGTACCAAGCCACCAATCGTATTGGTAGAATTGAAGATCGTGTTGGAAGAATTGAGAAGCAGATTCAACAGCTGCAACAAGCAGATATGCCAGGATCCACAGCAAAGGACCCCGCCCCAATTGAATCTTCAGATGGATAGGAGTTTAGTTTATTTCAGTATATGCATTTTGATTTTTTGGAAAGGACTTTAGTTTCTAACAGTTACCTTGGCAATAGATTAAGTAGTCAGCTCACTCATGCAGCAAACAATAGAATGAAAATTTTTCAATTTTGGATGGCTTTCAACGCTTTAAGGTGGCCAACAGACCTGGTTTCCTTCGGGCAGGTTGAGGCCACAAAATTACTATCTTTTGTAACCTGCTTTCAGAAGATAAATAGAAAATAGCAAGGCACTACTAAATCGACCAAAAAAAAAGAAATGAAAGTAACAATAAAAATAAAATAAAATGATAAAATTAATAATTGAGTTGTGAGGAGCTATATAACTCAATATGATAGAGATGTTTAATTTAATGTGTTGTAGACATTTTAACTATGTCAAAATAAAATAAAGTAAATATTGATAGAGATATTCTAATCAATGTAATGTGAGTTAAACATTTTAACTAGTCAAAATAAAATACAATTAAATTAAAATTAACCTTATAAAAATAAAAAGGGGGGAAATTAAACTAGTTGAATCTCTATAATATAACCCTAACCCTTCTTGGAGGGTTACCTATGCGGATCTAGGCTGTGGATTTAGAGATTTAGAGGATTTAGAGATTTAGATCTCACTCTACGAGTATTTAGAGATTTAGATCTCAATGTGGATTTAGGTTGTGGATTAGATCTCACTATATTATTATATTTCCTTGTCATAAGGTTTTGGTAAGTTTAATTTCAATGAATTATATTAAGGTGTTAAACATTATAAATTTTGTTTGGAGATTTTGTAGCTCAAGTTTAATTTCAAAGAATTATATGAAGGTGTTAAACACTATAAATTTTGTATTTTATTTATTTATTTTTAATTCTAACTTCAAGGTATTGTTATAAAATTTCTTCGTAAAAATTATCCTTAAATATGATGAATTGAAATCATCTCATTGTTTATACATTTATTTTATTCATTTTAGTGGCTTTGATTATAATTATTAAGTTCACAAAGAATATTTTTTTCCCACTAAAGTAGATAAAGATGGTATACATAAAGATTTATTTTCAATAAAATAGATGACAGATTAAGATATTTTACTTATTACTAAAGTTGTAAATATTAAGATTTATTTTCTCAATATTATATTATTACGAGTTTCACAAATTAGAACTATTTTCTCAAATATTATATTGTAATGAATTTTATGAACTAGTGTAAATCCATCTAAACTCGGAATCTAAAGGTTGAGAGGGATCAAACCTCTTTTTTTAGTGCAAAATCCTCGAGAGATTTGATCCCTCTTGGTGCTTGATAGATATGGATATGGAGTTTAGATGGATCTATGCTGGTATTTATTCAATTATTATAATTATTATTATGGTAATGATAATATTATTGTTAATTGAAAATTTAATGGGAGTTACATTATGATTTTCTTCCATCTTCAACCTCATCTTGAACCAAATACTTTCTAGTAGAGCCCCAAAATTAAACAAAATTTGTAATACATATAGCCTACTTCAAAATATAATTCTTGATTACAACATATTTCCTCGTATACAATTAATCATTTAAGTCTAGACACTTAAAATTAGAGCTATGGGAACTAACTTAATCTTTCATATTTAAGACCAAACTCTTTACCAAAGTTCTCAATTTAGTCTCCTAGAGCAAGAGAATATGTGCTTCTCTGTTTTGAACTAATGATAGATAACCTCTGACATTCTTTATTCAACCCCAATTTTCTCAATCCAAGACATTAATTTCATCATTTGCTATTATATTTTGCAGCTCCTTGATTGGGGCATAAACTTCCTTCTTTCCTATTTTGTCTCCATGTGACGTGTTTGTCCAAAATACCTTTCTTCCCACCTTGCAATGAATGTGATCTTGTTCTCTCTTTCTCTATATCTATTTTTTCATTAGTTGAATTCGCAAGGGAGGTGCTAGTTCAAGCTGCCCTAGGAGAGTGGAACTCACCCTCATCCGAGGAAGAGTCAATCTCATCAATCACATGGACAAGGGTATCCTCAAGGGATGGAATTCCATCCTTAGGAAGACTAGGAGAGGCTTTGGGGTCCTTCCTAGGAGAGGGCGCGAAATTTCTTGAGGGAATCTCGCCATCCTCTTCATTCAGCTTAAGTGCTTTGAAACTTTTGCTATTAGCCTTCACTGCACCCTAATTGTTGGTACCCTCTCATGGAGTTGATTTTGCTTGGGCTGGAGAGACTGGGCCATTGCCTTTGTTCTCAGTTGGATTTTTCTTCCATAGTTGGTTGTGAGCCTATTTGGATGGTTTGATTCACCTTTTAGGTTGTCGTCATTGATCTCATTCATCCATTTGATTATGTTGCTCCTCGATCTTCTTTTATAGCTTCTAGAAAAGTGTATGTGCTCATGAAAACCCTTGCACTCAAAATGAAGGCAATCATAATCTACCTCTTGGATATGGGATGAGTTATCCAAGTTTAGATTTATCGTGGTCAAAATCCCTTTGTCCAAACTTACTTCCACATAGATATTAGCACAAGCAAAAAAACCCTATTTTGGCTCGACACGCTCAATATACTTACCTAGTTACACATCATTTTGTTACCATTAGGAAAATGAATGCCAATCCATATCTCTCGCTATTCGATGAAGTGTTCCAATCATTCCCCTACAATGTTGGAAGAAAAAAAATCCCAACGAAAGCAATAATCTTGGATTACATAGCTTAAAAATCTATTTTCAAGCACTGGCACAATTTTCCTAGAGATTGTTTGCGCAAGCACATTTTTCACGATTATGCCCTGCTTAATCATGTGCATTTTCTTACACAAAAAACTGTGAAAATCTCTTAACATGGGTAGAAATAAAAAAAAAATTCTAGAAGCATTGTTGGTGGAATATTTCTCAACCAAAAGGTCTCAATCCCCTACGTACTTGGGCCTCATCCCTTGGTTCATGAATCAAATCCCTCTCTTTGTGGAACCCTAATCCCTCTCTTTATGGATCTCATCCCTTGAAAAGAGGATCTCAAACCTTGTCCTCTTGGAATATAAATTCAACACATACTAGAGGGTAAAGGGGGTACTTTTTAATGTAAACTTATGTTTTTTTATCTCAAACTTTTGATATCCATCTTGATTCTTTGAAATTGAATTTCGATCAAATCACATCATGAATATCGTTTGGTCATCATTTCAAACCCTCTAATGTGGTTCATGATCATGACCAAGATGAAAAAATCAATTTGCCCTTGGAATAAGTAACAAAGATTCATCATGTTTCAAAACTATGTTGTCAAATTAAGGTTGGAAGCTTGTCACCTAAAGGGAGGATTGGAGACTATTGGGAGGAGGTTCGCAACATCATGGCTAAGGTTTAATCTCTCCTTATTCAAGATTAATACAAGCAGTTGTTTCTTTCCTATTTGCACTGGTTATAATGTTCGTTGCAAAAATCCTTGATCTTTTGCATAGTTTATAATTGAGTAGTGGTTTAATGCTATGATATATGCTATGTCGCAATTTTCATTCACTTTTTGTTTTAATCTTTATCTATGTTATGCTTTTATTCCTTGTTTGGTTATGTTCATGCAGATCTTCTCTTGAAGCAAAAAGGAAAGGCTTTTGAAAGTATCAAGGGAAATCCACAATCATTTCATAGAAAGGTAAGATATTCTTGCACATTTCATACATCATATTTTAGTTATAGACTAAGGAAAGTTTGTAGTTACTTGTCTGTTTGTTTCTGTATTTATCTTTGAATATAGGGAGATCCCTCTTATTCATATGAGCGATTTTTTCACGATAACAAATTGACGACCATACTAGGGAACACTTTTTTCTTCAATGTGTCTTCCTGTACCTTCCATTATCTTGATTGATTGTGTTCAGAACCTTGAAAGTTTAGGTTTTTGGACTTGTGGCTTCATTTTTTTATTTTTCTTTGTTTTTCTCAATTTGTGCACTTCCCTTTCAGCAAAAAAGTGTAAGCTGCACAATTTTATTTTAGCAACAGTGAAAATGCACACTAAAACTAACTGATTTCCTGTGGGAGTCATAGAAAACTTGAAAATTTAGGGTTTTTCCAGCTCTTCTATGTTTCGGTCACCACTCAAAGCTAAATTATGTATGAATGTTAATTGCCTTTGACTGTCATCGCTTTATATCTTTGGAATTTTCACAAAATTTCAGTTTAAGGTATTTATTAATGAAATCTCATATTACATTTGATTTAATTTGGGTTGCATATCTTTTATGAAATTTCCTTTATTTACACTTGATTGGTTCTTTCATTTCATTAGTGAAAAAAGTACTATTGTGCATAAGTAGTCTTTTTATATTGTTCTTTCATTGATATGAAATCCTCTTGTGTTTGTTTTGAAGAATTATCTTGAATATAATACATTTGCATGGTCTTGTCCATAGATTACAGTTGCATGATTTTGCATTAAATTGTGCATAGTTTACATTCTTGAAAAAGTTGAAAATGCAATTAGAAAATCCTGATTTAATTTTCCCTTGAATCAAATTAGGATAAAATTGTGATTCCACATCACAGGACAACTTGTACGAGTTAACTAAGTTATTTTGACTTAGTTGGTTCAGTTAATTCGATTTGAGGGATGAACTTGAGTCATGTAGAGTGGTTCCTAAATTTTAGGAGCCTAGGTTAAGTTTAATTTGAGTTGTAATAATTTAATTAAGTTAAACTGATTTAAAGTCAGTTAAATTAGTTCCAAATGTTGGAGGAACTAGTGGGAGGTCTAGTAGTGGGGTGTGTACTCAGTGGTCAACCAATTAACTCAAAAATCATCCATAATTAACTCATATATGCATGAAATACTGGTTACCCAGTTGATATTGGAGTTCAAGGGAAGTGTACTAGTAGTTGTATAATTACCCAAGTTGTACAAGTGGTGCATGCAGTCAGAGAAGGGCCTATAGGGATTTCGCAGTTTAGGATGGGAATTTCCCTAATTTATAGGGGGCTAATTAGAATTCATTGATAATGATGTCCCAAAACTAGCACCCGTTGATGCCTAGGATCTAGCAGATTGGAAGAAGAGTGTTACAAAGGTGAGGAAGATCATATTGGGGGGAGTTCGAGATAATATTGTATTAATCTCCACTAGGAAGAAACTCTATATGCAAAGTGACAAAAATTAACATAATTGTTCCAGAACAATAATGACGACATGAAGCTGTCACCCAAATATAATATTTGGAATATCAAAATGTAGAAGGGTGACACAATACCATAGTACGTCAACAGGTTCACACAATGTCATGATGAACTTGGGAGTGTTGGTGTTAATTTTGTGGAAGATGATATGGTAAGCCTTGCACTTCTAGGCCTTCCCAAGAGCTGAAATAACTACCAAGAATCAGCCAATGGGAGGGAGAAGCTACCAAACTGGGAAATATTATGGTTAGATTTGGTACAGGAAGAGCTCAGGTAGAATACAAAGAAGGGAACTCATCGAAGGTTGAGAATGAGGAGAATTATTCCTTGGATGGAAAGGCAAAGACAGGGAAAGGGAATAATGTTGGACATTGGGTTCAACGCTCATTTTTTTCACGACATGGACTAACCGCCTCTTGTGGATCCTAACTCTGGCGATTGTAGCGGAGACTAACGCCTGCGGGTTTTGGTCTATTGAAAATTGTGATTCCAACAAGTGGTATCATAGAGATAGGTCTCGAGTTCGAAACTCACTTGGCTCGTGTTGGGGGGGATATTGTTGGACATTGGGTTCAACGATCCCCGTGTGTTTCGCGACATGGACTAACTGCCTCTCGTGGATCCTAACTCCGGAAATTGTAGCAGACACTAACGCCTGTGGGTTTTGGTCTAATGAAAATCGTGATTCCAAAAAATAAATCTTAATCCAAAGGATATTATGGTCGGATGGGAAAGAAGAAATACTTGTCAAAGATTAAATGTTTTCACTATCATGAGCTAGGACAATATGCCACGAAGTGTCTGCACAAGAAGTTCGGCAAGGAGCCCTCAGGAGGAGTGGCAGGTGAAGCTCTAGCTTCACAATTTGAGTTGGATTTCACCCTCATTTCATGCATGGTGACATCGGTGATGGGTAGTTTGTGGTATCTTGATAGTGGAGCCTCATTCCATATGACAGGAAAAAATAAAATTTTCAGTGACTTGGAGGAGAAGGACCTCCAGATGCACATCGAGATAGGAGATGATGGAAGGTATAGCATGACCAATATTGGTATAGTTACTTTTAAGAGGGAGTTTGGTTCTCCTCTCAGATTGAAAGATGTCATGTATGTTCTTAGTTTGAAAAATAATTTAGTTTCAATTTCTATGTTGGAAGACCGTGGCTACGATGTGATATTCAGAAAAGGAAATTATTTCCTTCGAAACATCGCCACGGTATAAGTGAAGTGGATCGGGGTTCAGGTGGAGAACCTCTACAAATTGGATGTAGAAGATTGTTTTTCTTTAAGCACGAAATCATATAAGGTGCAGAGCTAAGACATTAGTGAATTATGGCATAAGAGACTTAGCCATTTACACCATGGAGCTTTGAAGATCATGTAGAATATTTCTACAGGAATTCCCAATGATGCACTAGAGAAGTGAGATAAATGCAAAGGGTGTACATTAGGGAAGTACACCAAAGCC
Source organism: Pinus albicaulis (assembly GCA_034641835.2). Lineage (NCBI taxonomy): Eukaryota > Viridiplantae > Streptophyta > Pinopsida > Pinales > Pinaceae > Pinus > Pinus albicaulis. The sequence goes on along the minus strand of CM076578.1, from coordinate 1,958,945,958 downwards.
ATATTTCATGATAAGGATAGTAGAGCACAAGCTGTCCTCGAAAGAGTTCACTTAGATGTGTGTGGACCTTTCTCGATAGCGTCCATGACCAATCATAGTTATTATGTTAAATTTGTAGATGATTTCTCATGTAAGTATTTGATTTTCTTCATGTAGAAGAAAGACCAAACATTCTAAAAATTTTGTGAATTTAGAGCACTTTTAGAGAAAGACACTAGCAGGAAAGTGAAGGTTCTCAGGAGTGATAATGGTGGAGAATATATTTCGAATGGGTTCAAGAACTTATGTGAAAAAGAACGAATTCGATGGGAGTTAATAGTACCCCATAACCCACAACATAATGGGGTGGATGAAAGGAAGAACATAATTATTGTGGGATATGCACGAGAGATGTTGCATGATCAAGGCCTACCATTGCACTTGTCAGTTGAAGCATGCAACATAGAAATATACATGTAGAACATGGGTCCTCATCGGATTATCGGGATGAGTACACCAGAAGATGATTTTCAGAAAAAAAATCCATGTGTGTCACACTTCAAGGTCTTTGGTTCATCATTTTACTATCATGTTTCCAAGGAATCAAGGAAAACTCTAGAGTCGACTATTATACAAAATCTATGACTATAGACAGAAGTGTCTTCCCTAGGCTGGGTGGCTGAGCCTAGAACAATAGAAAGTCAAAGTAGCCATTATTTTCATTAAAGTAAGTAGGTAATGGGATGAATATTACCTGTGATCTGACGTATGCTTCACTCCTTTCTTAGATTGAATGCTCCAATCCTAGCTCCCGTCACCGAAATTAGAACCTGCAAAATCAGACAACACAAGCCAATGATCTACAATATCTATGTAGCATCATCTAAATATTTGATTCAATGGATCAACATGGCATCAAAATATGTAAAATCCTAATATCACATATAGGAAAATAAGGAACTCTTTGCATTAATAAAAATGGAAAGAGTCACAACCATAAATAGGAGTTGATCTTATAGAAGAGATCCTCCAAGTTGACTTGTTCCTTACTTGTCACAAAGTGCACCTCTAATCACCCTAATGCATGGAATTATAACTCTTTACAACAATAGCATGAGGGTATAATTTTATCTCCGAAAGAAAACCCCTTGCTTGTGGATGGCCAAAAATATAGAATATGAGGGTAAGTTGGGAGTTCTTATCTATTTACCGATCTAGGGCTTGAGATCCACTCTTGATTTGAGGATGGGATCAAAAGATAAGGGATGGAAAATCCAAAGTAGGATAGGATAGGATAAGAATGTGTTATTTGAGCTAAATGGTTGTAACAAATTCTAAAAGCTTATCAAAAAAGAGACTTCCAAAATTTCTCTCTTTTTCCCGAATTTCTAGAGCCAATGCATGTGCATAGTGGATAAACCTATAGGTGATCAACGCAAGCCACAGTGGAGTAACTTGTAGGTGAATGTTGTCTAGTATGAGGCCAAGTAGTGTTGGTCCTTAAAATGACTAAAATAAGGTGTTTTCAGGTAGAAATTCTGGGGTATGAGTGTCATGCATAGGACTTTGTGCGATGATGATGTCAAGGGGTAAGAGGATGTTGATTGATCCAATTTGTAGGTCGACTGACTAGATGTGAAAAAATGGCCTATAACAGATTCCCCCCTAAAGCGAAAAGTTGGGAATAGTGACTAATGACTAAAGTTATTTACCTTGTGACAAGTTAGGATCAGGAAAACTAGCGAGATCATCTTTTGTTACAATACATTTACATCATGATATATTTGCTGAGGGAGGCATACCCATACTCAACACATAAGCTAACATTACATGTAAAATGATCAAAAGACATTTCAACTTATGAAAAATGGTGGACTCATGACTGGATGACTATTTTTATGACCATAGGCATCATACATTGTGATCTTGTATTTATCCTGAAATCACAACCTGAATGGATGTAACTAGATCTGGGGTATTCTATCTTGTTCACATTGTCTAATGTACGAGTCTAACCATGTAAATTAATTATCTAGAGTCGAACATGGTAGACACCATCTGATTATCAACCAATGATGTAATTCATTAAAATACGTGAGATAAAACACCAATTACGTTAATGACTCTCAAGGTAATACAGTACAATCTGTATGGTGTGAATGAATGAGTTGAATTTGAACACCATAATTGAAGGATTCTATTGGAAATTGTTCGAGATCATATTGTCTCGAACATCCATGGAAAGGAAACTCCACATGTTATGTGAATGGCCTTAACAGATTTTTTGAAGAACAAAAATGACCACATGAAGCTGGAACTGAAGGAAAAACTCAGGAAAATCAAGATGGAGAAGGGTGACACAATACCAAATTACTTGACCAAGTTCACCCAATGTCGGAATGATATTGGAAGTGTTGGTGTTAAATTTTTCAAGGATGGTCCGGTGAGCCTATCACCTCTAGGCCTTCCCAAGAGTTAGCAGAACTACCAAGATTTATTAAATGGGAGGGAGAAGCTACTAGAGTGGGAGTGTTTGTGGTACGACTTGGTGCAAGAAGATATTTGGTAGAACACCATAGATGTGACCTCATCCAAATAAGTGGAAGAGGATTTTTCATTAGTCAGCAAAGAAAATAAATCCAAGGGAAATAAGTCCCAAGGCAAAGAGGGAAAGAAGAAATACTTTTACAATATCAAATGTTTTCACTCTCACGAGTTCAGGAATTATGCCTTGAAATGTCCATAGAAGAAGGCAAGCAAGAAGGAGCCTATAGTAGTAGCAACATGTGAAGATCTAACTTCACAATTCTAACTTTATTTCACTCTCATTGTATGCATGGAAAGAAATATAATGGGATGCATGTGGTACCTATTATAGGTCAATTTTGGCATCATTCCCAATGACCTAGTTCACTGGACATCATCTGCAGGACCAACGAATAGGGTCTGTCAACCCCTATCATTTCAGTTGCTACATGCCCTAAGACAAAGAACAAGACAAATCATTCAAGACTTTCATCTGCAAAGGTTTCCAAGATTTGAATTTTATAATATATCATATGTGAGCTCATCAACGCTGCCTCTAAGGGGACTAAGTGCGTTGCATATGCAGGTAGCCCCATTCAATGCCACTCTGAAAAGCACTTCTCGACACTCATAGGTGTGTTGGTCACATTGGGAGCGAAATTCTCATTGTTCTGAAATATCCACTTGGGTAGTGCCTTCTAGAAGAGTTCACATATGTCAAACTTCGAATGCATGTGTCCATTTTACATCTAAAATATTGGGAACATGTATTGCCTATTATTGGAAATTCATTTATTATAAAACTACCTTTAGCTCCTTTATAAATTAAGCACAGATCTTAGTGTTTGATAAGGAAGAATTTGAGTAGATAAATTCTGGTGGAATTTCAATTGAGGAGTTGATTTGAGTGACATATTGTTGGAGATATCTGCATTGTGATGAGGCTGGGATGCTGCTGGAGATGGTGACACTAAATCAATCACTGGGTTGTAACCTCCCCTTCTATCATTAATAAATATTACTGCTTATATTTCCCTATATGCATCTATATAAGCTTTGATTATCCATATCATGATTTCTTATTTGATGTATATGGTTTATGCTTTATTGATTTAGCTAAATAACTTGAATAGACATCTGTATTATTTCTATCTCTTGCTGTTTAGTGTTCATTCTTGCAGGAAATATTTTGCACAGCCAGTTAGAATTTGAAGCTACAACAAAAGCGACAGAAGGAGACTTTCGAAGCGCTTGGACTCCAAGTAAGCTTCTTATTTCATTCTGTGTGTTTTTTTACAGTTAGGAAAGGTAGTCATAAAGTATTTAACCTATTTTTCTAGATAAGCACATGTCTAGGGAAGAATGTTTTATCCGTATTACATAATTCCGTATAACAAATTGGCGACTCCGCTGGGGAATTTACCCTTCATATTAGGTGTATTTTCCTATGATTTTCTCTGTTTATTGACCCAGTAGATTTTAATCAGAAAGATTAGGCTTTTTGAAATCCAAATTTAAATTAGAAGTGTGTTAAACAACTATGTTTTTTATTATACACTGCACCCAACGCACTATTGGATAGGACACAGTGATTTGCATAGCACTGTCTCCCTTTCAGGGGTGATTTGAAATTCACTGTCTCCCTTTAGAGACTACGTTGGCCCCAGAGACCATCCAAATTCCATTGAATTTGTCATTGAAATTTATTTCAGTTTGTTTTCTACTGTGTTTTGAAAATCCTAAGCCTCATATTGACCAGTGAACTTATCTACCTCTTCCTCCTTTGAAAGAATAGTTTGTTCAATGTTTGTTTAAATCGTTTTTCTTTATCATTGACGAATTAATTTCAAAGTATTTTCATTGTCACATTAGATCCATTTGCTTTTGAAAAGGAAATTGTCATAAACTCTTTGTTTCCTGATAGAAGAAATTGTTGTTTAATTCCTCATTTTTCCTTCAAAAGAGAAATTGTTGTTTATATTCCTCATTTCTCAAAAGTAAAAAGAATTTTTTTTTATTGATTTGATGCACTTAGTTTCTTTTCTGCATTCATAACATTAAAGGAACCGAAAATAAAAACTTGCATTTGCATGTAGTGGTTTTTGTGTTTTGCAAAAGGAACAATTAGGAAATTTGCATTTAGTTTGTGCTCTTTAATTTGTTTGCTCTCAAATTGATTTATCTTTCCCTCTAGTAGCTAGGATTTTCATTGAAAAACTAAAAGTGAAAGATTTCTTATCATTCTTAGTTTGCATTTTATGAATTTCCAATACATCATCGCGGTGACCCTTTGAAAGGAAAATTGATAAACAAGATCAACTTAAAATTTATCTCAATTTACCTAACAAATAATTGGAGCCATAACAATAACATTTAGAAGGTCTAGGCTAGAGACGTGTTCTGGCGTCGTAAAACATAATAGTTGTAATTAAATTGTCTACGATACATTCCGAGAATGATACCTCACTCCACGTATGTAAGTATATCTTAGCTCATCCACGTACTTTCAGGTATATCGGGTGATGTTACAGTACGAAAATTATAAAGGAGTGCTCTCACTGTGCAGTTTTGCATCAGATAGCGCTAATATGGACTTGGGCCTCCACGTACCTTCAGGTATATTTGGGAGGAAAATTTTTAGGTGCTATCCATCCATAGTGAACCGAGTCAGCCCCCTTGTAAATAGTGATACACGAAACACAACATTCGGGGAGATTACCTGCCCATACATCTTGGTTCGTCAGGAGGTATTCTGCAGTTCACAGTTTCTTGGTAAACCCTTTTTCCTAGCATTACCCTTTTATTTTGATTATTTTTTTTGGTTAAAATAAATTAGTAATTGTGGAAGAACAAATCCTTTCCCCCGTCATTCGCGTAGATAGCATTAAAACCACCTTTACCACCAAAAGTTACTTCTAGTAGGCGAAGGCGATCACGATCTACTGAATCAAGTACAATTCGTACCTCTAGAGAAAGATCATCTTCTCATATACCAGAGTTATCTCAAGTTGTTTCTACACATCCTGGTTCATCTACTGCTGTCAAAACGGAGTCCTCACAGCTACTCGTGGTCACGATCCATCCAATCCGTGAGACCATACCTCCTGGACCTGACGTTGTTCAACCACAAATTGATCTAGATCCTATATCTTATTTTCCAAAACATCTGAATCCCGAAGTCGAACAACTGAAAGTTGTTCCTGCCTTGGTCATCCCAAAAATTTCTGTAGCCATTGAGTCTCCCATATCATACAATCAACAACCTGAAATATACTTTGGGCCTAACGGTGAAATACTTCCACCTATTTTAATTGCAATTTAAGAAATCCCACAAGACGAGACACCTTTAACTCCAACCCATTTTGGGGAGGACCTTTACTTGTATGAGTCTTTTCCTCAATCATTACCATCTACTTTTTTTGATCCTGTTCCCATTCAAACTCTCGTCGATTCAAAAGGGTATACATTTGGTCAAGTAACCATGCCTGAACCAATATCTTCGGTTTTTCCATCTGTTCCAATTACGTCAGTACCCACCCTTGCTACCCGTCGATGTTTACAACTTCACTAGAGTCATATTTTCATGGTGGCCCTATGGTCCCACCAGGTTAAAAATCATTATCTGGAATTTTCTTTGGTGCATCTTCAAACCCATGGAATTTACCAATGACATCGTCTGGTATTCTAATTGGTAATCCTATAGTGAGTATTGAACGACTTGATTCTTTATATACATCATCAGGAAAATATCAAGCCAGTCCTTCTGGGTCTATTCCTTTAAGTACCATATCAACTGGACTCCCAACATTTGGAGAGCAATATTTTCTATCTTATTATCCTCCTCATGTTGGGGGGAAACCTTTGGTCACCCAATATGATAGTACTCCATCACTTTTTGGTCAACCTAATGTCGAAATGAATGTTTTTCAATGGCAGCCCACCCTGCCTGTCCAACCGCAAATAGTTGTACACTCGTATCAACCAGTTCAACTTGTTACACCCACATAATTTCCATTTGTTAATACATCTTTACCCCTGTTACAGAATCAAAATGTTGTACAACAACATTATCAAGCGGGTACTTCAACTCAATACCCACAAATATTGGGTTCACAAACTTCAAATCCTTCAATTAATTTACAACAACCTGTATCCGGAATAATTTATTCACAAGCTGGTTTACCATTTTATGGGATGTCACAACCACAACTAGGTTATACTTATTCTCAACCAAATCCAATTTATTCTAATTTGGGTTATAATATTGGTGGACGGACCCCTTGGTAGCCTCAGGCACAAATGCCTCAAACTTCATTTCAATAAGTATCATATCCAGGTTTTGGTCAATAGAATCCTCAAGTGTTTTCTTTTCAAAACAACCCCTATCTGGGTTACCAGCAGAAGATTCCTTATGCTGGTGCTCAAAGGCCTGTTTCTCAAGAAATTCCATCTTACCCTGGCTATGCTCAACCTAGCCTTATTAGACAGTTGCCTTTTGTTGCAACTTTGGAGTTACCTAAGTTAAATCGGTTAACCAATGATCCAATCAAGTATGCTCCCTAGTGGCCGATGATACCTCACAAATTACCCTCAGATATTCCTAAGTTCAATGGAAACCCTGGAGAAGATCCGTCGACTCATGTCATGACTTATCATTTATGGTGTTCATCAAACTCTCTGAATGATGATTCTGTTCGACTACGTCTTTTCCAGCGTACGCTCACAGGTCCGGCTGCAAAAATGGTACATTGAGTTACCTAGAGCTTATTTTGATAATTTCACTACCCTAGCTACTATTTTTTTGACTCATTTCCAGTTACCCATCAGATATGAAGCTGAAACGGAACTCTTGACCAATTTCAAACATACTAATGCTACTCACATTTCCGATCATATTCATGAGTGGCGTCGTTGTCGTAGAATGGTTAAGGCATTTGTTCTGGATCAGCTCCTTGTTGAATGGTTCATTAAGTCCCTATTACCATCTATAACTGAGGATGTGGCAAAGGGTGGCGTAATCATAGAAGAGAAAGTTATTGCTCGTGCCCAATATTTAGACTTGATTTATACTCAGTCTGGCATGCTCTATGAAAAAATTCCTAACGCGCTGAGATCTAATTTTACTGTTCCTCCTCAATTAAAAGACTCTCATGGAGGAGATGGATTGATAGGTACTGCAAGAACACTTCATACTACTGCATCTAATCCTGCACCTTCTTCCGAAATTAATGTTGTGTCGTTTGACAAAGGCAAAAGTGACAAGAAACCCGGAAGTAAGAAAAAGAGGGAATCTAAGAAAAAGAAAACTTCTAACCCACAGGAAAAATCATCTGATCAATCGTCTGGACCTAGGAAACCTTGTTATCCATGCATAATCTGTAATGAGGAACACTTTGTTAGGGATTGTCCTCACCGCGCTGAAGTCTCAAAAATCATCAAGAATTCACATGTGTTAGCTGTGTTGACAGACCCATTTCCAAATCCGGACACTAATTTGGTTGCTACGGATCCAGCTTCTAGTTCCCAAGTACTTATGTTATCTGTCACAAAACCTTCAACAGATATTTTGGTGTCAACGCGTAATAAATATTATGGTATTCAAGTCATTGATCAACCTACTACGTCGACTACGAATCTGTCTACGGAATTAGTACCACCTACTGCTATTCCTGAATTGACAATCAAGCCACAAAAGGGAGTAATTCACAAATCAACATATAATCCTCGAGCAAGAGATGCAAAAAATTATAATATAGTTGAAGATTTGGCTCAATCCCCTTCAACTATGTCTGCTCTTGAGGTATTACAAAATTTTCCCTCCCAAAAACAGGCTTTATTGTCGGCTATTGGTGGAATTGGTCCGAGTGATTCTAATCTTGTCATCTTTAATCATACGAGCTATGTATCGCAACTACCAACTGATTCTCAATCACCTTGTTCATAATACTATTGTTGATGAGGGAGCATCTACATGCATTATGTCTCTAAATTGTTGGAAGCCACTTGTCTCACCGTGCTTATCACAATCATCAATGACGTTGAAGGCTTTCGATGGATGTAAATATAAGCCTTGTGGTATTATTAATAACCTGCATGTTGAACTAGGGTGAAAAACAGTGAATGTTGATGTCGAAGTTGTTGACAGACCACTTGACTACAATATTCTACTTGGAAGGCTATGGGTATATGCAATGACTGCAATTGTTTCTACATATTTTAGAATGATTTCCTTTCCATATAAAGGTACTATCACAGTCATGAATCAGCTATCCTTCTTTGCCTCCACTTCGCAAGTAACTGGAAGCATTCCATTCATTCACATACCCCAACTAGAACTTCAGAACATTGGTGTAGGACTCTTGAAGGATTCCACTCTCATGGGAACATTTGCATTACCGCCGCCTACGACCTCAGTAGAAATTGCAAGTATAGAGACCTACTACAGGATCTCTTCCACTCTATCTAGATTAAGGGAGAGTATGGGTGATTCTGAAATTGTTATGTTGGATGAGTTTCTACCGCCTAGCCCTATTGATTTGGCATAGCAATCAATCTAATTGGCTTGGGCGGAGAATTCGAAATCAGCGTCGCTGGTTGTTTGGGTTGATCATTCCTTAGAATTTGGTACTCCATCTAATCCATTTTCCTCAATTTTCTTGACAGATGAGAATATTTTGGAAGCCATGATGTCAAAAGGAGAACCATGGGAAGATTATCATCATCGTTCCCATCTTCTTGATTATGAAGAAAACCATCTTAGTGAACTATATCACCCACCAATCAAAAATTTATTTTCGAATTATTTACCTATTAATGCAATCGTTTCCGAGCGAAATCTCTCAAATATTGAAGAAACCATTTCTATCGATATTTCGACCAAACCTGGCTTTGTAGAAAATATTCATGTCGGTGTATCTTGTTCTCCATCAAAACTTGAATTATATTGCTCTCTATATCATGAATTCCGTGATGTATTTGCTTGGTCTTATGAGGAAATTCCAGGCATAGATACTAGTATTTTTGAACACACTATTAATATGTATCCTGATGTCAAACCAGTGTGTCAACGACTTCGTCCTGTTCATCTAAAGAAAGTCGATGCCATCAAAGCAGAAGTTGAAAAACTTTTGCGTGCTGGTTTCATTTACCCTATTCCACTGACTGAGTGGGTTTCCAATATAGTTCCTATCATGAAAAAACAAGGAATCATTAGAGTGTGTGTCGATTATTAGGACATCATTGCTTGTCCAAAAGAAAACTATCCTACTCCCTTTATCGACCAAATTATTGACGATTGTGCTGGATGCGAAATATTTTAGTTCGTGGATGGATTTTCCAGCTACAATCAAATCAATATCCATCCATAGGATCAACATAAGACAACATTCATCTGTCCCTGGGGCACATTCACTTATAGGAAACTTTCGTTTGGTCTAAATAATGTTGGGGAAACTTTTCAGAGAGCAATGGATTATGCTTTCAATGACATCAAGCACATTGTTCAACTGTATCTAAATGATTTACCAACACATTCACGAAATCGGACTGATCACCAGATGCATTTGAGATCCATCTTCTTACTTTGAAGACACTACAAAATAAGCCTCAATCCACATACATGTGTGTTTTGTGTTGGTTCTGGTCGTTTTATTGGATTCGTAGTTTCAAAAGAAGGAATTCAAATTGACCCATTGAAGGTTTAAGCCATTCTTGATTTTAATGTGCCATCAAATTTAATTCAAATACAGAAACTTCAAGGAAAGGCTAACTTCCTAAGAAAGTCGAAATGGCTAAAGGATTTACTCCACTCTTGAAAAAGGGGGTTCCATTCCATTGGGACCAAGTTGCGCAAGCTTCTTTTGATGTTGTCAAGGATACTCTTGTCCGAGCGTCATTAATGTATCCCCCTAATTATCAAAATGATTATTTCCTATATATCGTCGTGGCTGAAATGACCATTGCTATGGTTTTGGTCCAAGTAGAAGATGGAATTGAACATCCAATCTATTATTTTAGTCGTAATCTCAATGATATGGAAGTCAAGTATTCGTACATATAAAATCTTCCCTTGGTAGCTGTTCAAGCTGTCCAAAGATTTCGCCATTATATCCTGCTCCGAAAGACCACTGTCATTTCAGATTGCAACCCCATGAATGATATCTTATCACGTCAATTGCTGAGGGGGGAAATATCCAAAATTCATTGTCATTTTTTAGGAATTTGATTTGGAAATCATCAAATCCAAGTCAAAGAAGTCTTTAGCTTTGGCTGAAATTCTTTGTGACCTTCCCTCTGATAGTACTGCAACTATGTCAGAACCATCAATTCCTAACGAGTCTCTGTTTCTGATCAGATCATCTGATCCTTGGTATGGAGATTTCATCATTTATCTCCAAACTCAAACTTTTTGACCTGAAACCTCTCTTTCTGAACAACAACGTATTCGATACCAAGCCAAATATTATCTGATCGTTGGCGATACACTTTATCGTCGTGGTGTCAATACCATTTTAAGGAGGTGCCTCACCCATGAGGAGGCCGAAAAGGTTTTAAATGATTTTCATGTTGGGGCTTGTGGTGGACATTTATCTAGATACACTACCGCGCAGAAGATACTTCGCGCCGGTTACTTTTGGCTTACCATTTTTTGAGACTGCATCCTCATGGTCAGAAGTTGTCATGCGTGCCATATTTTTTATCGTAAAATCCGCAAACAGCTAGTGCCAATGCATCCCGTTGTCTCTACTGGACCATTTTCTAGATGGGGTATTGACTTCATGACCTGTAATCCTTGTTCGTCTGGGGGGCATGGTTATATTATTTTCACAGTCGACTATTTTACCAAATGGGCTGAAGCGATCCCTACATTAAAAAAAATAGGACAAACAACTACATAGTTTTTCATTAATCATGTTATTGCACGGTGTGGGGTCCCATAGGATATAGTAACAGATCATGGGAAGCATTTTCACAACCACATTATGAATAAATTAACTTCCAAGTTAGGATTGTCACATGATAATTCTACTCCTTATTATCCACAATCAAATGGACAAGTTAAAGCTATAAACAAGATTCTTAAACGTATGCTTCAACGAATGATAAGAGTTCGTAAAATAAATTGGCATTTGATCATGTACTTCACCTTGTGGGCTTATCACACCTTGGTGAGAAACGCGTATGGATTTACTCCTTTTCAATTGGTATATGGTCTGGAAGCTATCTTACCAATCCAATGTGAAATATTGCCTTTAAAACTCACAATCGACTTGTTACCTGACACCTTAGAAGAAGAAGCACGTCTCCTTAAACTCATCCATCTTGATGAAATGCGTCATGAAGGCCAATTGGCCAACGAAGTGCATAAGAGACGTATAAAGGCGCAATACGAAAAAAATGTTCAGTCTCGCATTTTCTTAGAGGGTGACTTGGTCCTTCTTTACGATCAAGAAGATGATGTTGTTAGTATGAATTCTTCGTCGAAGTGTACGAAAAAGAACCACTTTAGCTACGCATAACTAATAGCCCTAACAACAATAGAGGCTGCCAAACATCTTCAGATCTGCGATTAGTAATTAAAATGCTGCAACAAACAGATCTATAAATGGAAAGATATTAAGCAGTAAAATAAAGGGTTTGCTCCATGCATCCAACAAACAAGACAAGAACACGATTTTTGAATGAATTTTTTATATTACAGGGCACCTGGGAGGAAAACAAGAAGGTGTATCCAGCTCTCCTCAATGGGATGGGTTCTTTGTAGTCCTCATCACTTCAGATCTAAGCTTTCTCTCTCTTGTAGGTGTAGAAAACCCAATGCAAAAATGAAGCTCAATGGGAGCAAATGATGGAAAAATGAGACCAAGTGTATAGATCCAGAGTGATCTAATAGGCAACAAAAGGTGAGGAATGATGGGGAAGAACCCTCCTATTTATAACAAAATATTGGGTCATTCTGGATCTTGGTGCATGATTAAAATAATGTTAACCAAATCTAGATCCACCTTTATGGAATATTTTATTATATTTGTTGGAGGGAAAGGGTGTTTGACTTGGGTCAAATCCCTTGATTAGTGAAAAATAAATAAACGAATGATTTATTTATCTTTTAAGGAAGTGGTTGGGAGATAATCAAATAAATAATGATTTATTTGATTAATGGTGGGTGATTTGGTCATATTTAACAAGGAATATTATCTAAATAAGATTTAAATAATTATTCCTAGAAAATAATAAGATAACTATGGGTTTATCTCATTAATTTCTTTGTTTTTTGGGTTAAACATGACTGGGAATAATAATTAAATTATGGTTTAATTAATTATTCCATGAGGAAAATCAAACAAATATAGGTTTGTTTAATATTTCCTTTTGGGGTTTCCTATTTTAACATAGTGAAAGCAGTTTTAATTAGGGTAAAACTGGTCTTACATGGTGTACTTGGGTCCATCTAATGATAAAAGGTTAGATGACCAAAAAATGGTGTAACAGATGTAACAGGTACAGGAAAATTTTAGCCATTATGGCATGGCCCCTATATTGTCAAAACATTTCTTGCTAAGGGTGCCTATGAGTTGGTTGATTACGATGGAATTCTGTTGGCGCAACCTAGAAATGGGTTGTATCTGAAATGTTACTATGCTCAATCATGAGTGTAGTAATCTTTTGTATTATATTGTATATATATGTTGTTCATTTGCATTCACTATCTTAATTTTTTTTTAGATTTTTCTTGAAGTTAGTAATCCACTTTACATTTCATCGCAGATGTATGAATCTTCAGAACCATTTGTTGGATATGTTGATGGTGCTAGTCATAGTATGCAGAATCTATCCTCTGTAGCGTGGGCCATTTTTGCTCCAAATGACGAATTAGTGATTTTTCAAGGGATTTGTATTGGTAGATCAATGAACAATATCACTGAGTATAGCGCGTTGATCGAACTTCTCTCTGATGCCTTTTCATTTGGTGTTAACCGCATAATCATAAGGTTAGACTCACAACTTGTGGTATTACAACTTACTAGTGTTTATACTGTTATAAATCCAACATTGCATAGATTGTTCTTAAGAGTTTGACTTTTGGAAAGACACTTTAATTTTATTCAATATCAACACATTTCCAGAAATTTGAACACATTGACTGATTCATTAACTAATCAAGTTTTAGATAGGCATTTGCAACATATGTAAATAAAACATTCACATCATTCAATAGGATTGCACAATAAACATAGGAAAACGTTGAAATCATATAGATAGATAGTTATAGGTTTTTACAAAAGTTTATGCCCAAGACATATTGGTCATCTGACCTCAAAATGTACACAAAATTTCAAAAGTAAACTAGTAGTGCACGTGGTAACATGCTATAGATCTAGCTATCCTATGCAGTAACCACATCCATCGGTTAGGAACCCCAATAGTGTGTTGCTGCAGTCACATGAGTAACTCTTTGATTTGGCAATCTAGAATCCCAAAGGTCAAACCCTCTATGTGTTGTCAAAGCTCAGTCAGAGTCTCATCCATATCAATATCCTGAAGGACTGCTCTCCCGAAAACCCTCTCTACTGGCGCATCTACTTCATGCTCTCGTTCCTCTACTGGTTGAACATGACCAACATCTGCATTACATCAAACATTTATTTTAGTCTTGGGAAAACATCAAAATACAAAAAAATTGTATAAACCTTAGAAAAATAAAAAACATGGTCAAAACATTCTTACCTATTGCACCCCACTGAGCGCCTTCTGGTAATGCTAAATCTGGATCTCTTCGGAAATCAATGCCTGCGTATGCATACTCATCGATGGCGACAATCTGTCACTAGAACCAGGCGAAGAATGTAGTCGAGAACAAAATGGTAGATTGGCCTGCATGCCTACCCATGAGTTCTACCCATCTCTACATCCGTGGATCTCTAGGATTAGACACATCTAGTGTCACATGTTGTGGCTGCATCAGTGGAATCCATTCTAAAGTGAATGATATGAGGATTTAACCATAACTAAAGTTCTTCTTCCTTCCTCCCTTTGATTTTTTTATTTTTTCCTTTATCTGAGAAAGAACAACTTCAAGCTAGTTGAAGACTGCTGGCTCAAAGCACTCTAGCGCGTACTGCATATACGATCTATTCGCTACATGTAGTGTAACGATGCCGGTAAGTTTTTTGATCATGAAAAGGATAGTTCTCAAAGGAAAATATCTAACATCTCGGATGTTTATGTTTCCATATTTGCTTGGCTCTGCCCCTGGATAGCAATGTTTCAAAACATAATTTCTCACAGTCTCTCCTCCAAGAATAGACCCTTAGAGCGAAATAGGCAAGCCTCTCCTCAAAAAACCTGTAAGAAAGTATACATCCTCGACTATTATGGGAACCACTTGGTTCTTAATATGAAATGCCTCAATAGCTAGATCCCATGCTCGAACTAAGAACTCCAAGAGTTCTATTTGTTGCCTCATCCGTGACAACCTGAAGTACTGAAGCAGTGCACAATATCTTAGGGCTCTTACTATACCTGGATAATTTATGGAAATCATATCATTTTCTTCATGTTCTCTTTCCCTCCATGTAATTTTCATTGTAATCTGATGGAAACCTGAAATATAACCCTAAGAACCATTAGATTCCATTCAATGCAAAAAATTGGGCAAATTTTGGGCATAATGAAAATATATATATATATTGAGCCCAACGCAGTCCCTAACAAGAGACAATGTTTTGTGTATGCAAGAAACCTTCAATTTACTTGCTATGCCATGCAGGTTTTGACATCCAAGGGTGCGTTGCCCTATTTTGGGGAAAAATTTACCCTAGGGACCTCAAAACCCTAAAACTTTGCAGAAATTGGAAATGAAATGATTATTGAAGGAAAGAGGAGGTTCATGGCACTAACTTGGATCAAATGGCAATGAAATCCATCCAAAGAAACGATCGCAATCAACAGCTGAAGTTCGGGGGAAAAATCAAGTTCAAAGCTCCAAAATGCAAATGGTAACTTTGGAATGGTAAAATGAATAGTAAAACTACTTTTAATTGTCATTTAATTATTTGAAAATCATATTTATTGCTATGGCTATAGTTTTATTATGTTTTTTATCACGAAACATGTAATCCATTTGATGTTGTTCTGAATAGTTCTTACAACTGATGAACAGATTAGTCTTACAGATTTATTTCAAGAATGATTTGACCACAAAATATAAATTTTCTCCTTATTTTTTGATATTTGTTAAAAATGAAAAAGGATTTGAAGCACACTTTTATCTCTTTTTCGAGCTTCGATAATAGCAAAAAAAGAACCTCTCGAGTCTTCTTTCAGCTCTTTTCAGACTCCGATAATGTGAAAAGATTGCCGAGCACTTGGCTTTTTTGAGCTCGTAAAAGTAAATGAATTGATATCTACTCAGTATAAGTTTAACCCTTTTCCGAACTGAGATAGATTATTTACGAAAAAGGAATACCTTGGTCGAACATGACTAAAGAGGTTTTCTCGGATATTATTTTACACTTTTTCCAATCTGAGAGACAACTTTACGAAAAAGTACTTTTGGAATTTTCTTTCGTCCTCTTTTTCAAACTATCTAAATATGAAAAAGGACCAAGTTGTCACTGTCATTAAGCTCATTAAAACATAAAATAGCGACGAGATTTTCGATCATGGCAAGAATCGAGTTTCATTCATCGCTAGACTCCTTAAATGATTAAATAGTGATACATTATTCGCCCGAAGGGTTGAATTATAGATCAAGCAAATGTTGTCCTCCTCAAGCTTGTTAAAAAATAAAGAGGTACTGGTCGAAAAATGATTGGGGAAAATTTGGGAAAAGTGAACAGAAATTTTTATGGTAGCAGGTCGCTTTTAACATGACACTTCACTCCATCACCGTGAGTGTTTGGTTTGGGTAAAATTCTTGACGGTTAATTCATACCTATGGTTCATCATATATTTAATTTGGTTTTGGGTCAATGCTGCCAAATCATCTTAGTGTTGCTGATATGTTCAAGAGAAGTCATCGAGTGAATACTCATCCTTCTACAATACTCGTAAACCTTCATTCTCATGACCGTCATCCCTGAAAATTGCTATATCAAGTCATAAATTTGTCTCTGAAATCAGTAACTCCCGTTTCGCAATAAGGTGGCTTCCTTTTGAAAAAAAATCATTATACAGGAAGTTCACTTAGAAACATTATGTTCCAATACCATGAGGCTTGTTACAAAATCGACAAGATCCTCGCTTCCAGACTTTTGACCAAAAGATTTGGTTTGGAATTCGACATCAAATCATCTATTCATGCCTTACAAAATGTACTACAGTACCTTGAGGGCCATTGACATTAATGGTGGTTCTATCATGTTTGTTAACAACTCACATGATTGTCTAGTAATCAAATGATTTTTTTCCATGTTCGACAACAAATCATATATTCACATGGCTAGACTTGTACCCGAATGATCGAGTGAATGAGATAAG
The DNA here is from genome assembly GCA_034641835.2 of Pinus albicaulis. Classification (NCBI taxonomy): domain Eukaryota; kingdom Viridiplantae; phylum Streptophyta; class Pinopsida; order Pinales; family Pinaceae; genus Pinus; species Pinus albicaulis. The sequence goes on along the minus strand of CM076578.1, from coordinate 1,958,928,972 downwards.
AAGACCCCGGATCTACTTTCAGCCATCCGGGCTGAGTTTTTAGGATTGTTGTACACATCATCTTTACGGTGACCTTACATACATATCATTATCTAAACATGGGCCTATATCTATAGGAATATTTGCATTGGGCAACATTCCAATGTAGAGGACTTTCTGAATTATGTACATTTTATTATATTGTTTATGTGCTGAACATGGGAATGCCTACCCTCAAAAATTATGATAAAGAGGATATATCATGATGTAATGTATTGTAAGATTGATGCAGGTCGCCACTCCGCTTCATCTCCAGCCCATCACAGTGTAAAGCATCTCAATCAAAATATTTTTATTATTATTCTGATTTCATGCTTTAGGGGGGAATTTGTTATAGGTCAATTTGGGCATCATTCCGAATGACCTGGTTAACTAGGCATCATCTCCAGGACCAATGAATAGGGACTATCTATCATTTTAGTTGCTACATTCCCTAAGATAAATAAAAAGACAAATCATTCAATACTTTCATCTGCAAAGGTTTCCAAGATTTGAAGTTTATAATATATCATATGAGAGCTCATCAACGCTGCCTCTAAAGGGACTACGTGTGTTGCATATGTAGGTAGCCCCATTCAAGGCTGCTTTGCAAAGCACTTCCCGACGCTCATAGGTGTGTTGGTCACATTGGGAGCGAAATTCTCGTTGTTTCGGAATCTCCACTTGGCCAGTGCCTTCTAGAAGAGTACACATGTGTCAAACTTCGAATCCATGTGTCCATTTGACATCTACAAGATTGGGAACATGTCTTGCATATTATTGGAAATTCATTGATTGTAAAACTACCTTTGTCTCCTCTATAAATTAAGCACAGAACTTAGTGTTTGATAAGGAAGAATTTGAGTAGAGAAATGCTGGTGTAATTTCAATTGAGGAGTTGATTTGAGTGAAATATTGCTGGAGATATCTACATTGTGATGAGGCTGGGATGCTGCTGGAGATGGTGACACTAAATCAATCACTACGTTGTAACCTCCCCTTCTATCATTAATAAATATTACTTCTTATATTTCCCTATATGCATCTGTATAAGATTTGATTCTCCATATCATGATTTCTTATTTGATGTACATAGTTTATGATTTATTGATTTAGCTAAATAACTTGAATAGACATCTGTATTATTGCTATCTCTTGTTGTTTAGTGTTCATCCTTGCATTTGCACAGCTGTCTATAATTTGAAGCTACAGCAAAAGTGACAGAAGGATACTTTGGAAGCGTAGTCGTAAAGTCTTTAACCTGTTGTTCTAGATAAGCACCTGTCTAGGGAAGAATGTTTTATCCATAATACATAATTCCGCATAATAGTACCTCGACAGCGGTGCTTATTTCCATATGAAGGGGAATGAATATCTCTTATGTGGCTTGGAGAAGAAATACCTCAAGCATAACATAGTGTTTGAAGATGATATGAGGTATAATGATATAGGTATCGATACAATTACTTTTTATAGGGAGTTTCTCTTCCCTCTCAAACTCACATATGTGTTGTTTTTTCCAGGACTAAAGAAGAATCTTGTTTCTATCATGGTATTGGAATTCTGTGGCTACAATGTGATATTTAGAAAAGGAAAGGCTTTCCCTAGACACATTGCCACAGGACAGGTGAAGCAGATCATTGTGCGAGTGAAAAAGATGTATGAAATTAACATTGAAGATGCATGCAAAGCCTTGAGGAGCAAGGAAAAGGTTATAGACTTGTTGATTGAGAGGGAGCATGAATTACCTCTCAACATGCAACCTCATATTCAGTCTCAACAAGTTGTGGAGCGTACAATTAGAGAACTAGAGAGGAGGTCGAGTGGAGACATCCAATCAAGTAGAGACCTCCAGTAGGGGGAAATATTTAGCCAAGTGAGCAGAGGGAGCACATGCAACCATACCTCCAGGTGAGAGGTGGGGTGAGGTGAAGCAATAATCCCAAGTGTGCATAAATTTGGGTAGGGTCCATTGATATGTTTTGTCTCATGGATCATTACCTTCCTATGAGGTGTTTGTAGTATACGGTAGTAGGATGGATCAATGGTAGTTGATGGAGTCATATTTCAAGTGACATATGCAAAGAATAGTAGCAGTCATATACTGGGGTGTGTAGTGCATAGTTGGAAGTAGTGCAAAATTGGCAGAAATGCAGTGTCAGTAGTTTTTTGAGCCCTGGTATTGCACCAAGAGTGTTTCAACTCCCAGGGGCTTCCCTAATTTACTTTATCAACCTGGGGTTCGTACAAAATTTGGAGGTGAAAGTGTTATATACACAGCATATGCATACTATTCATGTCATCCTCTTTTGCTTTATGAAAGGGTGTTATTTATTAAACTATGATAACAAATAAAAAGTAAATTCATGGAAGGAAATGGTAGAAAGGAAAATAACTTAATTTACAGAAATGAAACTAATTTAATCTGTAGAAAGGAAATGACAGAAAGAAACTAAATTAAATTACTAAAAATAAATGACAGGAAGGAAACTAAACTTAAATTTATGAAAGGAAATGACTGAAAAGAAACTAAACTAAGTTGCAAAAAGGAAATGACAGAAAGAAACTAAATTAAATTGCTCAAAATAAATGACAGGAAGGAAACTAAACTAAATTGCAGAAAGGAAATGGCTGAAAATAAACTAAACTAAGTTGCAGAAAGGAAACTAATTTAAACCACACTTAACTTGGCCAATCGGCTAAACCCTTCCTACTTATATTATGCTCTATCTACCATGCTTCTATCCAAGTAGCTAAGCTATCCATGAATTAATCCTAATTAAAAAAGTGTTGATTTGTATCTTGGAGAAGAAAAGGGGCTAAAGGTTGTTATGCAGAATTATGAATTACGGATAAAGCATTCTTCTCAAGACAGGTTCTAATATAGAACAACAGGTCAAAGAATTGACGACTATCTTTCCTAATTGTAAACAGACACATAGAATGAAATAAGAAGCTTACTTGGATTCCAAGCGCTTCCAAAATCTCCTTCTGTCTCTTTTGCTATAGCTTCAAATTCTAGCCGGTTGTGCAAAATATTTCCTGCAAGAATGAACACTAAACAACAAGAGATAACAATAATGCACATGTTTGTTCAAGTTATTTAGCTAAACCAATAAAGCATAAACCATGCACATCAAATAAGAAATCATGATATGGAAAATCAAAGCTTATATAGATGTATATAGGGAAAAAATAAGCAGTAATATTTATTAATGATAGAAGGAGAGGTTACAACCCAGTGATTGATTTAGTGTCACCATCTCCAACAACATCCTAGCATCATCACAATGAAGATATATCCAATAATATGTCACTCAAATCAACTCCTCAATTGAAATTCCACCAGCATTTCTCTACACAAATTCTTCCTTATAAAACACTAATATATGTGCTCAATTTATAGAGGAGCTGAAGGTAGTTTTACAATAAATGACTTTACAATAATAGGCAAGACATGTTACCAATATTGTAGATGTCAAATGGACACATGGATTCAAATTTTGACACATGTGAGCTCTTCTAGAAGGCACTGGCCAAGTGGAGATTCCGAAACAATGAGAATTTCGCTCCCAATGTGACCAACGCACCCTTGGATGTTGGGAAGTGCTTTGTAGAGCAGCCTTGCATGGGGCTATCTGCATATGCAACACACTTAGTCCCTTTAGAGGCAACGTTGATGAGCTCTCATATGATATATTATAAACTTCAAATATTGGAAACCTTTGCAGATGAAAGTCTTGAATGATTTGTTTTGTTATTTGTCTTAGGGCATGTAGAAAATGAAATGATAGGGGATGTTAGACCCTATTCATTGGTCTTGGAGATGATGTCCGGTTAACCAGGTCATTGGTAATGGTGCCCAAATTTACCTATAAAAATTCCCCCCTAAAGCATGAAGTCAGAATAATAATAAAAATATTTTGATTGGGATGCTTTACACTGTGATGGGCTGGAGATGAAGCGGAGTGGCGACCTGCATCAATCTTACAATACATTACATCATAATATATCCTCTTGATCATAATTGCTGAAGGTAGGAATTCCCATGTTCAGCACATAAACAATCTGATAACATGTACATAATTCAGAAATTCATCTACATCAGAATGTTGCCCAATACAAACATGCCTACAGATATAGGCCCATGTTCGGATGACGATCTATATGCAAGGTCACCATACAGATGATGTGTACAACAATCCTGAAATTGCAGCCCAGGTGGATGACACTAGATCTGGGGTCTTCTTATCTCATTCACTCGATCATTCGGGTACAGGTATAGCCATGTGAATATATGATTTGTAGTCGAACATGGAAAGACATCATTTGATTACTAGCCAATGGTGCGAGATGCTAATGAAAGTGAGGGAACCATAATTAATGTCAATGGCCCTCAAGGTACTGCAATACATTTCGTAAGGCGTGAATAGATGATTTGATGTCGAACGCTAAAAAAAATATTTCGGTCAAAAGTCCTGAAGTGAGGATCTTATCGATGTTGTAACAAGCCTCATGGTACTGGAATCTGATGTTTCTAAGTGAAATTCCTAGATAATTATTTGTCATTGATAGGAAGCCACCTTATTGCGAAATGAGAGTTATTGATTTCAGAGACAAAGGTATGACTTGATATAGCAATTTTTAGGGATGATGGTCATGAGAATGAAGGTTTATGAGTATTGCAAAAGGATGAGTATTCACTGGATGACTTCTCTTGAACATATCGGCGACACTAAGATGAGTTGGAAGCATGGACCCAAAACCAAAGTGAAGGTATGATGAACCATAGGTATGAATGATTCATCAAGAATATTACCCAACCCAAACAGTCACGGACATGGAGTGAAGTGTCATGTTCAAGAGTGACTTTCTACCATAAAGCATTCTGCTCACTTTTCCCAAATTTTCCCCAGTCATTTTTCGACCAGTACCTCTTTATTTTTTAACAGGATTGAGGAGGATAACATTTGATTGATCTATAATTCAACCCTTCGGGTGAATAAAGTATTGATATTTAATAACTTAACGAGTCTAGCGATTAATGAAACTCAATTCTTGCCATGATTGACAATCCCGTCGCTATTTTATGTTTTAATGAGCTTAACGACAGTGAAAGCTCGGTCCTTTTTCATATCTAGAGAGTTTGAAAAAGAGGACGAAAGAAAACTCCATAAGTAATTTTTCGTAAAGTTGTCGCTCAGATCCGAAAAAGTGTAAAATAATATCTTAGAGAACCTCTTTAGTCATGTTTGACTAAGGTATTCCTTTTTTGTAAATAATCTATCTTAGTCCGGAAAAGGGTTAAACTTATACTAAGTAGATATCACTTCATTTACTTTTACGAGCTCGAAAAGACAAGTGCTCGACAATATTTTCACATTATCAGAGTCTAAAAAGAGCTGAAAGAACACTCCAGGGGTTTCTTTTTCACTGTGTTGTAGCCGCTACAACACTACCCAAAATTTTGGGTATATTTAAAATTTCAGGTCCCCCTCTGCTCGCTTAGACGTTAAGGTCTTTCACCAAACATGCAGTCAGTGACATCCTAGCGACCTATCTCCAACCCCTCATGAGTTGTCTCGCCATCATGATCAGATGCTATTGTTGCAATCACACCATGTGTTAAGTATCACCACACATACATTCGAATGGAAACTTGTGTGTATTTACATTAAGAGTGCTTGCATCATGGATTGTCCAGGCACTCTATTTTAACACTTTGCCGAGCTCATAGTATAATATTTATTATTTGGGGGGCACCGTTCTCTAAAAGGTATCTGTAAAATAATTAGTGTTATAATGTTACGTGCAGGCGATCCCACAAATGATATACCAAAGAATATCACCATCGCGTTGGGAGGAGGAGAAAGTGACCAGTACTGATAAAAGGGGGATGGTGTGACATAGGTTTATCATGGAAAGAACCTTTTATGTCACTGATGCAAAAGGCTTTGTCCGCTAGTGCACACCAGGTACTTAGAAATGCTCCATTTGGAAATGTCCGTACCGGATGCCATCTCGCATAAACCAGAAGCATTTGCTATGATCTAAGCTTACGTAGGGACCAGATGGAGTATTTTCTGAAGAAGTTTTGAAGATCCTGAACAATAACAGCTCCATGTCGATGTCTGCACACAAAGGAACACATTTCACCACTTCGACAAGTCTTGCCTAAAGTATAGCCTGGTGAAAAAAGCGGACTCAAAAGTTTTCTCTAGAGAATGACCATCTCATTCGAGGCGTTCTCATGCCGGGCAGCAGTGCGAAAGCACACATGCTGGTGTGGCAAGCCAACGGCAGAGTTTCAAATATGTAAATGCACATTTGAGAAGTAAAATTTATTAATCCTGAGCTACATAGTGTGGAATTATTTATGCTGCAAGGAGTACAATGTGGAGAAATGAAGGGGCCTTAAAACCCTAGTCTTCTTTGCTCTTAAATATCCATAAATTTTGTCTATGCGAAACAATAAGAGATGGAGAACTTCAAATTGAACCTAAATGGTTATGTTTAAATGCATACACCTTTTGGTAGCCAGGCACATTGATGCATATGCAAAGAAAGTCTCTAGAACCACATGATAGAAAGGGTTAATATTAAAAGCAGCCATCAATGTGGTTTGAGTAGCAGATTTCAACTCTCAACCTTTCAAAACAAGAAGAATTCATATTATGAGGTGGTGGCCTTTGCGTGAAAATTTTTATTTATTTGCACTACCAATAGGAGGAAAATCAAATGGTCAGCGTTGTATAATTAAAACAGGGCGTGAAAGCAATACGTTTTTTAAACCACGTGAGATTGGTGGAATGAAACTACATGGACACGTTGCATGGAGCCAAACGTTCAATGGCAAGTTTTCAAATCATGGTAAATGTTTGGAGCAAATATATATACGTGGTGGTCAAAATTTTCAACTAAAACATGGAGCAGAACTACATCAACACGTGCAAATGGACGCAAGCATTACGGTGATGGAGTTTCAAACTATGGTGAAATGTTTGGTATGGAAATAATAGTGGCCGAAATTCATAAAGCAGAACGTTATAACACACCTATGACGGCAACATTATAACAACCATCGGGCGGTTATGATCAAAAGAATTGCAGGACTCTATGAAAACATCAGCGCAATTTTCTACCTGTGGTAAATGTTTGGAGCAGACATATAAATATAGCGGTCAAAACATTACAATTAAAATATGGAGCAGAACTACATATGGGCACAAATACTTCTATTTCGAAGTCTAGTCCTGGGATAGACATACATGGTGGTCTCATTTTATAATAAAAATTTGGAGCATATATTTTGCGGTCAAACGTATGTTTGAAATACGAGCATAAGGTTCTGACAAGGCCACAATGGAAATAACAGCCCAACCAAGGACACAGCCACAAAGTCATGTTAATCCATACCCACTGTGTTAAACGGTGAAAAGTTCTGGTTCAAAACCATATCAGTCGAGACTGATATCGTAGGATAACGCATCCACTATCCAATGAAACAGGAAAAATCGGGGATCAGAAAATATTATATGATAGCGCCGTTAATATAAACATAGATGTCAATATTGGAGCACCACGTTTCAATATGGTTTGTTTTTTGTAGACGCGGTCACAATGAAGCAAGCCATTTTTTTAACGTTAAAGCTCTAGCAGAGACATGATATTATTTAATAACGTTCAAAGGGTCGTTTGTCCACATTTTGACACTGCGCGAGACGTTCATTGAGTGCATGTTAGCTGTGCAATCTGCATGGGGAAGTATTTTGTTCTGATGGGTAACCATAAAAGATGCTACAGCCATGAATATGATTTATTTTATTTTGCAAGTAACGGATTCGCTAACCCTTTGGAGGCTCGCTGGCACGGCATAACGGTTCACCTCAACGCTAATGGAAAATGCATGCGTGCAACGCACGATGGAGACACAGCTTGATGGTAGTGGCAGCTTGAGGTCGAAGGGCGAACACAGATGAGGATGGTCGAGTCACAGATCAACTTCCCATGCATCCATGTGACTCAGACAGTGTGTGACTATGCGACTGTGGGGAGGTTGCATAACAGCCAGGTAACTGAGTCGCAACACACCCAAAGTCCAATAAGGTGCGACTTTCCTGAATCTGTGACTGTGCAGCCCTGTGAGGTCGCAAATTCAGCCGAGGTCGCTGAGTCGCATATCTATGAAACCAGTGTGAAGTGCGACTTGGTAGTATTTGCGACCTTGCGACCTTTTTAATATTAAGTCGCGTGACCCCTCCAGGTCGCTGAGTCGCTAATTTGTGGGGCATACAAAAGCTGCGACTTGTAATAGAAAAGGCACGTAATGGTTCAATAATCTAATCAGGTCCAGTAGCCTGTCTTTTAACGTCCCCACCTGATCAAGAGAAGATGATAAGTTTTCCATGCATCATATGCAAGAGACCGAGTGAGTAAATATAGTGTTGCTAGATTGATAGTTGCTGCCTGTACATATAAAGTGTTGTGGGAAAAGGCAGCACGTCTCAGATTGGGAAAATTCGAGCCTTTTGGTTGTCTCTGATTACAAATCCATAAAGTAAAAAAATGAAAAGAAACTTTTAAAGGGTCATGTTGGAAAATGACCAAAGAAATTTAAAGTGGAAGATGAAGGGAGTAATGTTGTCCACCCATTCATGTGGGAAACTCTTGTCTGCACCAAAATAGTGTCCAAGGCAGTGCCGTGTGAACACCATGAGCTTCCCTAAAAACTTCTTGTTATGGGTTGTGCATGATTTATTTGGGCTTTCTGAGGTCTATGCATACCTCCCTCATGAGAGCTATATGGTATAGTTCTAGCCTGCTACCAAAATACCAAAATGGGAACCAGAAACGCATCACATGCAGTGGGAGATGGCACAAGCAGAAGATCTTTCATCTTGTCAAGGGTTTTCGCTGCTAACATTCAGAGCTCAGTGAAGGCCATGTTAAGGCACAATACCTGACCACACAGGGGTCTAAAGTTATCTTTTTCACTTGTGAAATTAATTAATTTTTCCCCTATCATTATTATTCATCAATGAAGATGTGTAACCTAAGCTATGTGACTGTAGGTAGAAGTTGTTGGGCTGCGCAATGAGCCAAATTTTGTCCAGCAAGCGAGAGGACCCTTTTTCAAAGAAAAGGATGCAGCACAAAGAATATTGTTTTAAAATCCAACGATAGCCCAAAGAAGGCCACAAGTCGTTGATTTGCCCGAGGTCGCATATCTGTCGAGGTTGCAGGTCGCAGATAGTTTGAGGTCGCAAATCGTGGATGGCCCGAGGTCGCGAGTCGCGGATCGCTTGAGGTCGCAGGTTGCAAATTCCCAAAGGTTGCAAGTCACTGAGGTTGCCAGGTTGCTAAGGCTCATCCCCTATTAAATGCTCGACGACGCGACCCAACGACCTAGCGACTAGGTCACAAGGTCGCAAAACCCAGTCAGGTCGCAGGTCGCAAAACCTAGTCAGGTCGTAGGTTGCAACAGTGGCTTAGGTCGCAGGTCGCAGAATAGATCAGGTCGCAAGGCAACCCAATAGTCAGGAAAGTGAAAAGTCAGGGAGCTTAAAGGGCAAAGCCTTGCTCTATAAAAGCTTCCTTCGAGAACTTGTAAAAAATCTTTTGTTTGGGACTCGAGCTGATTATATTGTATTACCAGAGGATTATACATTAAAGCATGAATACAAGCATTTTGAAAAATCCCTTTGTGGATCTGGTGTTTTCATATGTATGAGTGCTATTGAGTATTGTATTTTCAGTTTCTGAACATCTTTAGATTAAGGGAACTGTATGTTTAATTCATATCACAATTGCATAACAGTTTGCTGAGTATGTCAATGGTGTTTGAGTTCATTTCATTTTCTTAACGGATGTTGATGGCTTTGTTTATTAGCATTTGTGTTACCATTTAAAAATTTTAGGAAGTGAAGGGTGTTCTTTGCATGAGGAATTGTTTCCTTTGTGGTCAGAACAGTTTACAAGCATGACCCTAACGAAGTGTTGTTAACAACACTTCCCTTAGTCTTCATGCTTTATTATTTCCTCTTGCTACTCATAGTGTTGCATGTACATTTAATGCATCAATCATATGTCTTGTATCATTTGATTAGGTGTGTATCCATTTTTTTATAGAGTTTAAGCGAGACCCAAAGAAAGGATAAATCAGTGGTAGCCGGACCCACACCCCGGACGGGATCCCTATTCCAAATGGTTCAAGGTCTAGTTGGGACTTTTTACCGGGGAGATCCCCTGCTGTTGGCCGGACAGATTTTCCTGTCAACAGAATTGGCGCTAGAAGGAGGGCCAGATGACAAGCTGGGCCTTGAGAGCCTGCAGTTAATCTCATATCTGTAATGGCTCATTCCAAAATCATTCTCCCGAGATGTTTGTCGGAGTTTTATGAGCCTCGATGTCTCATCCCCGATGAAATTATGTATCACTTGTCCCAGTTAAAATTCGATGGTGAAAAAGGAGTGTCCATAACCCAACACCTTTTAGATTTCTATAACTTTGGTGACCGCTACGCAATTGAAAATGAAGGTTTGATATGTTTGCTTTTCTTCCTCACCCTTGAAGGTCGCGCTAAGCAATGGTGCCACACATTGCCGGAGGATTCCATCCATTCGTTTGAATAACTCGCCAGTGAATTAAAACAAGCTTTTCACAGGTACGATTTTCAAAGTGTATTGATAAAGCTAAATGACATCAGAATGGAACCTCAGGAACCTATAGATGAATTTTCTATCAGATTTTTTCATTATTGTTTTGAGTTCCCTGAAGAGGATGTCGATTGGAAGCTGTTAAGTGAAAAGTTCAGCTATGTGATTCTCGTTTCCCTTGAACAATTTCAGTTAGAAACCCAGCTTGAGCCTAGTGTTCCCTATGACGACCCACAAGTCAACGACTGTTTAGAATTTGAATCTTTCACGCACCATGTCGAATCAGAGTTCGAAGACCGTAGTGGCTCATTATCTCTCCCAGTTCATGAAACCTACCTCGATCCCACTCAATGTCTCCCTAGACACAGTCCTAAATCTGATTCACATACTGACTATGAATCAAATCCTATCCCGGATGTAGTCGATTCCCTTACAGGGCCTGCCAGATCATTGTTTTCTCTGAATGACACGGATGCGCGTGTTGAAAAGCCTTGTATGGTTAACGCCCCTGCGACTCAATCTGTTCATTCATTATTCCCCGATTTATTTCTCGATCCTGCCACACCAGTAATTTCATTGAGACATTCAAAATTTCCTTATACTGGTATTGGCGACAATCATAAGCACGCAAATGGTGTTTCGCAATCACAGTCCAAAATCGATAAATCTCTTAAATCTGATCTGTCTCACTCGGAATCTTTAGACAACCATAGGAGCGATTTCCTATCTGGGAAACTTCAAGATGTCCTCTTTATTGATCCATCCCAGTTGGTAACTCCCGGGGAGCCTAACATGCCAGGTACCCAACTTAATCAAGTCGATGGTTCTACCGATCACTGCTTATCCAAAAAAATGTTCGCTCATACCCCTGAAGATTGTCACGCGTATTCCTCTGCTGAATATAATCTGCTTGATGAAGAACCAAGTACCTATCAGGGAATCGAAGCACTCCCGCTCTTGCCGGCTGTCATTCCTAGTTCTTCAGACCCTAACGAGACCTCTCAAATAACTCCAACCAGGTTTTCTTGGACTAAGGTTTCTGAAATGACGATCCCCAAGTACCATGCTCCTCCCAACATAACCACGTAGGACATCATTTCATCTAGGTGGATATTTCACTCTACTAAGGTTTCCCTGAGCACAAGTTCCTGTCCCCCAGTAGCTGGTGTGAAACAACTGATATACCCCGATTTATTCACTGGCAAGAAAATGCGAGACGTTGTCTCTAATCTTTCCAGTTGTTTCCCAACCAGTTCTAGTTGCAAGCAAGCACTAACGTGTGATTTTTCCCAAATCCTTCAACTGCCTGGAAACCTTACGGTAAATCCACCCCATCCTGGCAAATCTAAAGAATCTAATACATTGGATTATCAATATATTAGTACGCCAACATTTGACCGAATTGATACAAAGCCCACTGACATTTTGCAACCCACCTCAATCCATGTTCGCATCCATTCACCTGTTGATCTCGCCAAACCATAAAAGTTGGGCAACCCCCCGCTCGAAGGTCTGAGGTTCGATCCTCATACTCTTGACCAAACCCAGGAGCAACCCCGAACTAGGGTTTTTTCACTCAAATGCGCAAGCATTTATAATTCTCCTGGCACACGCTTATTGTTTCCATTCCATAAAACTGATGGTCCTCAACACCATGATGAGATTTCCGGTAAAATTGACCAACCCTATTTGGTGGATGTGTCTACAAATAGAAAATCGCTTACCCAGCGCTCATCAGGCCCAGGATTGTGCATGAATGATTATGTGTGATTTATAAATGTTGAGTTTCAAGAACATATTGCTGCGTATCAAGATAAGAGTGGGATTCAGCTTGCACAATCTATTCTGGCATGTTCTTTGGTAAGTCTCTATGATCTTCTTATCGTTGCACCTGCTCCTCAGGTAAGTTTTTTTGTTGCTGCACTTTTTTGGATACTAGCTCTGATCCTGATCATTGTTTTCGTTGCAGGATGCAAAATAATGTGGTGGCTGTGTTGAAAATGCAACAATATGATGGAGCTTAGTGAAATGAAGTCGCCTTCACTAAGTGGGCCCGCAGGCTATTTTTGGCGCAAAGTCTATTTTTAGACTATGTCTATTTTTAGACATATGGAGCATGGTCTAGGAGTTGCAGTATGCTATTCTTGGATGATTGGTCGAGTAGGTAAAAATAGATGGACCTCTATTTTTAGACATACAGGTCGAAGTCTATTTTTAGACTGCCTGTCTAAAAATAGGTCGATCAAATATTAATGGCTGCAATAATATTTGGACTCTAAACTAGGTTTATTCTCTTACAGCCCCACTTGATTGGAGCTACGGATGTATTTATGCTCCCAGCAGAAGAATTACACTATTCCTTGGGGTTTGAGTGACTCATGCATGGTTGAATTCGATTTAGGACCGGTGTGAGTTTGGTGGAGTTGATGAGACAGTTGGTGGAGTTGTGTTCAAGTTAATTGAGTTGAACTAGTTGTGTTTAGTTTAACTGGCTAATACACTAGAGATGAGTGGGGTGAATTAAATATTATTGAATTCACTAAACATTAACTCATTATTCAACTAAAGAACACATCAGTTGACTGCAGTGCATGGACAGTTCAGTGAAGACCAGTGGAAGAGGTAGATGAAAGGGTGAGTTTGCTATTGGTTGTGACATTAGTTGTGCATGAGATTTGCACAAGCATTGGAGGAGATTGCCAATGAGGATTGCGCAGATCAAGCCAGTGGGATTCGAACTTGGATCTCTCATTAGACCAGCCTTGATTCGCAATAGAGGCAGGTTAGTGGTTTGAACTTCCAGCAGCTTGACTAAAGCGGGCTAGTTAATAATGCAACTTTTGGAGATAGTGCGAGTACTTGTGAGAGTATTATCTTGAGATTTTTGCATTTTTTCTCTTCTATTATAATATAAAAATAGCTGGGGGTTTTTAGCTATAAGCTTTCCCCATTACATATTGTGTTTATGTGCGCATGCAACTGTTTCTATTTCCGTAAATTGATGATTGATTGTAGAAGAGGTTATGTGTTATACATGAATTCGAATTAATATATGATTAGGATAATATCAGTGGATAAATCTTCATTATTCAGCAAATTGCTACATGGTATCAAAGCGAATTGATCATCGGGATCTATTGCACTGATTACAATATTATTTCGGTAGACAGAGTCTGTAACGGGCCAGGTAGCCTCGGGATCCATCCTTTCTCTGAAAGGTGATATATCTAGTAAATGCTCTTACAGTCAATCTCTGTGCTAGAAATAATTTTCTCTCACAGATCCAGAAGAAATTGAGTTTTTTGAGTTTGGAATTCGAATTTTGCAGCAGTTTGTTTTCTTGGTGCGAGAGTTGAAAATGTCTTTCAACGGTTTGCGACTCGAATATGCTCTTGAAGGTAGTTCGAATTATGTTGCATGGAAATATCGGATGGAGGCAGTATTAGAAGATAATGGGCTGAAGAATTTCGTAGATATGGATGTCCAAAAGCCTACTGATCCTGCTGAAGTTGAGGCTTGGCAAAAGAAGATGGCGAAATGTTGAAGGATTCTATTGGAGGGCGTGAAGGATCACATTGTATCCAGCCTGCATGGAAAAGATTCTCCATATTTGATGTGGAAAGTGTTGACAGATCTATTCCAGAGTAAGAGCGACCAAAGGAAGCTGGCGCTCAAAGATAAGCTCAGAAGCATTAAGATGGAGAAAGGCGATAGTATCGCCAAATACCTCACGAAGTTCACTCAATGCAGAGATGAGTTGGGAAGTGTGGGGGTGACTGTCGAAGAAGAGGACATGGTAGACCTGGCTCTCCTTGGTCTTCCGAAGGCTTGGCATTCCTATCAGGATTCTGTCAATGGTCGGGAGAAGTTTCCGGGATGGGAGCGACTTAGGGCAGATCTCATGCAAGAGGAGATAAGGAGGACTGCCAGGGACGGATCTTCATCAAAGGTATCTGATGAAGAAAATTGTGCCTTGGCTGCCAAAGCAAAGAAGGGGAAGCGCAAGAAGGCTTCTCAGTCTGGTGTGAAATGCAAGAAGCAAGACATGTCCAAGGTGAAGTGTTTTCACTGTCACCAGCACGGACACTATGCCACAAATTGTCCGCAGAAGAAGAAAAATAAGAAGGCTGCTGGATCTGCAGCAGGAGAGGCATTGGCTTCTCAATTCGAACTGGATTTTTCACTGATCGCATGCTTGGTTTCAAGTGTGATGGGATCAGTATGGTTCTTGGACAGTGGTGCGTCATTTCACATGATAGGAGATCGAGATCTATTTTCAGATCTGGAGGAAAAAGATCTTGGAGTGCACATCGAGATGGGCGATGATGGTAGATACAGTGCGACTGGTATCGGTACCATTTCCTTTGAGAGGGAGTCTGGTAAACCCTTCATATTGAAGGAAGTATTGCATGTTCCAGGATTGATGAAGAATCTAATCTCTGTGGCGATGTTGGAAGACAAGGGGTATGATGTGGTCTTCAGCGAAGGAAAAGCCTTCCTGCGCAGTAAGACAACTGGAGAGACCCGGAAGATAGGGGTTTGAGTCAAGAACCTTTATTAGTTGCAAGTAGATGGCTACGCAGCAATGGCATGCAAGGCGGGAGAAGTGGTGAGCCGGGATGATGATGGCGAGCTGTGGCACAGGAGATTGGGCCACCTTCACCATGGAGCTTTGAAGATACTGCAGCAGATTTCTACTGGGCTTCCTAAGGGCACTCTTGCGCAGTCAGATCAGTGCAAGAGGTGTACTTTAGGGAAGTATGTGAAAGCCACCTTTCACGAGAAGGATAGTCGCGCCACGACGATCCTTGAGAGAGTTCACACAGACGTGTGTGGTCCTTTCTCAGTTGCTTCGACAGCAAAGCACAAGTATTATGTGATCTTTGTTGATGATTTCTCTCGAGAGTGCTGGATCTTCTTCATGCAGAAGAAGAGCGATACATTCGCGAAGTTCTGTGAGTTTAAAGCACTGGTCGAGAAGGAGTCGGGGAAGAAGGTGATTGCTCTAAGGAGTGATAACGGTGGTGAATTCATCTCGGCTGAATTCAAGGAGTTCTGCAGCGCAGAAGGGATTCGGAGAGAGCTCATCGCACCCCATAACCCACAATAGAACGGGGTGGCTGAGCGGAAGAACAGAACGATCGTGGGTGCTGCACAGGCGATGTTGCATGATCAGGGCCTACCCCTTCACTTGTGGGCTGAGGCATGCAATATAGCAGTGTATGTGCAGAACCGTTGTCCTCACAAGGTTCTTGGCATGAGTACACCGGAGGAGGCGTTTTCTGGCAAGAGGCCTGATATTTCTCATCTGAGAATTTTTGGCTCACCTGTCTACATGCATGTGATGAAGGATGCCAGAAAGAAGCTGGATCCGACCGCAGAGGTTGGAATATTTGTGGGGTACACTGATACACCTCACAACTATCGAGTGTATTTGCCAGACAGTTGCAAGACTATTGTGCGACAGGATATCAAGTTTCAGGAGGAGAAAGCCATGCAGTGTTCGCTTGAGAGGGAGCCACACTTGCATGCAGATGAGGAGCTATTAGTTCCTAAGGAGGAGCTTCCGGATGTGGATCAGCCACAAGAGGAAGTTCATGAGGTGGAAGAAACCACCCATGCAGCGCCAACCATCAGAGGGCGCATGCGCACTACAGAAGCTGAGCGACTGGCTCGGGATGCAGAGAAGGTTGTAGGACCACCTACAACACAGCGTAGACAGAGACAGTCACCGGATCGGTACACTGGATACATGGCTCTTGTGAGTCAATGTGTTGTGACGGAGCCATCCTCTTTTGAGGAAGCCGTGGAGGAACCCGCATGGGTTGATGCCATGATCGAAGAATATGATTCGATCGTCAGGAACAGTGCATGGGAGATTGTCCCAAGACCGAAGGGGAAATCAGTGGTGGGTTCGCGATGGATCTACAAAGTGAAGCAGGCGGCTGACGGGAGTGTGGAGAAGTACAAGGCGAGATTTGTCGCCCGTGGCTTTTCACAGATCGAGGGGATCGATTATGAGGAGACCTTTGCACATGTCGCAAGGTACTCTTCCATACGGACGATCCTTGCTCTCTCAGCGTAGATGGGGTGGCACATTCATCAGATGGATGTGAAGACTGCGTTCCTCAATGGAGTTATTGAGGAGGAGGTGTACATAGAGAAGCCTGAAGGTTTCGAGATCTTCAGCAGTGAGTCGCATGTGTGCCGACTCAAGAGAGCACTGTACGGGCTGAAGCAAGCACCTCGTGCTTGGTACACATGGATAGACAGTTACTTCACCGGACTTGGATTCTCCAAGAGTGAGGCGGATCCTAACCTGTACCAGATTATGGTGGAGGGAAAGTTGTTGATCATTATACTGTATGTAGATGATCTGATTTTGACGGGTGATGAGCTGTTGATACTTTCATGCAAGGAGGACCTTGCTAGAGAGTTCAAGATGAAGGACTTGGGCCTCCTTCATTATTTCCTGGGATTGGAGATTTGGCAGCGCAGTGGTGGACTGTTTGTTTCTTAGGGTAAGTATGCCCGGGAGATACTGGAGAGGTTCAACATGCATGGCTGCAAGCCTGTTGACACTCCTCTTCCTGGTGGTTGGAGGAAGGAGGATGCTACTTCAGCGGAGGTAGTGGATGCCACTATCTATCGACAGTTGGTGGGGTTGCTTATGTATCTGGTCAATACACGACCCGATATATGCTATGCTGTTAACCAGCTTTCGCAAGCTATGGTTAAGCCTACCAAGCTCTTCTGGAAGGCAGGAAAGCATGTATTGCGTTATCTTAGTGGCACATCGAGATATGGTCTATGGTACAGACAAGAGGATGGAGCGAAGCTTTCCGGCTTCACTGATGCAGATTGGGCAGGGAGCCCAACGGATCATAAGAGCACATCTAGAGGTATTTTCAGCATCAGGTCGACAGCAGTTTCCTGGTACAGCAGGAAGCAGAGATCCGTGGCACTCAGTTCAGCAGAGGCCGAGTACATGGCAGCAAGCTTGGCTGCATGCGAGGCTATTTGGATGAGGAAGATCCTTGTTGGATTGTTTGGGTTGCACTTGGAGCCTACTGTGATTTATTGTGATAACCAGAGTTTCATTAAACTCTCAGCTAATCCAGTATTTCATGATAGATCCAAACACATCGACATTAGGTACCATCATATCAGAGATTGTGTTCAGCGGAGAATCATGTTACTTTCATATGTTCCCACGGAGGATCAGGATGCTGACATCTTGACGAAGGCGCTCACCAGGAGCAAGTTCGAATTCCACAGAGGCAGGATAGGGGTTGCATATAATCCATATCTTGTTGAGAGGGAGTGTTGAAAATGCAGCAAGATGATGGAGCTTAGTGAAATGAAGTCGCCTTCACTAAGTGGGCCCGCAGGCAAATTCTGGCGCAAAGTCTATTTTTAGACTATGTCTACTTTTAGACATATGGAGCATGGTCCAGGGGTTGCAGTATGTTATTCTTGGAGTATTGGTCATGTTGGTAAAAATATATGGACCTCTATTTTTTGACCTATAGGTCTAAGTCTATATTTAGACTGCCTATCCTAAAAATAGGGAAGTCAAATATTATTTACCCTTAATAATATTTGGACTATAAACTTCAGTTTACTCTCTTGGAGCACTTCAGTTCGAGCCTTGGAAGTGGCTCATGCATCTGACAGAGGAATTAGGCTATTCCTAAGGGTTTGGTGAGCTCATGCATGGTTGACTTCAGTTAGGACTTCAGTGGCAGAAGTTTGGTGGAGTTGATGAGACAGTTGGTGGAGTTGTGTTCGGTTTAACTTAGTTGAACTAGTTGAGATTAGTTTAACTAGCTAATCAACTATTAATGAGTGGAGTGAATTAAATATTATTTAATTCACTAATTATTAACTCATTATTCAACTCAAGAACACATCAGTTCACTACAGTGCATGGACAGTTCAGTGGAGACCAGTGGAAGAGGTAGATGAAAGGGTGAGTTTGCTATTAGTTGCGACAACAGTGTGCATGAGATTTGCACAAGCATTGGAGGAGATTGCCAATGATGATTGTGCAGTTGGAGCTAGTGAGATTCAAACTTGGATCTCTCATTAGACCAGCCTTGATTGCGTAATAGAGGCAGGCAATTAGTGAATGAGTTTTGAACCTGTGACTTGTTCAAAACTGAGCTAGTTTGTGTGTAACTTTTGGAGACAGTACTGAGTAATTGTGAGGAGTATTGTACTAAGATTGTTACATGTTTCTCTTCTATTATAATATACAAATAGCTGGGGGTTTTCAGCTATAAGATTTCCCCATTACATATTGTGTTTATGTGCGCATGCGACTGTTTCTATTTCCGCAAATTGATGATTGATTGTAGAAGAGGTTATGTGTTATACATGAATTCGAATTAATGTATGATCATGATAATCTCAGTGGATAAATCTTCATTATTCAGCAAATTTCTACAGGCTGCACTGGAAAACTGATTTTACATAACCCGATCACCTCATGGGTTAAACTAGGGTTTAGGTGTAGGCTAGCTAGAGCTTGTTAATAAATTTTAGTTCAAAGTTAATTAGGTTTACTTGCCAAATTTTTACTTCATGGTTAAAAAGTTTGTGTAATATTTTTGCTTATGATCAATATCCTAGGAATCATCATGTTACAATTGTTTTGCACTCATTTCTTTTCAGTTTTCTTGTTGCTGCATAAATAATTACTACTTGTATCATGCCTCTTTTTCACCTACAACTGGTTGATCGTTCTCGCACATGGCGTTGCATTGCATCTTGAGCCTTGCCTATTACATTGCGTCGTGCACTGTTTTCCTCACATTATTTCCGTAGATTTTTGATATATTTTTGAAAATATTCCACATATCACCGATCACTGCATGAGCCCTCACTGAAACCCTACCGTCTTGCGGATTTGTTCTACCCCAACTGCTGAAACAGTAACCCCATTGTTTACGTGAGGTTGCGGTGGCTATCTCAAGAGGTAGCTTTCTCTTAGGAAAAGTCATCAAAGTTGCATTATCAACACGATGCCTATGAGTCTAAACTTATTTAGTCAGGGAGATATGAGCCGGTTGCTTGTGGGAGACCTAATGAGTTTGAATGGCTTATACCCGTAACCTAAGCCTTGTACCCGGCATAGTCTTACACATCTTAATGATCTGTTTTGCACACTTCGCCTATTGTGGTGAATGGGATGTAAAGGTTTGGCACAAGGGCAAACCCAAATCAGGATATCTTTCAGTTTCTATAAAACAAGAAACAACCTCTCTTGCTCGTAAAAATTACTTTAAAAAATCCCGAGAATATTAAACCCACTGCCTTGCTCTTCACATTATCAACAAGCTATTGGCATCTGTGAACTCTTTATTGATGTGTTCTGATTAGCGAGACCTAGCTAAGGCACAAGGACTGGGCATACCTGTAAAGGCCAAAGTAACTCAAAGGGTCCCCGCAGAACTTGTTCAATTTTCCCTTGCAGCACTATCTTGGCTCAGACTTTTGTTGTGATATTGACAGAGATGTTGGATTCTACCAGTGGTTCGCCATTTTTTGTAGCCGCTACAACACTACCCAAAATTTTGGGTATATTTAAAATTTCGGGCCCCCCTCTGCTCGATTAGTCGTTAAGGTCTTTCACCAAACCTGAAGTCAGTGACATCCCAACGACCTATCTCCAACCCCTCATGAGTTGTCTCGCCATCATGTTCAGATGATGTTGTTGCAATCACGCCATGTGTGAAGAATTGCCATGCATACATTCGAATGGAAACTTGTGTGTATTTACATTAAGAGTGCTTGCATCATGGATTGTCCAGGCACTTTGTTTTAGCACTTCGCCGAGCTCATAGTCTAATATTTATTATTTGGGGGCATCATTCTCTAAAAGGTAACTGTAAACTAATTAGTGTTATAATGTTACGTGTAGGTGATCCCACAGATGATATACCGAAGAATATCACCATCGCGTTGGGAGGAGGAGCAAGTGACCAGTACTGTTAAAAGGGGGATGGTGTGACACAGGTTTATCATGGAAAGAACCTTTTATGTCACTGATGCAAAAGGCTTTCTCCACTAGTGCACACCAGTTACTTAGAAATGCTCCATTTGGAAATGTCCGTACCGGATGCCATCTCGCATAAACCAGAAGCATTTGCTATGATATAAGCTTACGTAGGGACTGGATGGAGTATTTTCTGAAGAAATTTTGAAGATCCTGCACAATACTAGCTCCATGTCGATGTCTACACACAAAGGAACATATTTCACCACTTCGACAAGTCTAGCCTGAAGTATAGCCTGGTGAAAAAAGTGGACTCAGAAGTTTTCTCTAGAGAATGACCATCTCATTCGAGGCGTTCTCGTGTCGGGCAGTAGTGCGAAAGCACACATGCTGGTGTGGCAAGCCAACGACAGAGTTTCAAATATGTAAATGCACCTTTTAGAAGCAACATTTATTAATCCTGAGCTACATAGTGTGGAATTATTTATGCTGCAAGGAGTACAATGTGGAGAAATGAAGGGGCCTTAAAACCCTAGTCTTCTTTGCTCTTAAATATCCATAAATTTTGTCTATGCGAAGCCATAAGATATGGAGAACTTCAAATTGAACCTAAAAGGTTATGTTTAAATGCATACACCTTTTGGTAGCCAGGCACATTGATGCATATGCAAAGAAAGTATCTAGAACCACATGATAGAAAGGGTTAATATTAAAAGCGGCCATCAATGTGGTTTGAGTAGCAGATTTCAACTCTCAACCTTTCAAAACAAGAAGCATTCATATTATGGGGTGGTGGCCTTGGTGTGAAATTTTTTATTTATTTGCACTAAGAATCGAAGAAAAAGAAAATGGTCAGCGTTGTATAATTAAAACAAGGCGCGAAAGCAATACATTTTTTAAACCACGTGAGATTGGTGGAATGAAACTACATGGACACGTTGCATGGAGCCAAACGTTCAATGGCAGGTTTTCAACTCTCGGTAAATGTTTAGAGAAAGTCTATATATGTGGTGGTCAAAATTTTCAACTAAAAAATGGAGCAGAACTACATCAACACGTGCAAATGGACGCAAGCATTACGGTGATGGAGTTTCAAAATATGGTGAAACGTTTGGAATGGAAATAATAGTGGCCAAAATTCATAAAGCGGAACATTATAACACACCTATGATGGAAATGTTATAACAACCATCGAGCGGTTACGATCAAAAGAATTGCAGGACTATATGAAAACATCAGCACAATTTTCTACCTGTAGTAAATGTTTGGAGTAGACATATAAATATAGTGGTCAAAACCTTACGATTAAAATATGGAGTAGAACTACATATGGGCGCAAATACTTCTATGCCGAAGTCTAGTCCTGGGACAGACATACATGGTGGTCGTGTTTTATAATAACAATTTGGAGCATATATTTTGTGGTCAAACGTATGTTTGAAATATGAGTAGAAGGTTCTGACAAGGCCACGATGGCAATAACAGCCCAACCAAGGACACAACCACAAATTCATGTTAATCCATACCCACTGTGTTAAACGGCGAAAATTTTTGGTTCAAAACCATATCGACCGAGACTGATATCGTAGGATAACACATCTACTATCCAATGAAACAGGAAACACCGGGGATCAGAAAATATTATATTATAGCACTGTTAATATAAATAGAGATGTCAATATTGGAGCACCACGTTTCAATACAGTTTGTTTTTTGTAGACGTGGTCACAATGAAGCAAGCCATTTTGTTAACATTAAAGCTCTAGCAGAGACATGATATTCTTTACATTCAAAGGGTCGTTTATCCACATTATGAAACTGCGCGAGATGTTCATCGAGTGCATGTTAGCTGCGCAATCTGCATGGGGAAGTATTTTGTTCTGATGGGTAACCATAAAAGATGCTGCAGCCATGAATATAATTTAGTTTACGTTGCAAGTAACAGATTCGCTAACCCTTTGGAGGCTCGCTGGCATGGCATAACGGTTCACCTCAACGCTAATGGAAAATGCATGCGTGCAACGCACGATGGAGACATAGCTTGATGGTAGTGGCAGCTTGAGGTTGAAGGGCGAACACATATGAGGATGGTTGAGTCACAGATCAACTTCCCACGCATCCATGTGACTCAGACAGAGTGTGACTATGCGACTGTGGGGAGGTCGCAGAATAGCCAGGTCGTTGAGTCACAACACACCCAAAGTCCAATAAGGCACGACTTTCCTAAATCTGCAACTGTGTGACCCTGTGAGGTTCCAAATTCAGCCAAGGTCGCTGAGT
The DNA here is from genome assembly GCA_034641835.2 of Pinus albicaulis. Classification (NCBI taxonomy): domain Eukaryota; kingdom Viridiplantae; phylum Streptophyta; class Pinopsida; order Pinales; family Pinaceae; genus Pinus; species Pinus albicaulis. The sequence continues at coordinate 1,958,906,019 of CM076578.1, read as the reverse complement.
CACATATCTATGAAACCAATGTGAAGTGCGTCTTGGTAGTATTTGCGACCTTGTGACCTTTTTAAGATTAAGTCGCGCGACCCCTTCAGGTCGCTGAGTCGCTAATCTGTGGGGCAAACAAAAGCTGCGACTTGTAATAGAAAAGGCATGTAATGGTTCAATAATCTAATCAGGTCCAGCAGCCTATCTTTTAACGTCCCCACCTGATCGAGAGAAGATGAGAAGTTTTCCATGCATCATATGCAAGAGAGCGAGTGAGTAAATATAGTGTTGCTAGATTGATAGTTGCTGCCTGTACGTATAAAGTGCTATGGGAAAAGGTAGCACATCTTAGATTGGGAAAAGTCGAGCCTTTTGGTTGTCTCTGATTACAAATCCATAAAGTAAAAAAACGAAAAGAAACTTTTAAAGGGTCATGTTGGAAAACGACCAAAGAAATTTAAAGTGGAAGATGAAGGGAGTAATGCTGTCCGCCCATTCATGTGGGAAACTCTTGTCTGCACCAAAATAGTGTCCAAGGCAGCGCCGTGTGAACACCATGAGCTTCCCTAAACACTTCTTGTTTGTAGGTTTTAACCCTGAATAGAAATTATCTACACACGAATCTTATAACAGAAAATAAACAGTAGCGAGAGCATAAAACATAAAACAGATAAACACAGAGATTTTCCCCTGGATCCCAAATTGGGACGACTATCTTGATTTTTCATTATATTCCTTTTAGTGTTACAACACATATATATACATGCCGAAGCATACATAAACCCCAATCCATTAACCCTGGATTAGAAAATAACCATAGTTCCCTTGACCGGATCTACAAAAATACCAGGGGCCGAAAACCATCGTACCCCAATACCATGTGCAAAACCATGCACAAAACCATGGACACGGACTACCCAACATTCTCCCACTTGTTGTTTTCTTTCCACAGGGAGCCACAAGAGAGCTTAGTCATTCGCCCAATTCTTCAACACCCATTGTTTCTCTACACCAAGAGAACTTCTGAGTGATCACAGACTTTGTCAATGCATCTGCAACATTCTTCAAAGTGTCCACCTTTACCAGAAACACCCGTTTAGCCTCAACCATATCTCTAACAAAGTGATATGGAACGTCAATGTGCTTTGTCTTTTAATGATAAGCAGGGTTCTTAGCCAAGAAAATTTCACTTTGGCTATCACAGTCTATCCTTATAGCTTGCTGTACCAACCCCATACTTGAACACAATCTCTGCAACCAAACTACTTCCTTGCTTGCATGAGTGGCTACTATGTATTCTACCTCTATAGTTGAAAGCACCACTACAGACTGTCTTTTACTCATCCAACTGACTGCGCCTCCAAATAGGCTAAACACGTACCCACTTGTAGATCTTCTTTGGTCTAGATCTCCAGCCCAGTCTGCATCAACAAAACCACGAATGTCCAACATTCTTTCCAATCCTGGTCTTCCCTGGTAGCACAAGCCATAATCACTAGTGCCACGTAAATATCTAAAAACCTGCTTCACTGCTGTCCAATGCTCCTTCCCTGGGTTTGACATAAACCTGCTCAATACTCCCACTGCATGTGCAATGTCTGGTCTAGTACAGACCATTGCATACATCAAGCTACCCACCGCACTTGCATATGGAACATGGGACATATACTCCTCTTCTTCTTGTGTCTTGGGACACTGTTCATCAGACAGCTTTACACCTACAGGAATAGGAACATTCACCGGTTTACTATCCTGCATATTGAACCTCTGCAATATAGTCTCGACATACTTCCTCTGGTTTAACCAGAACTTCCTCTTTGCCCGATCTCTCTTAATTTCCATGCCCAAAATATAGTTTGCAGCACCAAGATCCTTCATGTCGAATTTGGAGAACAGTTGGGTCTTCAAATCTTGGATAATTTCTTTGTCATTTCCAATCAACAACATATCATCCACATACAAGACCAAATAAATAACACAATCACCAATTAATTTAAAATAAACACAGTGATCCTCCTTGCTTCTGGTGAAGCCAAGTCCCCGTATATAGGTATCAAATTTCTGATACCACATCCTTGGTGACCGTTTTAACCCATACAGAGACTTCTTCAACCTGCATACCAGTTCTTTCTTACCCTTCACCATAAAGCCTTCAGGTTGCTTCATGTAGATCTCCTCTTATAGATCCCCGTGAAGAAATGTTGTCTTCACATCCATCTGTTCTATCTCAAAATCAAATGCAGCAGCAACAGATAAAAGTAATCTAATAGAAGTAACTTTGGCAACAGGAGAAAAAATATCACCAAAATCAATTCCCGGCACCTGGGAATAACCTTTCGCTACAAACCGAGCTTTGTATTTCTCCACCTTGCCTTCTACATTCATCTTCTTCTTAAACACCCATTTGCTCCCAATGGGCTTCCTTCCAGCCGGCAACTCCACCAGATCCCATGCATCGTTTTTGTGCAAGGATGCCATTTCATTAACCATGGCCTCCTTCCAGAGTTTTCCATCCTCTGAATCTACTGCCTCCCTGACAGTTCTGGGTTCATCATCAGTTATAGTTAAGGCAAAACCTGAACAGAAAGTAGATGGACTATACCTTTCTGGTTGCCTTCTTTCCCGAACCGATCTTCTCAAAGCTGGAGTTTGTGGCTCTTCATCTTCTGAGTCTTCTTCTATTGTAGAGTCTGATTCATCCTCCTTTAGCTCAAACTCTATCTTCTCAGGTTCCTTTGGTAGGACTTCATGTTTAACAACATCTTTCACTTCTCTAAACACCACATCTTGGCTGTACACAACCTTCCTTGTTTCTGGGTTCCAAAGCTTGTAACCCTTAAACCATCCTTATACCCAATAAAGATGCACCTTTCAGATTTATTATCCAACTTGGTCCTTTTCTCCTTTGGACCATGTACATATGCATCACATCCAAATACCCTTAGATGTGAAATAGAGGGTTTCTTACCAGTCCATACCTCATGTGGGGTCTTATCCTCCAACGCTGATGAAGGTGATCTCTTAACTAAGTAACATGCAGTCTCCACTGCCTCTGCCCAGAATTCTTGTCCTAACCCGGTACCACTGAGCATGCTTCTTGCCTTTTCCATCAGTGTTCTGTTCATTCTTTCTGCAACTCCATTTTTCTGAGGTGTGTATGGAGTAGTCTTCTTCCATGCTATACCACACTTCTTACAGAACTCTTCAAATTCCTTCTTGCAGAACTCCCCACCATTATCTGTCCTCAGTGCCTTTATCTTCTTCTCTGTCTGGTTTTCCACCAGAGCCTTAAATTCTTTAAATTTGTCAAAGACTTCAGATTTCTTCCTCTAGAAATATATCCATGTATTCCTTGAGAAGTCATCTATGAATGAAACATAGTACACAGACTTTCCCAGTGATGGAACTGACACAGGCCCAAACACATCACTATGCACAAGTTCTAATATCTTGTTTGCCCTCTTAGCACCAGAAGGAAAACTCACCCGATTTTTCTTCCCATATACACAATGTTCACAGAAATCGAAATCCAGAGAACAATTAGACATACCTTCTACCATACCATCTCTATGCAGTATCCGAAGGCCCTTCTCTCCAATATGTCCAAGCCTTTGATGCCATAGCATGGTCTTTTCTCCAAAGACAGCTAGGCTTTCCGCTCCACTTTCAGGAACCACATAACTATTACACCCATCAATAACAGTGCTACCTTGTAGCTTGTACAGAGTTCCAATCCGAACTCCCCGCATTAATACTAGTGCTCCCCGAACCATCTTGCAGGCATCTTTCTCGAACACTACTTTTACACCTGCATCATCTATATTGCTTACATAAATCATATTTCTGGCCAATGCAGGAATATGCAGAACACAAGGAAGTGTTCTAATCCTTCCACCTTGCAGCTTCAGCTTGACCTTTCCACATCTGACGATTTTGGCCTTCCTATCATCCCCTAGGAAGACATCACCACCATCATATTTCTCATACTCACATAACCACTCCCTATGGGGAGTGAAGTGAAAGGATGCACCTGAGTCAATCAACCATGACTCATGATCTACATGTGTATTTGAAGAAGAAGCCAAATACACATCCCCACCTTCATCCGAGGTGGTTTTTGCCTCTGCAGAAGGAGCATCATCAGATCCTTTTCCTTTCTCAGGAGCTTTAGATCTGTAGTCCTTTTTGAAGTGCCCTTCCTTTCCGCATTTCCAGCACACCTTTACAAACTTTCCAGGAGATTTAGATCTCCCTCTAGATTTAGATCTCCCACTCGAAACCTTATTCTTGTTTCTGTTCTGGGACCTTCCTCGTACAAATAAGGCATCTCCATTCCGACCCTCCATATTTCTCCGTCTCATTTCCTCCGACAGCAAGGCTGAGACAATGTCATCAAAATTCAAGGTAGTTGTATTGCTACCTATTGCAATAACCAGACTGTCCCACGAATCTGGTAGAGAACACAACAAACTGATGCACTTATCTTCATCCGAGATTTTAATATCAAATAAGGAAAGCCAATCTCATCACATATTGAATATGCCTGGAGTGTTCATACTGTCTGTCTTCATCCAAGAAGCTCTCTAGTAGGAACAAATATCACCAGAACAGATTGTACCAAATTCCTTAGTTTTTCCACAAATTTTCAGTCAGTAGTTTTCCGTAGTTAATACATCCAACAATACTCGAATTCGAGACACACAACCGTATTGTGCTCTTAGCTCCTCCCATCTAGTTTCTTCCCAGCCTTCATCTCACATTCCCTTGGTTTAGTACCTGGATCTACCATGATCCACTAATATTTATCCACCAGCAGATCCTCCATCTTGAGCTTCCACAACTCAAAACTCTGACCATTAAATTTCTCGATCTCTATCTTTCCGCCGCTTGCCATCTTCTTTCACCACAAGAATCGATCCCACAGATCTCCCACTGAACAGGGTCTACCTTAGGCCCGAACTAAAAACCCTCAGCAGCAAATACGTCCCCTTGAAGCCGAAACAACTCCGATACCAAATGTAGGTTTTAACCCTGAACATAAATTATCTACACACAAATCTTATAACATAAAATAAACAATAGCGAGAGCATAAAACATAAAACAGATAAACACAGAGATTTTCCCCTGGATCCCAAATTGGGATGACCAACTTGATTTTTCATTATATTCCTTTTAGTGTTACAACACATATATATACATGCCGAAGAATACATAAACCCCAATCCATTAACCCTGGATTAGAACATAACCGTAGTTCCCTTGACCGGATCTACAAAAATACCAGGGGCCGAAAGCCATCGTACCCCAATACCATGTGCAAAACCATGCACAAAACCATGGACGTGGACTACCCACCAGAAATTAAGGACCAAAAATTTTCGCCGAGGCGCTGCCCCGGATCGCGACAGGGGGGGCAATCGCCCCCCCTCTTACCCCCCCGTGCGTGCTTAGTCGTGGAAAGAATATAACACATACCCAACATTGTTATGGGTTGCACATGATTTATTTGGGGTTTCTGAGGTCTATGCATACCTCCCTCATGAGAGCTATATGGTACAGTTCTAGCCTGCTACCAAAATACCAAAATGGGAACCAGAAAGGCATCACATGCAGTGGGATATGGCACAAGCAAAAGATCTTTCATCTTGTCAAGGGTTTCTGCTGCTAACATTCAGAGCTCAGTGAAGGCCATGCTATGGCATAGTACCTGACCACACAGGGGTCTAAAGTTATCGTTTTCTCTTGTGCAATTAATTAATTTTTCCCCTATCATTATTATTCGTCAATGAAGACATGTAACCTAAGCTATGTGACTGCAGGTAGAAGTTGTTGGGCTGCGTAATGAGCCAAAGTTTTTCCAGCAAGCAAGAGGACCCTTTTTCAAAGCAAAGGATGTGGCACAAAGAATATTGTTTTAAAATCCAACGATAGCCTAAAGAAGGCCACAAGTCACTGATTTTCCCGAGGTCGCAGGTCGCATATATGCCGAGGTTGTAGGTCGCAGATAGTTTGAGGTCGTAGGTCGCGGATGGCCCGAGGTCGCGGGTCGCAAGTTGCTGAGGTTGCCAGGTCGCTAAGGCTCATCCCCTATTAAATGCCCAACAACGCAACCCAGCGACCCAGCAACTAGGTCGCAAGGTCACAAAACCCAGTCAAGTCGTAGGTCGCAAAACCCAGTCAGGTCGCAGGTTGCAATAGTGGCTCAGGTCGTAGGTCGCAGAACAGACTGGGTCGTAAGGAAACCCAACAGTCGGGAAAGCAAAAAGTCAAGGAGCCCAAAAGGAAAAGCCTTGCTCTATAAATACTTCCTTCGGGAACTTGTAAAAGATCTTTTGTTTGGGACTCGAGCTGAGTATATTGTATTACCAGAGGATTATACATTGAAGCATGAATACAAGCATTTTGAAAAATCCCTTTGTGGATCTAGTGTTGTCATATGTATGAGTGCTATTGAGTATTGTATTTTCAGTTTATGAACATCTTTAGATTAAGGGAACTGTATGTTTAATTCATATCACAATTTCATAACAGTTTGCTGAGTATGTCAATGGTGTTTGAGTTCATTTCACTTTCATAGTGGATGCTGATGGCTTTGTTTATTAGCATTTGTGTTACCATTTAAAACTTTTAGGAAGTGAAGGGTGTTCTTGCCATGAGGAATTTTTTCCTTTGGTGTCAGAATAGTTTACAAGCATGACCCTAACGAAGTGTTGTTAACAACACTTCCTTCGGTCTTCATGCTTTATTATTTCCTCTTGCTACTCATAGTGTTGCATGTACATTTAATGCATCAATCATATGTCTTGTATCATTTGATTAGGTGTGTATCCATTGTTTTATAGAGTTTAAGCGAGACCCAAAGAAATGAGAAATCAGTGGTAGCCGGACCCACACCCCAGATGGGATCCCTATTCCAAACGGTTCAAGGTCTAATTGGGACTTTTTACCAGGGATATCCCTTGCTGTTGGCCGGACAGATTTTCCCGTCAACACACTGTTATCAAAGCTCGAAAAAGAGATAAAAGTGCGCTTCAAATCCTTTTTCGTTTTTAACAAAGCTCAAAAAATAAGGAGAAAAAGTATGCTTTGTGGTCAAATCATTCTTGAAATAAATCTGCACGACTAATCTATTCGTCAGCTGTAAGACCTGTTCAGAACAACATCAAATGGATTAAAAATACCCGTTTCATGATAAAAAAAACATAATAAAACCATAGTCATAGCAATAAATTTAATTTTCAAATAATTAAATGACTATTAAAAGTAGTTTTACTATTCATTTTTACCATTCAATTGTTACCATTTGCATTTTGGAGCTCTGAACCTAATTTTTCCCCCAAAATTCAGCTGTGATTGCGATCGCTTTTTTTGACAGATTTCGTTGCTGTTTTATCTAGGTTAGTGATATGAACCTCCTCTTTCTTTCAGTAATCATTTCATTTCCAATTTCTGCAATTTTTTTCTGGTTTTGGGGTCCCTAGGGTAAATTCCGCCCAAAAAGATGGCAATGCACCCTTGGATGTCGAAACCTGCATTGCATAGCAAGCATATTGAAGGCTACTTGCATCCACAATGCACTGTCTCTTATTAGGGAGTGTGTTGGGGGCAATCTAGATTTTTTGTTTTTGCATTATGCCCAAAATTTGCCCATTTTTTTACAATGAATGGAATCTAATGGTTCTTATGGTTGTATTTTATATTTTCATCAGATTATAATGACGATTACATGGAGGGAAAGAGAACATGAAGAAAAGGATATGATTTCCTTGAATGATCTGAGTATAGTAAGAGCCCTAAGAGATTGTGGACTTCTTAAGTACTTCAAATTGTCAGGGATGAGGCAACAAATAGAACTCTTGGAGTTCTTAGTTTGAGCATGGGATCCAGCTCTTGAGGCATTTCGTATTAAGAAACAAGTGGTTCCCATAATGGTTGAGGATGTATACTTTCTTATAGGTTTTTTGAGGAGACGCTTGCCTATTTCACTCTCAAGGTCTGTTGTTGGAGGAGAGATAGTGAGAGATTATGTTTTGCAACATTGTTATCTTGGGGGAGAGCCAAGAAAATAAGAAAAGATAAACATCCAGGATATTAGAAATTTTCCTTTGAGAACTATCCTTTTCATGATCGCAAAACTTGCTGGCACCGTTACACTACATGTAGTGAATAGATCGTATATGCAGTACGCGCTAGAGTGCTTGGAGCCAATAGTCTTCAACTAGTCTGAAGTTTTTCTTTCTCAGATAAAGGAACAATTGAACAAAGAAAAGGGAGGAAGGAAGAAGAATTTTAGTTATGGTTCTATCCTTATATCCTTCGCTTTGGAACAGATTCCATTGATCCAGCCACAACATGTGACGTTGGATATGTCTAATCCTAGATATCCATGGATGCAGAGATGGGTAGAACTCATGGGTAGGCATGCAGGACAATATACCATTATGTTCTTGACCACATTCTTTTCCTGGTTATGGTGACATATTGTCGCCATCGATGAGTATGCATACGTAGGTGTTGATTTCCGAGGAGATCCATATTTAGCATTACCAGAAGGTGCTCAGTGGGGTGCAATGGGTAAGAATGTTTTGACCATGTTTTTTATTTTCCTAAGGTTTATACAATTTTTTTGTGTTTTTGATGTTTTCCCAAGACTAATTCAGATGTTGGTTGTGTTCAACCAGTAGAGGAACTGGAGCATGAAGTATATGCGCTAGCAGAGAGGGCTATCGGGAGATCCATCCTTCATGATCTTGATATGGCTGAGACTCTGGCTGAGCTTTGGCAGCACATAGAGGGTTTAATCTTCAGGATTTTAGATTTATGGATCGAAGAGTTACCCATGCGACTGCTGCGACACACTATTGGGGTTCCTAACCGCTGGATGCAATTACTCCATAGGATAGCTAGATCTATAGCATGTTACCATGAGCACCACTAGTTTACTTTTGACATTTTGAGGTCAGATGACCAATGTGTCTTGGGTACAATTTTTTGAAAAAACATATAACTATCTATCTATATGATTTCAGTGCTTTCTTATGTTTATTGTGCAATCCTATTCAATGATGTGAATTTTTACATATGTTGAAAATGTCTATCTAAAACTTGATTAGCTAAAGAATCAGTCAATGCGTTCAAATTTATAGAAATGTGTTGATATTGAATAAAATCAAAGTGTCTTTCCAAAGGTCGAACTCTTAGGAAAAATCTATGCAATGTTGGATTTCTAACAGTATAAACACTAGTAATTTGTAATACCACAAGTTGTGAGTCTAACCTTATGATGATATGGTTAATACAAAATGAAATGGCATCAGAGAGAAGTTTGATCAACGCACTATGCTCAGTGATATTTTTCATCGATCTACCAATACAAACCCCTTGAAAACTCACTAACTCGTCGTTCACAGCGAAAATGGCCCACGCTGCAGAGGATAGATTCTGCGTACTACGACTAGCACCATTAGCATATCCAACAAAGGTTTCCAAAGATTCAGACATCTGCGATGAAATTTAAAGTAGATTACTAATGTCAAGAAAACTCTAAAAACAAATTAAGATAGTGAATGCAAATTAACAGTATATATATACAATATAATACAAAAAATTACTACGCTCATGATTAAGCATAGTAACATTTCAAATACAACTCATTTCTAGGCTACGCCAATGGAATTCCATCGTAATCAACCAACTCATAGGATCCCTTAGCAAGAACTCTTTTGATAATATAGGGACCATGCCATAATGGCTCAAAATTTCCTGTACCTATTACATCAACTTCTTGATCGTAAAGAAGGACCAATTCGCCCTCTGAGAAAATGCGAGGCTGGACATTTTTGTCGTATTGCGCCTTTATATGTCTATCATGTGCTTCGTTGGCCAATTGGGCTTCATGATGCATTTCATCAAGATGGATGAGGTTAAGGAGACGTGCTTCTTCTTCTGAGGTGTCAGGTAACAAGTCGATTGTGAGTTTCAACAACAGTATTTAACATCGGATTGGTAAGAAAGCTTCCAGACCATACACCAATTGAAAAGGAGTAAATACAGTTTCATTTCTCACCGAGGTTCGATACACCCACAAGGCAGAGTACATGATCAAATGCCGATTTCTTTTATGAACTCCTATCATTCATTGAAGCATATGTTTAATAATCTTGTTGATAGCTTCTACTTGTCCATTTGATTGTGGATAATAAGGAATAGAATTATCATGTGACAATCCTAACGTGGCAGTCAATTCAACCATCATGTGATTGCATAAATGCTTCCCATGATCTGTAACTATAGCCTATGGGACTCCAAACCATGCAATAACATGATTAAAGAAAAAAAATCCAGCTCTCTGTCCTGTGTTGTTGAATGTAGGCATCGCTTCGACCCATTTGGTAAAATAGTCGACTGCGACAATAATATAACCATGCCCCTTGGAAAAATGAGGGTTACAGGTCATGAAGTCAATACCCCATTTCAAAAATGGTCCCACAGAGACAAAAAGATGCATTGGCACTAGCGGTACGGTAAAAATTTGGCACGCATGACAACTTCTGACCGCGAGGATGCAGTCTTGAAAAATTGTAGGCCAAAAGTAACCAGCGTGGAGTATCTTCTGCACATTAGCATATCCAGATAAATATCCACCAGAAGCCTAGAATTACAATCATTTAACACTTTTTCAGCCTCCTCATGAGTGAGGCACCTCCTTAAAATTGTATCGACACTGTGAGCATAAAGTGTATCATCGACGATCAAATAATCTTTGGCTTGGTATCAAATACGTCGTTGTTCAGAGTGAGAGGTATCAGGTAGAAAATTTTGAGTTTGGAGATAAATTATTAAATCCCCATAGCAAGGACCAAATTATCCGATCGGAAATAGATACTTGTTAGGAATTGATGGTTCCGACGTAGTTGCAGTACTATCAGAGGGAAGGTCATAAAAAATCTCAGCCAAAACTAAAGACTTCTTTGACTTGGATTTGATGAATTCCAAATCAAATTCCTGCAAAATGACAATCCATTTTGAATATTTTCCCCCCAGCAATTGAAGTGATAAAATATAAGTCATGGGGTTGTAGTTCGAAATGATAGTGTTTTTCGAAGTAGGATATAATGGCGAAATATTTGGAAAGATTGAATAGCTTCCAATGCAAGCTTTTCTACGTATGAATACTTAAATTCCGTATCATTGAGATTATGACTCAAATAATAGATTGGATGTTCAATTCCATCTTCTACTTGGACCAATACCATAGTGATGGTCATTTTAGCCACGATGATATATAGGAAATAATCATTTTCATAATTAGGGGGGTAGATTAATGATGCTCGGATAAGGGTATCCTTGACAACATCAAAATAAGCTTGCGCAACTTGGTCCCAATGGAAGGGAACCCCCTTTTTCAAGATTCGAGTAAATCCTTTAGCCATTTCAGTGTAGTTTGGAATGAACCTTCTTAAGAAGTTAGCCTTTCCTTGAAGTTTCTGTATTTGAAGTAAATTTGATGACCCAGGAAAATCAAGAATGGCCTGAACCTTCAATGGGTCGATTCGAATTCCTTATTTTGAGACTAAGAATCCAAGAAAATGACTAGAACCAACACAAAACACACATTTATGTGGATTTATGAGTATTTTGTAGTGTCGACAGCGTAAGAAAATGGCTCTCAAGTGCATCAGGTGATCAATCTGATTTTGTGAATGCGTTGGTAAATCATCTGATACGGTTGAACAATGTGCTTGATGTCATTGAAAGCATAGTCCATTGCTCTATGAAAAGTTGCCCCAACATTCCTTAAACCAAATGGTAGTTTCCTATAGGCAAATGTGCCCCAGGGACAAATGAGTGTTGTCTTATGTTGATCCTTTGGGTGGATATTGATTTTATTGTAGCAGAAAAATCCATCCATGAATGAAAATATTTCACATCTAGCATAATCGTCAATAATATGGTCGATAAAGGGAGTAGGATAGTTGTATTTTGGACAAGCAATATTGAAATCCCTATAATCGATGCACACTCTAATGGTTCCTTGTTTTGCCATGACAAGAACTATATTGGAAACCCACTTAGTTAGTGGAACAGGGTATATAAAAATAGCACGCAAAAGTATTTAAACTTCTTCTTTGATGGTAGTGGCTTTCTTCGGATCAATAGGACGAAGGCATTGACGCACTGGTTTGGCATCAGGATACATATTAATAGTGTGTTCAACAATACTAGTATCTATGCCTGGAATTTCTTTGTAAGACCAAGAAAATACGTCATGAAATTCATGAAATAGAGAGTGATATGATTCAAGTTCTGATGGAGAACAAGATACACCAACATGAATATTTTCTACAATGCTAGGTTTGGTCGAAATACCGATAGAAATGGTTTCTTCAATATTTGAGAGATTTTTCTCGAAATCGATTGCATTTGTTGGAACACCTAATCCTCTATGGGTAGGTGTGGAATGCGAAAAGTCACAATGGAGTCCAAGTGACCTTGGAATATGAAACCAAGAGTCACACCGTTGTACTATAAATGTACATCTTTGTATAATGGAAAATAAGAAAGCCTCACGCTTATCCTTCATTGCGTTGAGTATTGAGTCTTGTGTGTGTGTGTTTATCTTTCTCATACACCATGTGTGTGCTTAACATGGTGTTTAACATGGTATCAGAGCGAGCGATTGATGGCCCTACTCCAAATTGAGTGAGCCATTTGTGTTTATGGCCTGTGCATATCTGCAAAAATTCTTGACATTTTTGCAGCACTTGGAGATTGTTGCAGCAGTCATTTTGCCACATTCAAAAGAAGCAGCATTCAGAATTTGTTTTGAAGAGAAGCAGCATTGGTTTTGAGGAGCAGCATTCAAAATCCCAACACTTAGAAATTGGTTTTGAAGAGAAGCAGCATTATGCATCTGAAGGTTTTCTCACTGCTTATTTTTCCTGCATTTTCTGTCTATTAAATTCTGCACCATTTTGAAGAGCTGCTGAAAATTGTTTAAATTGAATTTCTGAAGAAGTTTCTGGTTTTTAATGGAAAAGAATTCTGAGTTTTGCTAAAAATTTCACCATCTCTGCAGTTTCCTACTGCTAGGCTATTGGAAAGATTTCTAAGTTTTCATTGAAAAATTTCTGAGCTTCTGGACTGCATTTTGCTGCTGAAAGAAAAAGATTATTTTCCTACTACATTGGTGAAATTTCTGCTCTTTTACTCTACTCTGCTGTTATATTAAAAAAAAAAAAAAACTCTCTGCAACCCACAACCTTTACGCTCCCTTTGAAATCTTCATACAGCTCCCCCCACATCACTCCATATCCACATCCCCTCCCTACCTTCTCTACATTCACCAGCATACGCTCTCCCTACCTCACCTTAATCAGCGCTCCCACACTTCCATTCGCTCGACCCTTCTCTCACCCAAAACGCCGATCTAACGCTGCACCATTCGCCCTACCAACGCTGCACTCTGCTACCCACATACACCGCACACTCACACTCCACCTTTCACTGCTCCATGGCACACTCACACCTCACACCGCACACTCCAATCCACCTTTCACTGCTCCACGGCTCTAACACTGCTACAACCGGCCACCTCTCAACCCCTAAGCCATGCTATCCCAAACACTCATCCACACAACGCCTACCCTCCCTCCCTGCGTCTAACTCATACCCTACCCTCCATCCCCTCGACTGCTCAACTCCATTCTCATTTTGTTTACAGTAATCCGCTCTCCCTTTCAACTTGGCCATTCAGCCTTCCAATTTTAAAAATCAATTTTTTATAAATCTCCTTCCCCTCCTTTTATATTAAATTACCCCCCTTCCCTTTTTTATTAACATTTATTTTAGTTTTCCCAACCCCCATCCATTTTTTTAATTTATTAAACTCCCTTCCATTCCTATTATAATCCCTTTCCAATTTTTTAATTAATTTCAAAAAAAAAAAAAAACTCTCCCACTCCTTTTAAATCCCCCCTCCCTTTTAATTCCCCTCCCTACACATTTTTTAAAATTTCATCTCCCTCCCTTTTAATTATTTCCCATTTCAAATAATTATTTTTTTTAATTAATTTTCAATTAATTAAAAAAAAAAACAGTAGAGAGAGAGGAAAAGAGAAAATTTGAACAGCAGAAAAAGAGAAAATGACATGTGAGCAGATGGACTGAATACATAGGGAAAATTGCAGATTTGACATTGTGTGATTTGTGGCATAAGGGTGATTTTTTGAATAAATTGACATTTGAAGACGAGTTGTTATTGGTGCAAAACAGCTCTTTGTTGAGACTTCTTGCATATTGTTTTCAGCTGCACATTTACAAAATATTTTGCAGAGATTTTGTATTGAACTCACATTGTGAGTGAATATTGCTTCTTCATTCATAGTTGCAATCAAGATTTGAAGTGTAAATTTGAGTTGTTGGATTTTTGATTGCCCTCCATCATTTGAGGAGCACACCATGTACTTTGAGAATTCCTTGGAGTCATTTGTATTTGTTGTTGAATCACATTGTAAACGGGTGCATTTTCGATTGAAGCCGACACCCTTTCATTTTTTGAGCCTAAGTTGTTGAAATGGCTAAAATCAATGAGGTATTAGAGTTTTTGAATAACCTCATTCATTCCAATGTTGATGACATGATAAAAATGAGCAAGAATGCTCTTTGTAACATTCAAAGTTGTTTGCTATATGCACATGAAAAGATTGAGTTTTTGCAGTTGGAATTTCAACTCCAACAAGATGAACTTCAGTGAAAGAGTCACCATTCTGAACCTGTTTCTGTTCAAAAGATTGTAAAGGACTCTCATCAGAAGAAAGAAGATAAAGTTGCAGTTGATTCCCATTTAGTTCCTTGTACTAGAGCAGATGTACATGCAGATGCAGCAACTCAGCATGCACTTCTCAAGCCCATCATCAGACCTTGGGAAGAGCTTGTCTACAACAAGAACTGAATTGGTCTTGGATATGACAAGGATGTGTCCTTTCATATTCCGGACTACACCAAGCCCATCATATTTCAGAGTGTCGGATTCCTATATGACAGTTCACCTGCAGCTGTTCCAGATCCTGCCCCACTTCCACAACAACAACAGATTGAGAAATGCCAACACTGTGATCGAGTTGGCCATATGAAAGATCACTGTTTTGATCTTCATCCATGCAAGAACTGTGGTCAGCACACCCATTCTTCACACAGATGCTTCAGACACACGCCTCTTGCAAGAACCAAGATTCATCTTGGATGGATCGCTTCTTGGCAATGGGCATCAGTGGCCAAGAAGATGTTTACGACACATGTTAGAAATTGTTCATGGATATTGAACAAACTTGCAGTTGAGTTTTCGCCATCATCTCACGTTGTCCCTGACAGGGGGGAAAATGGTGGTCATGTACAAGCTTCGACGACAGATCAAGCGAGCCTGAGCCACAATATCTCATTCCATGTTTAGAGTGTTAGCCAGCAATTCAAGCGAGCCTGAGCCACAATTCGTCATTCCAGATTCAGAGATGTAGCCAGAGACACGGATGCCCATGAGCATGCCTTTGGTTGGTGGAAAAACTTAAACCATCATCTTTGGTTGGTGGATAACTGAAAACCATCACAGGTAGTAGACCTCCCTTCTTTTAGGTCGAAGGTCTCCCTTTCATATATGAGGAACACTTCCTCTAGCAGAAGCCTTCAGCTTCTTGCCAGCTTTGGTTGAGTTCTACGAAATGCTTCAAGCATTCCAGAGTTGTTGGTAATCCTAAAACCATCACAGGTAGTAGACCTCCCTTCTTTTAGGTTGAAGGTCTTCCTTTTTTATGAGGGACAATTCCTCTAGCAGAAGCTTTCAGCTTCTTGCTAGTTTGATGCAAGGCTAGCCTGCAATACCCAGAATCTTTAATTTCTGTGCATATCAGCGTGCATCTCAGATTTTTACCCAAATAAAAAACCTCAATAGCTGGCAATTTCACAATTGTACCATTTGCATGCGGAAGCTTATCTTTCATGTGGTTCAAAATCATTCACCATTGATTTCATACTTTCATTAAAATCCATCATATATGGAATTATCTCAATTCCAATATCTACTCATCTTCAGGAAAATTCATAACTTTTGAAACCTTCAATTAAACCCAATGACTAAAATCATTCAAATGCTCATCAACCCAATAAACATCATTCATATATGACCACAATCCAATGAAACAATGTGCCCATGTTTTAATATTCAATTTAACATTATTTTAATTGAACCAATATCAAATATATAAGTGCGCCCTTCCCATTCTGCTTACCATCTCTTAAAATTGAATGCCAGAATTTCATACCTTGACATTAACATTACAGTTAACCTCATACAACTACTGCAATACTGCTGTTGAGACTTTTCCAGATTGTAATCTTTCAGCGCCTTCGTTTAATAACTTTGCCAAACTCTTTGACTTGTGGTCTTTCTCTGCAATTTCAAATGTTAATTCACTGTCTAATGGCTCACAGGCAGAATTTGGATGGTGTTACCAACGCTTTTAGCATTCCATGATTCTGGATTTAGAATAGTGTTAATAGCAAATGGAATTTAGAACATTAAAACTTCATTTACCAAATCGATACATTCTTCAACGTTGTCCAATCGAATTTATTCAATTACATACCACCAATTACTGTTGAAGTCTTCAAACCAATTTAACGCCTCCTCCATCAATCCTTCAAACGCTCTACTGCATTTCTTAACATTGTAATTCGATTTTCCAATTAACTTCTGCAATCGCCGTGGATATTACATCCCAATTGTGCACTGTCTGTAATGTTCAGAACATTGACATTATTTAAATAATATCAGAGATTTGTCTAATTAACAACATTGACTTTCCCAAATTATGTGCAGAGTCACCTTACAAAGATTAAACCCAAACGTATTCATACAAATCGAATTCATTTCTGAACAACTAGTGATTACGGCAATAGAACTGGTTTAACATAAAACTATAGCCACCATTCCATTTGTATTCAATTCCATCCAATAGCCTTCTCCATCAAATCGATTACTGTTTTATTTGTCAATTGACAGAACATAAGATTTGATTCAATTATAAACCTCTGCGTACATTCCAGAAAATACCGAGTTCTACATTGGAAAAAAAACCGCTCTTTGTTAATGCGTTTGCCCCCAGCATCGAATTATTAAAATTGAATCAATTCTTCAACGTTTTTCAATGATATATTGAAATTACAGCTCTTCAAAATTAAACCTGAATGCTTCTTGGATTCTTATGAAGCTCACGACCTCATACTCACTGGCGCTCTCCTTTTTTTTCTTTCCATCAAACTACAGATCCATTCATTTGACATAAATAAGCTCATGCACAGTTAACAATTGTTAATATCAATCCTTTCAGTTTGAGCGCATAAATCGATCTTACCATTTCTTTTATTACCCACTTCCTTCAGTCGATCTTTCAATGATCGATACCTCAAGTCATATATATATACATTCAGCCAGAAACACATACATTTTTCACAATCAATCAACCAATGTATATATAATCTGAAACAAAACAAATTACTTACAAACTCTTGTTGGCCAGATAGTCCAGATCTGTGGCCCTTTACAATCGCCTGAAGGCTCTCAAGGAGAAACCCTTGCTCCCTTCTCACACTCTCACTCTCTCTGCAACTATTCAAGTGTCTTTTTCTTCACAAAAACCACTCCTATTTATACACAAATAATGCATTTAATTCACTCAAAATATCTCTCCACCTAATCCTCAACTAATTCCATACATAGAAATCCTAATCCCAAATTTTACTCCTAAACTATTTCTCTCATATCCTTTTATTTATTAAAAGAATATTTACATAATCCTCACTTTATCTCCTATTTGATTAAAAATGAAAAATTAATTAATAAAATATTAAAATTGTCACACCCCCTTTTCTAACATATTTACAAATGAAAAAATGGTCTTGATGCTCCTGCATCATAGTTTTGGAAGAGTTCCGGGAACTGCAACAAGTATTGCGTTCCAGTGTTCAAGTAATGGGTAAATAATTCACAACCTTTTTGGTTTTTCTCCTCTATTCTATTACTCACAAGAAAATGAAAAACTACAGCAACACACTGAAATAAAATAATAATAAAAAATGAAATCATCAGAAGCATAACTAATTGAATGACAGAAAGAAAACTAGCTAAATGGCAGAAAGGAAAGAATGGTAACATCAGAGAAGCTGAGGCACGTGGATTGGGCCCTAACCCATGAACCTAGATCTCTGAAAATTAAATCAGTAAAATGGAATTGATCTGATCATTTCATAAAAGAATAGCCTCATACATTTATGAGAGTTTGATCACTGAGTAAAATAATAAAAAGCTCAATAGCTTGCAACAAAGTTCTGACTAGAATCAACCCCTTCCTAGCTCTATCTCTACTCTATTTATTCTAGAGGGAAGCTACCAATATATCCCTAGAAAATGGTGATTGATTCCACTTGACTCCTAGTAAACAAATATTGGGTGCAGCCCTCTTTGAGTTGCTTGGCTGCCTCTAGAATTCAAATTGCTGGAAAAAATACTTGGGGATCCTTCGACTGCCTTTGGAATTTGAATTGCTGGAAAGAATCTTTGGGATCCTATAGTTTCCTTTGAGAGTTAAGGAGGGTGGAAAATCCCCCTATAATTTCTCTTTGATGTCTCCTCCAAGTATTTATGATAAAATTCTTATAAAAATGCTAATAATTCATGATTTTTTGCACTCAACCTCATATTAGGCACTAAGAGTATGTTAGCCTTAATCACCACCTATACTAGCATCATAAAGCCAAATAATAATAAAAATTCAAGAAATAGAGATCTAAGAAGGCAAAAAGGTGACCATTAACCCCTCCAAATATGTCTAATTATGGAGCTCAGATGACCATTAACCCCTACTAAATGGTTGCTCATCCTCTGAGCAACTAATCCTCCTCCTGCATTTCCTTCAAGGCTTTGAAAACCCTGCTGATTTCCTGAGGAAGTGGTGTGGGATTTTCCCCAACGGGGTAAAAACCATTATTCTTTTATACATTCTCCCATTCTCTATCTTGTGCATCTATGTCCTTTTCATCATCGAGCCCCATAAGCATTAAAGGTGGGCTAAGCTTTAGTCCCACCATTGGATATTTTTGGCCTGCATGGCCCTCTTGTATAATGGTTCTTTTTCCAATGCACCCCTCATTCTTTCTAGAGTATGGTACTCCATGTTCTTTAGCCTGTGAGGGAGGTTGTTCCATCTCCTTTTGCTGGCCATAATGAACTCATCTTCTATCTACCTAAAAACATCATCAAAGTGGCTTATTACATGTGTTTGAGTCTGAAGGTAGCTTTCAACAAGTGCAGGGTCCTTTCAATCTCTCGATGGTTAAGGATGACTCCTCTTGGGCTGAAAAATTCTGGTCTAATATATAGGGGTTCTCTAGTTCTTCTTCCCATGACCCCCCATATTTCTTTTGCTCTAGTGTCCTCATTCGTCATCCAAGATGCTAGAGCCATTAGTTGCATATCCCCCATTCTAGAATTGGGTTCCCAAGTATCCAAATTTGTCAGCACAAGGTTATGCACATAAAACTCTATCATTTTTGCCTAATCAACCATGTTATCTTGCTTGTAGAAATCCATTAATTGCCTATGTTAGGGTCCTATAAATATAGGATTCATAATTTTGTATTGAATTTTGATAGTCTTGTAAAATATGTACATACCTTGCTTTCTGCAAGTTGTTTTCCCATATTTTGCAAAAAATAAAAAAAAATCAAAAATCAAAAAGAGGGTAAAAAGTACTAAAAGAAAGATCAAAGGACTTAAAAAAAATATAGACCCCAAAAGAAAAAAGATGAAAATAAAACATGAAAGTGTGCAAGTCCAAATGCCACTACTTTTACTTTTTGCAAATGATTATGGCAGAGTGTCAATAAATGCCATAATCCATGATGAGTTAAACTGTTTAAACTTGACTTGTCATGTTTTCAATTTCCATGTTTTAGATAGTGAATAAAGTTTTGTCAGACAGTTTAATCCTTACAAATCAATAGATAGGTAGAGAATAATGAGGAGCTTATCAGTTTAATCTGAGCCCTCAGATGAAATAAGGTAGAATAAGATAGTTTTATGATTTCAAAAAGAATAAAATGTTTCAAGGTAGCAAGCTTAAATGCACCTACTAAAAGGAAGGAAAAATGTTAGAGTAATGTTGGGTAGGTAGAAAGAAGTGGGAAAAAGCATGTAAATATTCATCACCGGGCAAAAATCACTAATTTCCTTCCCCCTGTAGGTATTCAGTATTCTATAATTCCAGTCAAAGAGGCTCAGAGCATTTCTCTGACTTCTGTTGGGACCGGACCCAAGGCTCGATGACTGGACAATGGAAAATGTTGAATTCTTATGATAAAATCCCCTTTACCATTATTTATCCATAATTCATACATTTATGTCATCTTCATAAGTAAATAAACCTTCTTACTTAATGAAACTTAAAATCCCATTTAATTAACTTCCTTCATTCATAAAAAATACAAAAACCATAAAAAACACTCTATCCTATATAAATTGGTGAAAAGATGAAATAATAAGCTATGCTTTTATTTATTCAATCTACTTGGTCATTTAGTGTATTTTTGTGTATTCCATTTCCCCTTGTCATATTAACTTCTAACTTACTTTATTAATTCCCTAAAAATACCTTATCCTATTTATATAATTTTATTTATCTAAAATACCCTCTAAAACCCACTATTATAAAGTTTTTTAGACCAAAGTTAATATGCACATGCTAAATTAAAAACCCAAATAATACCCCCTTTGGTCTAAAACTAACTTTAATTAAATACCCCGCCCCCTATGGTTATTAGACCCTTCAAACAAGTCTAAAAACTATATAATAAAATAAATATTCAAAATGTGTCTTTCCACACATATCCTATGTATTTTGTAATAAAATGCATATACCCTGCTCATAGCATTTTAGCCCAAATATGAAAAATGTTTTATCAATTTATAAAGGTTGAAAAATCTTTGAAAACTCCCCCACATATCCACCTCTGAGCAAGCAAAGTCACCTTTTTTAAACCTACGGCTAAGGTTAAACATTGTAAAACTTAAAACCTTGCCCTTTTTCATATTTATCCCTATTATATAAAGCCCCACGCCTTATATAAGGTTAACCCAAGATGAAAATTTAATCCCCCACACCTTTGTAGTACACTTACCAACATAATCCCACCTCATGTGCCTTCGCTTATATATAAACTCTTTTATATATAAAATCAACATCATTTAACCCTTTTTACCATATATGAAATCTGATTTTACATATATAAAACCTTTGACAAACTTCGCTTAAAAAAACCCCGATCCCACCTTTGATTGCTCGCAGCTTTCAAACAGATCCTCACCGTTCGCTCCCAATCACAAGATCTAATGGCGAAGAGTCAATATCACGCAGAAAAATCAAACGCTCATTCCAACACGAATCAAGCACGAAATGGGTGGTTTTACCCATTCCGCCCCCCCGCGATGTGTTAGTATTCTACTGGATCGCGTTCGTTTGTGTTAAAACAACTTATTGCTTGAACCCAACGTGAAAACTGTTGTCGGTTTCACATTTGAAAATCCAAACCACTCCCGCCAGATGATAAGACCTGTATTTAATGCATCTACGATAAAAGAAAGTCAAAGTTTAAAACCTTTTTTTATACCAGTTCTTATGATTATTTGTGTGTTTCGAATTGTAAAAGAGCTCTATTCGACTGTGAAAAAACCCATTTGATTAAAATTATCGACTTATACCTAGAGAAAGTCAAAATTGACCACAAATTCCCCATTTGAAGACCATCTAAGCCATTCGACTAGACCAGCAATCTAGACCAGACTTCAAATTCAATCGCGATTTCCTAGGAACCCTTCAAGCAATAAAATACCTGCATTCAAAGGTATTTCTTGAAAATCAAGACCTGCAATTTCAAATTTTAGACCAAGAATCATTGAACTAGGTTTCCAATTAAGGGTTTTACCAAAGAAATTTACCAAAGACACCGAAAAAGAGGCCAAACCCTGGCCAATTTTTTCCAGAAAGTTCCGAGTCTGAAAGAAGCATTTTTTTAGCCAATTTCCTAAATTTTTGATCTCTGAATATCAATTTCACATACAGAAAAGGGTTTAAAGCCTTTAGATATCTTAAAAACCTCTTTTTACAGTCAAATATATTTAGGAAACCCTCGTTTCTATCTTATCCCAGTTTATATCCTCTAACAAAGAAAATTCACTCCTGCAAACAGTTTTAGCTTGAAATAGTTAGTCCAAAATGACTAAAAAGAAGATCACAACTAAACCTGGAGGTTCTAAACCAACCAAGCTTGGAGGATCCAAACCTCCTAAATCTTTAACACCTAAAGATGTCAAATCTACTCTAGCCTGTTGGGGTTCCCATGTTTTGGCCAGGTTGACAGAGACCAAAAGATGAGACAACATAGAACCACTTTGGGACCTTAGGATCTAGCCCTCCTAGGTCCAGAGAGGGATCTCTCTATGATAGCCAAAGTTTTATGTCTTTGAAGCTCGGGTGTTATGATTTTAGGCTAGTTGTAGGCTCAGGGTTGTTGGTTTGATTGTTTGTGTTTGGTTGGAGGGAATCAGGAAAAGAAGGACCAATATAAGACAAGGATGAGCAAAGAGGAAGCTTAGGCAGAGACAGATAACTTAGAGAAAATCAAAGCCATTGGGCTATGGAGTCAAGAAAGGATTTATTTGTAATCAATGTGCAAGCTTTCTGTTGGGCTAGTCATCTAGAGCATTTGGATCTTAAAGGATGATTGGTGGGATGGGACATTAAGGATTGAAAATGAGTGAAGGGGAACCATCCAACTCTGTCTATAGATCAGGGCAGAGGTCATTTAACTCCAGGCCTGCTTGGAAAAAATTAGAGGCAAAACAAGGGATCTTGGAAAGAATTGCTGGTCGTGCAAAGATCCTAGTGGACAGGGCTAACATTAATCCCCAGTGTTCCCAAACCTTCTAGCTAAATCTTACCAAGAACATATAAACATGGACTTCATCAATTCATACATCAGAGAGCAGGCAATATCATCCACTACACTGGTTAAATCAATTGAAATCAACATTCAGAAACACATATAAGCGGAAAACATAGAAGGCTGGGAGAGCAGCAGCATAAGGTACCTATCAAGGGTAAATCTTATGCCAAACTTCTGATGCGAGCCTGAAGAAACATGATGAAAATGAAAGCAAGTCAATCAAAAATACAAAGAAAGGAAAACATCACCAGCTACTTTAGATAAGGATCCAAAGAAACATGCTTGTCATATTAAAAACAAAACCAATCAGGTACATCATAGCCCGTAGCTTCAACATTCAGTCTGAATACATCTAATCTCAGCCTATCTTACAATATTACACAGAGAACTTGTCTCAAGAGGAAAAATGCTTGCGTTTCACTGATATCTCATCAACAACCATTACAATGATATCCTTCTGTGCTTTATAGCAGAAGAGACACAAAAGATCGACTGAGGGGGTAGGTGAATATTAAATGTTACATTAAACCCAAGAATGACTGCAGGGCCGAAACCCATTCCGTTTGACATGCTGTATATTTAATCTATGTTACCTCCCTTGGGAAAGAATGATTTTCTCCAGATATGATCTTGATATTTTAGGCTGCGGTACCTCTGGTGATTTGAACCAAAATAAAATAAACTACTGAAAGGTCTGTATCATAAATGTTTTGGTTTCTTCGAACTGCAGTTAGGGTGGGAAAATCCTTCAGGGACACGGTGCATAATAAATATTGTATGGGCGCCCTGTCCTTTATGGGAAAAACATTCTGCTGACAAATAAACCCTGATATTACCTCTTACTGATGTTCAGGACCTCCAGATCGATCCTCGGGGTCTTCAAAATGATGCTTCGCCTCTTTAAATTTCTGATTTAGGGCCTAAGATCTTTGTTGATGTGCCCTAATCCCTCTGCTCTATACTAAAATTATTTGCTGCTTCATTATTGCCTCTGTCGAGTTGGCTCGAGCTTTAAATGGTGCTGGCAGGACTTCCGGTGTTTGAACTCCGCTTTTCTTTAATGCAAGTCCTGACAGCCCCATTCCTTGACTCTCTCATGATGGTACTAGTTCATTGGATTTGATCTTGTCTGCGCTGCTCGCCATTGAGATAGTACACTGAACAGCGGCGGTTTTCTTCCTCTAGAAACCCTGCAACATAGCAAACCTGTGAAGAAAACAATGGACGGAGCAATGGATGCAGTGTGGATAGAGGAAATGGCCATGCAGATGGAATGGAGGGAAAAAATTGCAGGGGAAATGGTGAAAAATCGCTCTGGTAGGGTTGGTTGGCGTTGCAGAATGAAAAAAACATGAAAATGGGACGTTATATGTGTCAGAATGGTTGAATGGTGCGGGATATGCACGTGGGGCGACGTGGCGTATGGATAGCCAAGTGGACCGATGACGTGGGGACCCAGGCGACGGTGGAATGGTTAACAATGCATGGGCAGATCTGGACCGTCGATCGGGCTAAGATCAACGATGGAGGGCGACGGATGGTGGGCCGGAACAAGAGCTATCGCGTGCGCGATTTCATTAAATATCGTGCATCTCTGGTGATCAGGAGCCGTCGGATGGAGCTTTTGAGATCTAACGGCTGACACGGATTTCATTGGGCGTCCTGGGCAGGAAGTTAATGTGCGAAATGAGGGTGGTTTTGCCCCCGTATAGATGCCACGTGTCGTTTACTGAGTGGAATCGCTGGCTCTCCGGGGAAAACCACCATCTGCGGATGAGCAGTGCGGAGAGAACCGGTGGTTTTGAGCAGTGCGACGGGGAAGACTTGGAGCGTGCCCCAGAGTGAATAACAGCTATTGGATCATGGAGAGGGGGCGCTGATTGATGGTGGAGATCTAATTAAAATCGATCCGGCGGACAACCCTTATAAACCATAGAAAACTGCAATTTTCGACTTTGCAAAGGGAAAAAGGCATTTTATACCGATGGCAGATGTGTTGTTCGAGGCGGGACCCATAGGCGATCGCAAATCGCAGTGGCGGAGAACGCGATGGCGGATAGAAATGCGATCGGGGAAAATGCGATGGGCGGAAAGACTGTATGGTGGGCCCAAGCTGGATCGCAAAATCGCAAATAGAGAAAGTGCGATGGGAACAAATGCGACCGGCGGAAAGTGCGATGGCGTGATCCATCGCATCGAAAATATTTACGATGGATTGATCGAACACAAACAATGAAAATGCGATTTGCGATCATGCGATAAGCGCCTTAAAACACAACGTGCGGTCACAACGCTCAGTTACATGGGGACGGGGCTGACGGAAAAGGGCTGAGGCCTATTATATGGTCGGAAGTGGGTTTTTAACCCATTTTCAATGTATTTTGAAGCCTCCAAGGGGTAACGATAGGGATTTAAAGGGCGAAAAAGGCTGAACAAGGGTAAGGGTAGGGATCAAAGGGGATTTTGGAGGGGATTTAAGGGATTGATGGGGGGAAATAGAGGGGAACAAAAACACTTGAAAGAGGGAGGACAAAGGGAAAAAGGAACATTTTGAAGGGATACAAGGGTGAATGCAAGCTCGGGGATAGGAAATCGGCAGAGGGAATTTGTACAAGGCAAAGCACAGAGAGACCTCAAAGAAGATGGGTCTTCAGGGGAGATGCATTCTTTGAAGGTCTCCAAAATGATATAGCCCCCAGCTTGCTTGTCAAGAACTTCAAAGGGGGGCTAACAGTGGCTCCACATGGGGATGGCTGCTCCTTGGAGGAGTCAAGAAACTAGATATGATCTTTGGAGTAGGCCAGATGCTTGCTATCATAAGCCATATTCCTTCTTGATTTTCAGCTGCCACAATATTTTGGACACACAAATCAGCAGAAACATTTTCCCAGCCAATCTACCTACCCAACTGCAGTCCTAACTGTTCCCTTTGGGTGAATTTGAGCTTGTAGACCCTTTACATTTTATTTTGCAAAACAAAAACAAACCTATTCTAAATCTACCCTTATTTCTCCATGAGGCCAGATTAGACTGTTGGCCTCATATGTTTCTCTACCTACACTACTACCTGCTAGGATTAGACTATCTAGCAGGTTTCTTCTCTACATTCTAAGACAGGAATTGAAACAACTTACTACATGCTCACACACTGAGCTTTATTGAGCTTTTCCTACCTACCCTACTCTAACTGGAATATTTACAGTGTAGCTTACAAACATTTTCATCCAATGCAACCAGTCCTTCAAGTGATCCCATCACTGGTCTTTCTTGCTCAACTCCTTGAGCAGGCTGGATAGGCAGGGCAGCTCACACTCCTTTTGTTCAATAACGACAGCTTTGAAAGATTTTCTTTCTGTTTGCAACATGCTGCTCAAGAAGACCTTTGATCCTTCTTCAAATGTATGCAGGAAATGTGCATAAGGATCATGAAAAAATATCTGGCTATGAGTATCTGGCAGGTAGGCTTCAACCAAGATTTCCTCTTCTTCTTCCACTGGCTCAAGAATGAGACTCTCTTGAGAAAGAGAATCTCCTTCATCTGCTTCACTTTCTGAACTGGAGGACTCATCATATATGGCAGTGCTATCCTCTTGGAGCTCTGATATATTTTGTTCTGGTGTGCTGAGCTCTGTGAAGAGATCCATGTATTCTTGAGCAGGTTCTTGTTCCATTTCCTCCTCTTTTTCAAGAGGAAGCTCGTTATTCACATCCTGCTCAAGAACCTCTTCTTTGTTTTCCTCTTCAACATCTAAGATGAAACGCTGCTGACCTCCAACCATGTGAAAACCATTATTGATGAGTTGTGATGGAGTGAAGCAAAGATCTAGAGATCCTTCACCCTGTTCTTCATTCTTAAAGCTTTCTTCATCAGTATCGTAAATAGCATGCATTGGCTCATTACTCTCAGGAATTAAATGGAAACGATTTTCCTCCCATAAATCTACTAATGATGACCCTACAAGATCTTCTTCTGTTTGGAGAACATCATCATCAGAGAGATCAAAAATAGGAAAATCATGAATGTAAGTAATGCTGCCAACCGGACATACTGGATCATCAGCAGATTTCTCTTCATTCTGATTTACATGTGAGCTTTCCAACTCAGTACAATAAAGCTCATCAAATGAATGGACAAGAATTTCTGATCTGTAAAATATTTTAGAGGCTGGTCGTCTATTGATGATTTGATCTATTTCCTCCTCTGTCAAAGGGGAGGATGGTCTTGTGTCCCTTTGTGCAGGAGTGCAGCAGCTCTCTGTTTCCTCTGAAGACTGGATTTGAGGCAGGGTGTCATCTTGAGCCTCAACTATTAGGGATGATAAATCAGCATCTGAATTTTCAGGAATACCTTGAAGAATGTCCACAGTCTCTTGGCTGTTTTCTTCCTCAGCTGATTCATCTGTGCTCTTGTGATAGCTAGGATGCATATGAAAATCTTGAATGGCTATCAATATATCTTCAGAACGCATATTAACCAAATCCTCATCAATACCTAACAGATATCGTATGATATTCTGAGAGTGATCACAACAGTCCCAAGACAAGGATGGAGAGTTCCCTTTATAATTCTTGTAAAATACTTGGTGCATGTTCTTTAAAGAAAACAAACTCCGAGGTTCTAACCATTCATACCAATTCCTAGCTTTTCCTTCTAATGTTGCCATGAACATTTTCATTAGGCAGTCTTCATGCCACTCAACTTTAAATTTCCACACACGTATATGAAACCTGATGAGATGTAGCAAGGGGTCCTCAGTGTTTTCACCCTGAAAGATAAGCATGTTTTTTAACCATTCCACTTCAGGCATTTTGTGTGGGAATCCAGGGATATGCTCCCTGCTCATTGGGGCATATCTTCTCTGTATGCGTGGAAGCATGTTTGCAAATCAGAAATAGGTCATTGTGTCTCTTCAACCAGTTCAGAGTCTTCTACCAGTGGAGTCATTAGGTCTTTGGATCATAGGGAGTGTGGAGTCGCCAGGTGGATGTATATGAATGTTTGAAGTAGAATTCTGTCCACCATCAACAATAAAAAGGCAACCTAAAGGCAGAGTGGTCTCTTCCCCAGTGGAGTCGCCATTATGTTGGGGTTCCCATGTTTTGGCCAGGTTGACAGAGACCAAAAGATGAGACAACATAGAACCACTTTGGGACCTTAGGATCTAGCCCTCCTAGGTCCAGAGAGGGATCTCTCTATGATAGCCAAAGGTTTATGTCTTTGAAGCTCGGGTGTTATGATTTTAGGCTAGTTGTAGGCTCAGGGTTGTTGGTTTGATTGTTTGTGTTTGGTTGGAGGGAATCAGGAAAAGAAGGACCAATATAAGACAAGGATGAGCAAAGAGGAAGCTTAGGTAGAGACAGATAACTCAGAGAACATCAAAGCCATTGGGCTATGGAGTCAAGAAAGGATTTATTTGTAATCAATGTGCAAGCTTTCTGTTGGGCTAGTCATCCAGAGCATTTGGATCTTAAAGGATGATTGGTGGGATGGGACATTAAGGATTGAAAATGAGTGAAGGGGAACCATCCAACTCTGTCTATAGATCAGGCCAGAAGTCATTTAACTCCAGGCTTGCTTGGACAAAATTAGAGGCAAAACAAGGGATATTGGAAAGACTAGCTGGTCGTGCAAAGATCCTAGTGGACAGGGCTAACACTAATCCCCAGTGTTCCCAAACCTTCCAGCTAAATCTTACCAAGAACATCTAAACATGGACTTCATCAATTCATACATCAAAGAGCAGGGAATATCATCCACTACACTAGTTAAATCAATTGAAATCAACATTCAGAAACACATATAAGCAGAAAACATAGAAGGCTGGGAGAGCAGCAACATAAGGTACCTATCAAGGGTAAATCTTATGCCAAACTTCTGATGCGAGCCTGAAGAAACATGATGAAAATGAAAGCAAGTCAATCACAAATACAAAGAAAGGAAAACATCACCAGCTTTAGATCAGGATCCAAAGAAACATGCTTGTCATATTAAAAACAACACCAATCAGGTACATCATAGCCCATAGCTTGAACATTCAGTTTGAATACATCTAATCTCAGCCTATCTTACAATATTACACAGAGAACTTATCTCAAGAGGAACAATGCTTGCGTTTCACTGATATCTCATCAACAACCATTACAATGATATCCTTCTGTGCTTTATAGCAGAAGAGACACAGAAGATCGACTGAGGGGGTAGGTGAATATTAAATGTTACATTAAACCTAAGAATGACTGCAGGGCCGAAACCCATTCCGTTTGACATGCTGTATATTTAATCTCTGTTACCTCCCTTGGGAAAGAATTATTTTCTCCAGATATGATCTTGACATTTTAGGCTGCGGTACCTTTGGTGATTTGAACCAAAATAAAATAAACTATTGAAAGGTCTGTCTCATAAATGTTTTGGTTTCTTCGAACTGTAGTTAGGGTGGGAAACTCCTTCAGGGACATGGTGCATAATAAAGACTGTATGGGCACCCTGTCCTTTATGGGAAAAACATTCTGCTGAAAAATAAACCCTGATATTACCTCTTACTAATGTTTAGGACCTCCAGATCGATCCTCGGGGTCTTCAAAATGATGCTTCGCCTCTTTAAATTTCTGATTTAGGGCCTAAGATCTTCGTTGATGTGCCCTAATCCCTCTGCTCTATACTAAAATTCTTTGTTGCTTCATTATTGCCTCTGTCGAGTTGGCTCGAGCTTTAAATGGTGCTGGCAGGACTTCCGGCGTTTGAACTCCGCTTTTCTTTAATGCAAGTCCTGACAGCCCCATTCCTTGACTCTCTCATGATGGTACTAGTTCATTGGATTTGATCTTGTCTGCGCCACTCGCCATTGAGATAGTACACTGAACAACGACGGTTTTCTTCCTCTAGAAACCCTGCAACATAGAAAACCTGTGAAGAAAACAATGGACGGAGCAATGGATGCAGTGTGGATAGAGGAAATGGCCATGCAGATGGAATGGAGAGAAAAAATTGCAAGGGAAATGGTGAAAAATCGCTCTGGTAGGGTTGGCTGGCGTTGCAGAATGAAAAACACATGAAAAACATTAAAAAAAACACGAAAACGGGACGTTATATGTGTCGGAATGGTTGAATGGTGTGGGATATGCACGTGGGGCGACGTGGCGTACAGACAGCCAAGTGGACCGATGACGTGGGGAACCAGGCGACGGTGGAATGGTCAACAATGCATGGACAGATCTGGACCGTCGATCGGGCTAAGATCAACGGTGGAGGGCGATGGATGGTGGGCTGGAACAAGAGCTATCGCGTGCACAATTTCATTAAATATCGTGCATCTCTGGTGATCGGGAGCCGTCGGATGGAGCTTTTGAGATCTAACGGTTGACACGGATTTCGCTGGGCGTCCTGGGTAGGAATTTAATGCACGAAATGAGGGTGGTTTTTCCCCCGTACAAATGCCATGCGTCGTTTACTGAGTGGAATCGCTGGCTCTCCGGGGAAAACCACCATCTGCGGATGAGCGGTGCGGAAAGAACCGGTGGTTTTGAGCAGTGCGGCGGGGAAGACTTGGAGCGTGCCCCGGAGTGAATAACAGCCGTTGGATCATGGAGAGGGGGCGCTGATTGACGGTGGAGATCTAATTAAAATCGATCCAGCGGACAACCCTTATAAACCATAGAAAACTGCAATTTTCGACTTTGCAAAGGGAAAAAGGCATTTTATACCGATGGCAGATGTGTTGTTCGAGGCGGGACCCATAGGCGATCGGAAATCGCAGCAGCGGAGAATGCGATGGTGGATAGAAATGCGATGGGGGAAAATGTGATGGGCGGAAAGACTGTATGGTGGGCCCAAGTTGGATCACAAAATCGCAAATAGAGAAAGTGTGATGGGAACAAATGCGACCGGCGGAAAGTGCGATGGCGTGATCCATCGCATCGCAAATATTTGCGATCGCAAATATTTGCGATCGATTGGTTGAATGCAAACAATGAAAATGTGATTTGCGATCATGCGATAAGCGCCTTAAAACGCAGCGCGCAGTCATAGCGCTCAGTTACATGGG
Organism: Pinus albicaulis; assembly: GCA_034641835.2. Taxonomy (NCBI): domain Eukaryota; kingdom Viridiplantae; phylum Streptophyta; class Pinopsida; order Pinales; family Pinaceae; genus Pinus; species Pinus albicaulis. The sequence goes on along the minus strand of CM076578.1, from coordinate 1,958,874,942 downwards.
GCCGAGGCTGACGGAAAAGGGCTGAGGCCTATTATATGGTCGGAAGTGGGTTTTTAACCCATTTTCAATGTATTTTGAAGCCTCCAAGGGGTAACGATAGGGAGTTAAAGGGCGAAAAAGGCTGAACAAGGGTAAGAGTAGGGATCAAAGGGGATTTTGGAGGGGATTTAAGGGATTGATGGGGGGAAATAGAGGGGAACAAAAACACTTGACAGAGGGAGGACAAAGGGAAAAAGGGACATTTTGAAGGGATACAGGGGTGAATGCAGGCTCGGGGATAGGAAATCGGGAGAGGGGATTTGTACAAGGCAAAGCACAGAGAGACCTCAAAGAAGATGGGTCTTCAGGGGAGATGCATTCTTTGAAGGTCTCCAAAATGATATAGCCCCCAGCTTGCTTGTCAATAACTTCAAAGGGGGGCTAACACAGCCCTCACTGCTAAATCCACTGTATTAGTAAATCCTTTCTAGCCACCTGTAACTGCTGAGGAAACCCTTCCATTGATTGATATGGACTACAAGATCGTTGAACCTGTGGTAGAATTCAACCTTTTAGAAATACATAATTGGTGCTATGATAAGTACTTGGAAAAATATGAAATGCCTATTTGGGAGACTCATTTGCCCCAATATGTAGTTCCATTGACCCACCCTGGACAAGACCTTGTTAGACTGTGTCAAAAGCATTATGAACTAGACCAAAGGGTCATTGCTAATGCTGACAGAGAGATCCTTTTTACCATCTTAGCAGAATCCATAAATCAAATGCTACAATTACAGTTTGATCCTCAATTAGTCCCCCTATCTATTGAATTTTTAACCCAGTTGTACCTAACCCTGTATTTCCCAAAGAAGTTTATGATATTTCAAGACTTTTTTCATTCTCATGTTGACATTCCTAAGTTGAACCATCCTTATTCCATTGCCAAATTTCCTGAAGGGTCTAGGCATATTATTTCAATGCTATCTTTTATACTAGGATACTTTAGAGATGGATTCACTGATGAATCCATTCTTGGATTTATATCCACCTTATCTCCAGGCCAACCTCCAACACTCATTTTTTATTATGCCGGTTTCATAGCAGACATTATTCATCATCAACTTAACAAACTACCCACTGAAGGGGTTTTCAGATACTCTTCTTACTTGTTTCACTTGTTTTTGTTCTTCCAAGATGATAATTTTCCAATTGCATTTCAAAAGATGGACTTGCAAGGTAAGCCTTTATCTATTGTCTTCTGGACTTCCTTGCTAAGGAAATAAAATAGTGAATTCACTTATACAGTTTTTTTAGACCTTTTCCTCCATCCAGCAATGAATATTTTGTACAAAGTAGAGCAGCCCAGGGTTAATGAAGAAATGAAGAGAATCTTACAACTATCAGAACAAAATAAAATGGGAGACTGATTTATTTATGAAAAGCATACAGAGATAAGAATTTTTGGATCCAACTTATTACCTTATAAGTTGCCAAAATACATGAACATGAGAGTTTTTGCATTGGAATATTTAAGACAGATTCTAAATTCTGACTCTATCAACTTCTTAGCTATAAGGAAAAAGACTCAATTCAAGTTGAAGAATCAGATTGGTCCTTTTATCATAACTAACAGAGAGGCAGAAAAAGAGATCTCAAAGAGACTAGTATAATTCAAATTTCAAGAAATTTTTTCATGGAACTATGATCCTCAAGGGATTCTAAGCAATTTAAGGGTAAAATGTAAACTTACACCCTTCATACATGAGCCCAAGCTAGAAATTGAGAAATTTTCCAATCAAGAAGAATGGGTGGAAAACACACTGATAGATACAATCACTAATACAGAGTGAGCATGAAAAGTGGTTACAACACAGGCCCTAGAAGTTCTAAAGCAGCCAGAGACTTTAGCCAAAATAAGAAGAGAAGAAGGAACATACACAATAGAAACAATTATAGAAACAAAATTCAAGCTGATTTCTAATAAAAGGCATAAAGTCATCTCAATTGGAAAATAAAAGGTAATTGATGTTGAGGATACAAATGTTCCAGAGATAAATAATGATGAAGCTACAGTGATAATCACTGAAACTCTTGCACAGATTGAAAAAGAGAAAACAACAGGAAAAGATGATACTCAAATGATTGAGAAACAAAATATGGAAGCCTCTTCCTCAGAGATAGTTGAGGAAAAGGACTTAGATATCATGGAAAAGTATAAGCAGATAAAGAAGAAGAATGAGGAAATTAAATCAGAAATATATTCTCAATTCTTCAAGAAAAAACCAGGGAATCAAAATAGGCTACTGATAGCCTTTGACTATTATACAAATAAAATTATTGTCATTTCTACAGCTAACTACTTCAACACCAAAGACAGTGGCAGATTATAAAAAGGTGGAGTTTGAAGTAGAAACTGAAAATGTTCATGAGCTAGACCAAATTGAATTCCACAAACATAGCTCTGAAATTTTGTATTCAACTGTGGTTACAAAAGCAATGAGTGCTACCAAGTTGCAAAATACTATTCTTAACATGTAGGATCAAATGAAGCTAGACAAAGGATCTTTGTATGCAAAGGACCTAACGATTAAAGCCTTAGAGGATTTGATTTTACAGGTGGGATATCATCCCTCAAATGTTCAGACAACAGATTTTTTGATTAAGAAAAGGAATGATGATATTGTAGCTTTGAGGAAACAACTTAAGCTTCCTCAAAGTGAGCATCCACAGAATAAAGAAATCCTTCAAGAGCAAAGTGAAAAAGAAGAGATGATGAAACTCATCCTCAAACTAACTGCTCAAATCAAAGAAATGGAATCTCAAATGGACCAGCTTGTCCAAGAGAAGGAAAATGTGAAAGAGACTGACACTCCTATCATTCCTTCAGTGATACCAGTGATTACTACAATAGTGGCATACACATTAGGAGAAAAGCTAGCACCAAAGGAACCACTGTGAATTGCAGTGCCAGTAAGTTCAACTACTACTTCAAACACAGGTTCTTCTACAACACAGGTTCAACAAACAGATGGAGCAGGTCAGATTGTGAAGGCTATGGAGGAACTGTCTTTGAAAAATAATGAAATCAACAGTCTAAAGAAGATGATTTAAAATCTTGAAGCCACAAATATGTTAACTCAAATAAATTCTAAAACCCATGAGGAGAAGGCAATTAGACTTGGGGAACAAATCAAGGGCTTACAAAAAGAGCTAACATTCACTGAACAAATTTCATTTGTCAAGAATCATCTATGGACAAACATAATTGAGGCCATTCACACTTAATGGCCTTCAATTCAGATTATATATGAGCAGAGAGACTTATTGTTATCAGCTTAGGAAGAGATTCAGAAGACCAAGGATGAGTTAACTAATAAGCCATCTCAAGCTTTAAAACTCATCACATTCATAAATAGCAAGAACATATAAGAATTGGAAGAATACAGATACTGGATAGAACAGAGACCATTTTACAGATTAAAAAGGTAGTAACAAATAAAAATTTGATGAACTACCTAGAAGAGAAGTGTGAATCAATGAACATTGCCATAACAAAGTTTATGGTGAAGTATACAAACTTAAGATAAAAGGGCTTGCCAGACATTCGTGTCTTCAATTAAAAACTAATGCCCTAGAAAGTTTATGATAAGAAAATCACGGAATTTTCCAAGGAGAAAGTTAGCAAACCATTTCCACAAGGCACTCCCACAGAAAAAGTCCTCCTCCAGCACTTTGAAGGTTTGTTCTTTCTACAACATGAGATCAAACACCTTTTTTTGTTCAAACCCAATTTTGCTAAATACACGGAGGCAGATGAGAATTTTAGAAAGATAAAGAATATCAAAATTCCCAGTGAAGAACAGTGGCAAGCATTTACAGCTTTGATGTGAAAATGAGAGGTAAAACAGTGAAGAAATTACCTTGAAAAACAGTCAAGAATAAACAGTGAAGTAAAAGAACAGTCTGCTGATTTTTCACTGCAATAAGAAATATTTTTTACAGTAGTAAAATAGTGGAAATATCATTCAAAAGTGTATCAGAGTTAAAGGGCAGCGTTAAAGAGTATCAAATGAAAGAGTATCAGCTAAGGAAACTAAAATGTAGATATTTTCTAGCAGCCAACAAAGTAGGACAACTAATCACTCAAAAGCTTCTTGATTAGATAAAGTAGTTCTATTTATTTTGGATAAGAGGACAGCTTGCTGATTTGTTAAGCAGTTGTCCCTCTTATTTTGTAAAGATATTTTCTATTTCATAAAGATATTCCTAGATGTCTCCTAGGATATTTGTAACTACATTTTGTATAAATACTTCAACATTTGAAGTATTGAGTGTGGAATAAAATTGCTAGACTTTACTATAGACTTTTTTCTAAACATTGGAGGCTATTATGTGTTGATTTCAAAGTATCAGACTGTACAAAGCTAAACTGGCATCATAATTCAGGATCCCTGTGATAAGCTGATGAATGAAGTACTTTCTTCTTGTCATTGTTTTCTTTCTTGAGTTTCATGCAATTCATTATATGTTTGTTCTATCTTAATGAGTAACTAGGAATATTACTACAGGCTATTCTTATACTCCCTGTTTTTAAATAGTTACCATTTAAATGTTTTCTATTGATTTCCTGTGTTAGGAATTCTTAATTTCTCCTACTTAAGTTTGACCCCTGCCTCCTTCTTCCATTTTTTGGATCAAAGGATCCTTCATAATCCTTTATCCTGATCATACCATTTCACCAAAAACACTTTTCCAAATCTCTGAGGGTTATCAATCTTGCCCTGAATACCTTTGTACCTTTTTGGCCTTGACTTCTAGTGTTGCTAGCTAGATTTAGATTCCATGTCCCAATGGACAAGTATATTTATCTCTAGTTTACCTCTAAGTAATTTTTTCCCACCAAAACCTTTAAAAACAAAGCCAATTTTTCTTTCATAACTAGCCTAAAAACATAAATAAAAAACAAAGATAAATCTTAAAGAGAGAGTCCTCTCTGAATTCTAGGAAGGCTAGATCCTTGGATTTGAAGTAGATTTGTGGTTACCTCTAGTTTTCTTAGACTAAAAACTCAAATCCCACAACTTAAGAAATTACTAGAGTGATAACATACTGGCAACCATACTGGGGAATTAACCAATCTTCAATCTTAAATTTAGTCTTAAAGGAAAATCTTTCAATTATCTTTTTAATTTAAGATTATTTTTATAGGTTGCGGGTATTCAAAATAGTCATTTTGGCTTCTACGAAAACCTACTATACCAGGTCTAACCTGGATCCTAAGCTTGCAATTATAGTAGATAACTCAGAATAGATTGGAAAAAAAAAAGAGACAAGTTGTCAATTTAGAAACTAAAGTACCATTAAGAAAAGCCAATTCTTTACCCAAAGAGTTAGTGAGTTTAAATGATATTGATTTTGATCTGAAGTTTGAATATTCATTGTTTAAAACTAAATCTGAAACTGTTTTGAAAAATACTGTTATAGATCCTGTTTTCCTTTCATTTTTGAATGCAAAACAAAAAAATATTTCTGTAGGAACAAATTCAAATAAATCTGAATATCAAAATACAGTTGAAAATATTAATGTTTCATTGATTAAATATATTAATGAAGCTATTGAATTAGCTCATTTGTTATCTTACATAAAACCTACAGTTTCTCAATTGTACACAACAATAATACCAACAACATATTCATCTTTATATGTTGTCACTTCATTTATAGATACTTCTGCAAGTTCATCTACAGACCGTTTAATTCCTAAGTTGCCTTTATAGCCTAAGATATTATTTCCTTCATCCACTCAATCCACCACATCCACTACTTTGCAATCAGATTTTATAAGCACCACATCTTTATTTCCCAGCAATTCCATTTACATACCATCTTCATTTCCCAACTCTTCAAATACATTTGTTAATTCATCAGCTACCATATCTAGCACTGCCCCTCTCATTACTGTTATACCTCCCAGCTCAGCAAAGCTTCAAGCCATGGCTATTAGGTATGCTCCCCTTGTTTTACCCCAAAACCTCCATGATATGCCTCAAGATTACCAAAAAAATGTACCACTATTTGATGGCCTTTCACAATATACTGCTCAACAACATGTAACAAATGACAGATTATTGTGAAATTTATGAAATTGATGAGTCAGAATTCCATATGAGGTTATTTGTCCAAATTTTGACAGGAGAAGTTAAAAAATGGCTCAAAAATTTAGCTGCTGGTAGTATAGCTAATTTAGCTGCATTTCATAGAATTTTTTTAAATAAATGGGAAAGAAAAAAGAACCCCCTTCAAATTTTGTCTGAGTTTGATGCTTTGAAAAGATCTCCTACTGAGTCTGTCCAAGACTATTGCACTAGGTATAACAGTGTCTATAATTCTATTCCTGCAGCTTTTAAACCTACACCTTACTCTGTTTTGCTCAAATTCCTTGATGGATTTGATATAGATATGGCCTATAAATTAATAGACAGAGATGCCCAAACCTTAGAACAAATGAAATTAGATGCTGTTATTGTAGAAATTAACATTTTAGCTAGGAAGGCCAGACTTAGAAATGAAAGAAGAGTTACAATTAAAGAAGAAATTTCAAACTCAGATGTTAAATTAGATTTCGTTGCTAAAACTTTAGAAAGGGTGGTAGAAATATTAGATAATTTAGATAGAAAACCTCAATGTAATAATCAACCTCAGATCAGAAATCCAAATTTCAGAAAAAATAACCCTCGAAATGCTAAAGAAGTTTCTCCAGACCAAAACATTAGGGCCCCATTTCAAGAGAACTATGTTGAAAATTCTCAAAATAATGATGAAGATGAGGATGAAATCAATCATCTAATGGGAATAGATAAAAACAACACCATTTTCCTCACTCAGGAAGATCTGGAACTATTTGAGCTTCAACAAGTCAAATTAAACTCCAGTGAATCCTTTGACTACAAACAAGGTTATGACTTTGATATTAATGAAATTCATAGTTAGTATAACCTTAGAAACAAGAAAAATAATGAATCTTCTACTAAAAAAAATTCCCAAAATCAAAATAAGAAAAATGTAGAAGCCCCCAAAATAAAAGTTTTGCAAATTCTCCCAAGGGAAAATAAGAAAAATTCCAATCCTTCCAGTCCTAAAAAATCAACAAGTCCCAAAATTGTTGATATTACTGATGAAGTAGCTCAATATTCCAAAGATGCATAGAAAGATAATACTCCTAAAGCCTCTGATTCAGTAAAAACAACAAATTCTGATCCTAAAAAGATTTATGCTGATTCTAAATCAACAAATCTTAAAACAGATAGTTCAGGAACAACTGCTGATAATTCTAAGTCTGATAAAATTTCTGCTACCACACAATCAGTCTCTGAAAAGAAAATTAAAAGCAGCAAAAATCAAGAAACTTAGACAGAAAATGCCAAGACAATTGCAGATAAAAATACAATTGTTGAAAATCAAGAAAAACTAACTTAGATTACAGTTTCTAAAGATGAATTAGTTCAAGTTAGTAAATCTCAATCCTCATTCAATATTTAGACTAAAATTGCTAAGTTAAAAATACCTATCCTTTAACAGAATTGGTTAAAAATGACTTATACAAATCAACTATAACTGAAACTTTGAATATGAATGATGGTGAAGATGCCATTAATTTGTATGATGATCAACCTGAGTTGATTTTTGGCGTTGATGTGAATGGAAAGCATTCAGATGGATCAGTCCCTCTTTTCTATATCAGTCTTACCATCCATGATCATATTTTACACAACGCTATGCTAGATTCAGGAGCTTCCCATAATTTAATGCCCAAAGCTATCATGGAAACTCTTAATCTAGAAATAACTAGGCCTTATAAAGATTTGTTTTCATTTGACTCTAGCAAAGTTAAGTGCTTAGGATTAATTAAAGACTTATGTGTGAATTTAGTTCAGTACCCTGGTAAGAGTATGGTAATGGACATTGTAGTAGCTAAGATCCCACCAAAATATGGTATGCTTCTTTCTCGCTCATGGGGAGAAAAGTTGCTCGGATCTCTATAATTGGACATGAAATATGCTACAATATCAGTGTTTGGTCAACCCAAAAAGCTATATAGGGAAACTTTAATGAAATTCATGGTCATTAGTGATGAGAGATCCATAAATTACCCCATTTATTCTACACTAACTGACCTTGACTCTTTTATTTTGTGTAACTCTGATAACAATGAAATCCAACCTGAACTGATTGATAAAAAGCCAAAACCAAACAATGACAACATATTTCATGAGTCCCGTTGGCACTTATACTTTGATGGCTCTGTAAACATACTCCTAATTAGAGTAGGAGTATGGATTACAAATATGGAAACTAATCATTTAGAAGGACATGCCTTTAGACTCAACTTCAAATGTACAAACAACATGGCAGAGTATGAGGCACTTATTATAGGCCTCCAAATCATTAGAAACTTAGGAGGAAAAAGAATACTAATCATGGGAGATTAGGAATTAATCATAAATCAAATAAATGGATATTATTGTGTTTATAATCCTAGACTAGCTAGATACAGAGATACAACAATTGATTTAACTGAAGATTTATTGGAATGCAAGTTTTCTTCTATACCCAGAAAACAAAACATTCAAGCACATTGTCTAGAAAATTTTGCTAGTACTTGTAACTTACCATTCCAACCAACTCATAGGTATACTGCTGAGGTTAAACATAGACCAATTATCCCAGACAACCTCAAGTACTAGCAGATTTTTTCTTAGCATGAACAGATTTACCATTTTTTGAATAATGAGGAAGAATTTCAAAATTGTAAAATAGAAACAGACTGTAATATACATTCAGATTTTGATTGTGAAATAGATAACATTGATGTACATAAATTTAAAAAACCAACTGTATTTATTCTATCTGATATAGATAACCTAGAGAATATAGATGTTGAGAAAATCATTGAAGAGGAAATTGACATGTTAGATTTGAATGATAACTTTTTGCCTAAAGATTTAACCCCTTTGGAAGACCTTTTTGATTCCAATGATGTGCCTAAAAAGCCTAAAATGTAACCAGTTAGGTCTGACATTGAGGAATGTAACATTGGAACAAAATTAAAACCAAAAATGATTAAGCTATCTAAATATTTACCACAACAAGAAAAGGAACAATACATTGATCTTTTAAAGGAATATCAAGATGTGTTTGCTTGGAGTTATGAAGATCTTAAAGCTTATGACACAAACATAATCCAACACAAAATTCCCATAAAAGGTGATCAGAAGCCATTCAAATAAAAATTGAGGAGAATTAATCCCGTTCTATTACCTTTGATAGAAAAGGAAGTAAAATGGATGTATGATGCTCAAATCATTGCACCAATCAGATATTCTGATTGGGTTTCAAACCTAGTACCAACAAGAAAGAAAATAGGTGAAATTAGGTTATGTGTCGAATTTAGAAATCTTAACAAAGTTTCTTTAAAGGATAATTACCCTTTACCAAAGATGGATCATATGTTGCAAAGGGTATTTGGTTCCTCTAGAATTTCTTTGTTAGAAGGTTTTTCAAGATACAACCAGATCCTAGTCCAAAAGGAAGATTAGGCTAAAAAAACTTTTACCACTCCTTGGGGCACTTTCATATATGTGAAAATGCCCTTTGGTTTGATGAATGCAGGAGCAACCTTTCAGAGAGCTATGGACATAGCCTTTGATAAGGAGATTCATGAATTCTTGGTAATTTATCTAGATGACATTACTGTATTTTCCAAAACAAATAATGAACATTTGGATAATTTGAGATAGGTCTTTATTAAATGTAGGAAATTTTGCATCTCCTTAAATCCCAAGAAAAATATCTTTGGACTAGAGGAAGGTAAGTTACTAGGACATATAGTTTCAAAAGAAGGAATTAGAATTGATCCTGCTAGGATAAAAGAAATTTTGAACATTCATCCACCTAGAAATATCAAATAATTACAAGCTTTCTTAGGTAAAATTAACATTTTGAGAAGATTTATTTCAAACTTAGCTGAAATCATTAGAGAATTGAATAATATGTTAAAAAAAGACTCAAATTTAAAATGGACAGTTGAAGCCAAACAATCATTTGATTCCATAAAATAGGCTTTAACTAAAACACCAGTCTTAATCAGTCCAGATTTTAAAAAAGACTTTATATTTTTTTCTTTTGCATCAGAACATGCCATTGTTGCAGTTTTACTGTAGAAGAATGATCAAGGTTTTGAACAACCTATAGCTTTTTTCAGTAAGACTCTTAGAGATGCACCTCTGAAATATAACATAATGTAGAAACAAGCCTTAGCCTTGGTTAAAGCTATAAAAGATTTCAGAGTTTACATTCTCTATTCCCACATAATTGCCTATGTCCCTAATTGAGTAGTTAAAGACATTCTTACTCAGGATGGCCCTGATGGAAGAAAAGGTAAGTGGATTTCCACTATCCTAGAATATGACATCGAAATCAAACTAACAAAACTCATTAAAGGACAAGGATTAGCCATATTGATGGCTAAATCCAACTACAATGCATTAGACATAAATTTTATTGCTCAGATTGATGACCAGGAAGAGATGGCGACTCCAATGATCAGTGAAGCCTTTCTAGATTCACCTTGGTACTCAGATATTATCTTTGTACTTACAAACTTACAAGATCCTCCTAGATTATCAAGGACAAAAGCCAGATTTCTTAAACTTAAAGCAATGAGATTTTGTATTTTAGATAATGTGTTTTTTTGGAAAGAACATAGTGGGATATTACTAAATTGTTTACTGAAAGAAGAAGCTGACAAAATTATTGAATAATTTCATGCAGGTGACTGTGGAGGGCATCTATATTGGAAAAATACTGTAGATAAGATCCTTAGAGCTGGTTTTTACAAGCCTACCTTATTTGCTGATGTTAAGAAATTTGTTACTTCATGTCACAAATGTTAAATTTTTGAAGGAAAAAATAAGTTTTTACCTTTACCCTTAAAGCCAATTTCAACTGAGATGCCATTTCAACAATGGGGTTTAGACTTCATTGGAGAAATTCACCCCCCATCCTATAGCCAACATAAGTGGATTTTTATTGCCACGGATTACTTTACTAAGTGGATTGAAGCCATTCCTACCAAACAAGCCACTGACACAGTCATTATCTCTTTCATAGAAAACAACCTTTTACCTAGATTTGGATGCCCTCAGAGAATAATTACTGATAATGCAACAACATTTAAATCTAAGAAAATAATTGCCTTATGTCACAAGTACCATATTACCCTAGGCCACTCTACTGCCTATTACCCTCAGGGTAATGGCCTAGTTGAATCTTCAAATAAAAGCCTTGTAAATATCATTAAAAAATTACTTGAAGATAACAAAAAGACCTGGAATAAAAAGCTAGTCTATGCCTTATGGGTAGATAGACTTATCACTAAAAAGTCAATTGGCACTTCCCCTTATCAAATTGTTTATGGGATGGATGCAGTTTTCCCATCATCCTTAAGTGTTCCAGTAATGGAGATCATTCAAGAATCACAAGTGGAAATCAATGATATACAAAGGAGGATAAATCAGACTATTCATGTACAACAAACAAGGGAAGAAGTCTATGAGAAATCTCAAGTCATTCATGATAAAATCAAGAAAATTTTTGATAAAAGAAGTAAAGAAGATGACTTTTACATTGGAGATCAAGTATTAAAGTGGGATTCTAGGAGAGAGGACAAAGGTAAGCATGGGAAGTTTGACTTTCTATTGAAAGGACCTTATGTAATTTATGGATATAGGGGTAAAAATTATTTCTTCATCAAATATTTGGATGGAACAGATATTCAAGAAGGACCAGTTAATGGTAGAATGCTCAAACACTGTTATTCTTTTGAGTTAACCAATAGTTAGTCCCAATTACTTTTTACATCATTGTAAATATCCATTGAAGTTTTAGATTGGATTGGATATTTTATTTCCTAAGTTGAAGCCCAGAGAGAAGGCCCTAAGCTTTGAAGAGTAAAATGTCATAAATATGAGTTTTTTGCATAAAACAAAAGACAATTACTGGATCGTCATGGTCAAAATTGAAGGCTACTAGTCTTAGAGTTCTTCACATTTCATCAGGAAATGCCATCCCCATGTAAAGCCGCTGTTAGGGTCCTATAAATATAGGATTCATAGTTTTGAATTGAATTTTAATAGTCTTGTAAAATATGTACATGCCTTGCTTTCTGCAAGTTGTTTTCCCATATTTTGAAAAAATTAAAAAAATTAAAAAAATAAAAAAGAGGGTAAAAAGTCCTAAAAGAAAGATCAAAGGACTTAAAAAAATATAGACCCCAAAAGAAAAAAGATGAAAATAAAACATGAAAGTGTGCAAGTCCAAATGCCACTACTTTTTACTTTTTGCAAATGATTATGGCAGAGTGTCAATAAATTCCATAATCCATAATGAGTTAAACTATTTAAACTTGACTTTTCATGTTTTCAATTTCCATGTTTTAGATAGTGAATAAAGTTTTGTCAGATAGTTTAATCCTAAAAAATCAATAGATAGGTAGAGAATAATGAGGAGCTCATCAGTTTAATCTAATCCCTCAGATGAAATAAGGTAGAATTAGATAGTTTTATGATTTCAAAAAGAATAAAATGTTTCAAGGTAGCAAGCTTAAATGTACCTTCTGAAAGGAAGAAAAAATGTTTGAGTAATGCTGGGTAGGTAGAAAAAAGTGGGAAAAAGCATGTAAATATTCATCACCAGGAAAAAATCACTAATTTCCTTCCCCTTGTAGGTATTCAATATTATATACTTCCAGTCAAAGAGGCTCAGAGCATTTCTCTGACTTCTGTTGGTACCAAACCCAAGGCCCAATGACTGAATAGTGGAAAATGTTGAATTATTTTGATTAAATCCTCTTTACCATTATTTATCCATCATATATACATTTAAGTCATCTTCATAAGTAAAGAAACCTTCTTACTTAATGAAGCTTAAAATCCCATTTAATTAACTTCCTTCATTCATAAAAATTACAAAAACCCTCAAAAACACTCTATCCTAAGTAAATTGGTGAAAATATGAAATAATAAGCTATGATTTTATTTATTCAATCTACTTGTCATTTAGTGTATTCCATTTCCCCTTATCATATTAACTTCTAACTTACTTTATTAATTCCCTAAAAATACCTTATCCTATCTATATAATTCCATTTATCTAAAATACCCCCTAAAGCCCACTATTATAAAGTTTTTTAGACCAAAGTTAATATGCACATGCTAAATTAAAAACCCAAATAATAGCCCCTTTGGTATAAAACTAACTTTAATTAAATACCCCACCCCCTATGGTTATTAGACCCTTCAAACAAGTCTAAAAACTATATAATAAAATAAATATTCAAAATGTGGCTTTCCATGCATATCCTATGTATTTTGTAATAAAATGCATATACCCTGCTCATAGCATTTTAGCCTAAATGTGAAAAATGTTTTATCACTTTATAAAGGTTGAAAAAGCTTAGAAAACTCCTGCACATATTCGCCTCTAAGCAAGTAAAGTAACCTTTTTTAAACCTAAGGCTAAGGTTAAACATTGTAAAACTTAAAACCTTACCCTTTTTCATATTTATCCCTGTTATATAAAGCCCCACGCCTTATATAAAGTTAACCCAAGGTGAAAAATAACCCCTCACACCTTTGTATTACACTTACCAACCTAATCCCGCCTCATGCCCCTTTTCTTATATATAAACTCTTTTATATATAAAAACACCATCATTTAACCCTTTTTACCATATATGAAACCCTATTTTACATATATAAAACCTTTGACAAACAATACCCCGGTCCCACCTTTGATTGCCCGCAGCTTTCAAATAGATCCTCACCCTTTGCTCTCAATCGCAAGATCTAACGGCACAAAATCAATATCGTACAGAAAAATTAAATGCCCATTCCAACACCAATCGAGCACGAAATGGGTGGTTTTACCCATTACGGCCCGCGCGACATGTCAGTATTCTGTTGGATCGCATTCGTTTTTGTTAAAACAACTTACCGCCTGAACCCAACGCGAAAAATGCAGCTGGTTTCGCATTTGAAAATCCAAACGACTCTGGCCAGATGATAAGACCTGCATTTAATGCATCTACGATAAATAAAAATCAAATTTTAAAACCTTTTGTTATACCATTTCTTATGATTATTTGTGTGGTCCGAACTGTAAAAGAGCTCTATTCAACTGTGAAAAAACCCTTTTGATCAAAATTATCGACTTATACCTGGAGAAAGTCAAAATTGACCAAAAATTCCCCATTTGAAGACCATTAAAGTCATTCGACTACACCAGCAATCCAAACTAGACTTCAAATTCAATCACGATTTCCTAAGAACCCTTCAAGCAATCAAATACCTGCATTCAAAGGTATTTCTCGAAAATGAAGACCTACAATTTCAAATTTTAGACCAAGAATCATTGAACCAGATTTCCAATTAAGGGTTTTACCAAAGAAATTGCCCAAAAACACCAAAAAAGAGGCCAAACCCTGGCCAATTTTTTCCAGAAAATTTCGAGTATGAAAGAAGCACTTTTTAAGCCAATTTCCTAAATCTGTGACTTCTGAAGATCAATTTCACATACAGAAAAGGGTTTAAAGCCTTTATATATCTTAAAAACCTCTTTTTACAGTCAAATCTATTTAGAAAAACCTCGTTTCTATCTTATCCCAGTTTATATCCTCTGACAAAGAAAATTCACTCCTGCAAACAGTTTAAGCTTGCAGTAGTTAGTCCAAAATGACTAAAAATCATATCACAGCTAAACCTGGAGGTTCTAAACCAACCAAGCCTGGAGGATCCAAACCTCCTAAATCTGTAACACCTAAAGATGTCAAATCTACTCCAGCCCTCACTGCTAAATCCACTGTATCAGTAAATCCTCTCCAGCCACCTGTAGCTATTGAAGAAACCCTTCCATTGACTGATATGGACTAAAAGATTGTTGACCCTGTGGTAGAATTCAACCTTTTAGAAATACATAATTGGTGCTATGATAAGTACTTGGACAAAGATGAAATGCCTATTTGGGAGACTCATTTGCCCCAATATGTAGTTCCATTAACCCACCCTGGACAAGACCTTGTTAGACCGTGTCAAAAGCATTATGAACCAAAACAAAGGGCCATTGTTAATGCTGACAGAGAGATCCTTTTTACCATCTTAGTAAAATCCATAAATCAAATGCTACAATTACAGTCTGATCCTCAATTAGTCCCCCTATCTATTGATTTTTTAACCTAGTTGTACTTAAGCCTGGATTTCCCAAAGAATTTTATGATATTTCAAGACTTTTTTCATTCTCATGTTGACATTCCTAAGTTGAACCCTCCTTATTCCACTACCAAATTTCCTGAAGGGTCTAGGCATATTATTTGAATGCTATCTTTTATACTGGGATACTTTACATATGGATTCACTGATGAATCCATTCTTGGCTTTCTATCCACCTTATCTCCAGGCCAACCTCCAACACTCATTTTTTATTATGCCAGTTTCATAGTAGACAGTATTCATCATCAGCTTACCAAAATACCCACTGAAGGGGTTTTCATATACTCTTCTTACTTGTTTCACTTGTTTTTGTTCTTCCAAGCTGATAATTTTCCAATTGCATTGCAAAAGATGGAATTGGAGGGTAAACCTTTATCTATTGTCTTCTGGACTTCCTTGCTAAGGAAAGAAAATAGTGAATTCATTTATACATATTTTTCAGATCTTTTCCTCTATCCAGCAATGAATATTTTGTACAAAGCAGAGAAGCCCAGGGTCAATGAAGAAATGAAGAGAATCTTATAACTATCAGAACATAATAAAATCGGAGACTGGTTTCTTTATGAAAAGCATACAAAGATAAGAATTTTTGGATCAAACTTATTACCTTATAAGTTGCCAAAATACATGAACATGAGAGTTTTTGCATTGGAATATTTAAGACAGATTCTAAATTCTAACTCTATCAACTTCTTAGCTCCAAGGAAAAAGACTCAATTCAAGTTGAAGAATCAGATTGGTCCTTTTATCATAAATAACAGAGAGGTAGAAAAAGATATCTCAAAGAGACTAGTATAATTCAAATTTCAAGAAAGTTTTTCATGGAACTATGATCCTCAAGGTATCTTGAGAAATTTAAGGGTAAAATGTAAACTTACACCCTTCATACATGAGCCCAAGCCAGAAATTGAGAAATTTTCCAATCAAGAAGAATAGGTGGAAAACACATTGATAGATACAATCACTAATACAGATTCAACAGGAAAAGTGGTTACAACACAGGCCCTAGAAGTTGTAAAGCAACCAGAGACTTTAGCCAAAAGAAGCAGAGAAGAAGGAACATACATAGCAGAAGCAACTACAGAAACAAAATTCAAGTTGATTTATAATAAAAGGCTTAAAGTCGGCTCAATTGGAAAAGAAATGGTAATTGATGTTGAGGATACAAATGAGCAAGAGATAAATAATGATGAAGCTACAATGATAATCAATGAAACTCTTGCACAGACTGAAAAAGAGAAAACAACTGGAAAAGATGATACTCAAATGATTGAGAAACAAAATATGGAGGCCTCTTCCTCACAGATAGCTGAGGATAAAGACTTAGATATCAAGGAAAAGTATAAGCAGATAAAGCAGAAGAATGAGGAAATTAAATCAGAAATATATGCTCAATTCCTCGAGCAAAAACCAGGGAATCAAAATAGGCTACTGATAGCCTTTGACTATTCTACAAACAAAATGATTATGTCATTTCTGCAGCCAACTACTTCAACACCAAAGACAGTGGCAGATTATAAAAAGGTGGAGTTTTAAGTAGACACTAAAAATGTCCATGAGCTAGACCAAATTGAATTCCACAAACATAGCTCTGAAATGTTGTATTCAACTATGGTTACAAAAGAAATGAGTGCTACCAAGTTGAAAAATACTATTCTTAACATGCAGGATCAAATGAAGCTAGACAAAGGATCTTTGTATGCAAAGGACCTAAGGATTAAAGCCTTAGAGGATTTTATTTTACAGGTGGGATATCATCCCTCAAATGTTCAGACAGCAGAATTATTGATTAAGAAAAAGAATGATGATATTGCAGTTTTGAGGAAACAACTTAAGCTTCCTCAAAGTGAGCATCAACAGACTAAAGAAATCCTTCAAGAGAAAAGTGAAAAAGAAGAGATGATGAAACTCATCCTCAAACTAACTGCTCAAATCAAAGAAATGGAATCTCAAATGGACCAGCTTGTCCAAGAGAAGGAAACTGTGAAAGAGACTGACACTCCTATCATTCCTTCAGTGATATCAGTGGTTACCATAGCAGCGACATCCACTGTTGAGATTTGACAAGATGATGAGCTTAGTGAAAAGAGTTGCCTTCACTAAGTGGGCCCACAAGCTATTTTTGGCGCAAGTATATTTTTAGACTATGTCTATTTTTAGACATGATGATCATATTTCAGAAGTTGCAGGATGCTATTTCTAGATGGTTGATCAAGTTGGAAATTTTTCATCAGGAAACCCAATTAAATAGATAAGAAAAGCTCCAACTAGCCGTTGTAAAATAATGGCTAGTTTGACTAAATTTGGAAATCAAATCATAAAATCAAAAAAATATAAAATAATATTTTTTTATTAAATGATTAATGTTTATAATTTGAATATTATTTATTTTTAATTTTTAATTTTATAAAATAAGAATTATTCAATATATTCTTGAAGATTAAATAAATATTTACTATTATATGTATTTATTTCTATAATTAAAATATTAAAATATTTATTTTGTTCTATTTTTATTTATTATAATAATAGATTAAATGTTAAAATATCAAATCAATCCAAAAAAATAAAAATAAAAATAAATAAATAAATAAAAATAAAATTACATAAATAAAATTTTATAATTTAATTAAATAAATAAATATTTATAGATTGAATTTAATAAAACTATTTTAATTTAATAGTATGTTAAAAATAAATAAATAAATAAAATTACAAAAAAGAATTTTTTAATTTAAATAAATAAATAAATATTTATAGATTAAATTTAACACAACTATTTTAATTTAATATTGTGTTTAAAAAAAAAACTAGGAATGAAGAGCAGGAATCCAACATCTGCTAAACATCCACCCATCATCCCTGTTGAGGTTAACCGACCTCTTTTCGATTTCCAGGGCTTCTCTCAACTTGCATTGGTGGAAATGGTCAATCTTCACAATAACCTTAGCATCTTCAATGCAAATGTGATGATTTGTCTTCTCAGCATGCTCTTCTAGGGCTGAGGAGCGTGATCTATTATGCTTAAGGTCAGCGACATGTTCATGAATTCTTTGATTAATTGACCGACCCATTTCACCAATGTAAAAATTATACAATTTTATTTATGTAATTTTATTTTTATTTATTTATTTTTTATTTTTAATTTTTTGGATTGATTTGATATTTTAACATTTAATCTATTATTATTATAAATAAAAATAGAACAAAATAAATATTTTAATATTTTAACTATAGAAATAAATACATATATTAGTAAATATTTATTTAATCTTCAAGAATATATTGAATAATTCTTATTTTATAAAATTAAAAATTAAAAATAAATAATATTCAAATTATAAACATTAATCATTTAATAAAAAAATATTATTTTATATTTTTTTGATTTTATGATTTTATTCCCAAATTTAGTCAAACTAGCTATTATTTTACAACGTGATGCAGGGGCATTAGACACTAGCCAGCAATGTAGGAGGTTTTTTCCACATGTTGTGGCTAGGAGGGTTCAAAATCACTTGAAATCGTGACAACAAGGTGTCAATACCTTAGCTGCCTATGGCATTTAGATCAGTTAGAGTCAATAGAAGTCGAATAGTTTAGTTCAGTCCATCTGTCATGTTAAGTTATTCAAATAATGTAATTAAGTTTTGTTAGAAGATAAACGGTCCTCACCGAGGAACCAAAGAGACACATTGTAATGTATATAAATTGTATCCCCCGGATGTATTGAGGGGAGGAGATTTCTGCAAAAAAAGTTGGTGTCAAGCAATTGCTTCCTGTTGAATAAATTTCAGTGCTCGTTGATTATCTATTGTCTTGAATTGATCTTTGCGTGAGAATTTGTTTAATTGCAAGGTGATTGAAACACCATCATGTGTAGAATTGTTGAGTAGATTTTTTGTATAATCTTCGCACCTCTCTGTCCATTGTTTTCTCTTAATTGTTGGAATAAGCTCTGTTGAAATAAATCCTTGGAAGAAGCCATAACTGAATGCATCCCACCTTGTAACAGACTTACATTGTGAGTTTCGGAGGCTTTGTCGAAAAATCCCACTCGTAGAAGAGGTCTGCGTATGGTTGTGAACTGAGAATGCTATCTTGAGAGTTGAACCTGAGTTAGTGAACTGGAGAGCATACAAGGAGTAGTGATAACCCTGGTGAGACCCCGGTCAATCACTATTAAAAAACCGGAGTAGTTTGATCGCACCGCCTTTGCGGGATAAGTTGTATTTGAGAATTTGGAGAGATCACATTTGTTGGAGGACACGTCGCTTAAGGCAGGTTTCCAAAACTGCCCTCATCGCGCGTTAACTATCGACTAAGGAGGCAGTGCGATATCCACGTACGTCGTCCGATCTGGAGGTTGGCTATCGAATGGTGATCGCTGTCATATATGCTCGGGAGATAAGCCAAGGTACGGACGTTTATTTTGTTGAATCCACGTCATGTAGGTGTGGGCCCGGGGCCTAAGGTACATTAAGTGTTCCATTAGTGATGTAGTCGGGTTATTCACATAAACCCCAAAGTATTTAACCTTTATCACAAGGTTTCGGGTAGGGATACTTGTCAGTTGTCGACCTTAATATACTTAAATCTTGAAGTTGGTGCTGATTCTATATTGGAGATATTGCAGAGTTATAAGGTTTGATACATTTAAATTTTTCCAAGTTTGCTTAATGCATTTATGTGTCAATTTCTATGAAATTGATAAATAAAATTATAGAGAAGTTGAGGAAGACTACGTGGAATGAACTAAGTTGATTCGAGGGAAAATGTTGACAAAGCTACAATATAGACCAGCTCTCCTTAGGGGGCCCGAATTCAATTTTGTTGCTGTCAATTGTGGTATCAGAGCCATTTTTGAGTTGTTTTTGCAGAGAATTAACATGGAAATCCGAGTTGGTAGAGGTGCTGTCAGAAGGAGACCCATTGCCAATGTAGAAGTGTTGGAGACCTTGCAGAGGGTCCAAGCTAGAATGGATGCCATAGAGCGAAGACAGCCCAGAGATCCTGAAGACATCAATGAACCTGAGATAGAAGAAGCTGGAGAAATTGATGAGATTCCTCCTAACATGAGGCTCCTTAGAACTGTTCTAGGGTCTTTAGTTAAGCCCAAGATTGAAGTGTCGAGTTTTGCAGGAGGATTAAATCTAGAGGAGATGGTGGACTGGATTAATGAAATGAACAAGTGCTTTGAAAATGAATAAATGAGCGAAGATAAGAAGGTCAAGTTTGCAGTAACAAAGCTGAAAGGACATGCTGCACTTTGGTGGGATGGAGTGCAAGCAGAAAGAAGGAGAGTTGGCAAGCAACCTATCAAGAGCTGGACCAGAATGATGGCTAAGTTAAAAGGCAAGTTCTTGCCTAGTGATTATTAGTTAACATTGTTTAGACGAATGCAGAACCTGAGACAGAGGTTGCTGACAGTAAAGGAATACACAGAGGAATTCTATAGAGTAATAATAAGAGCTGGGAAATTTCAAGACACACCAGAGAAGACTGCTAGATATGTGAATGGTCTCAAGCTAGAGATCCAAGATGAGATTGGTCTTCTGTCTCCTAAGACAATTGAAGAGGCCTATCAGATGGCCTTGAAAGCAGAGGAGAAACTCCTAAGGAAGCAGTCTGCCAAAGGGAGAGGTAATTTCCATGGAAAGGGAAGTCAAGGTGGTAGAGGAAAGCCTACTACACCCAGAGATGGAGCTAAGAGTAGCTCACCTCAGAATGCATCTACAGAGCGTGATGCAAGAGGCAGAAGGGGTTCTTACAGAGGAAGAGGAGGCAGAGGCAGAGGTAGATAATTGAGGTGCTATAGATGTTAACAAGTGGGACACAAGCACTATGAGTGCCCATAGAATGTGGGTGCAGGTCCAAGAAATGCTGTTGTTTCCCAGGCTGGAGAAGAGGCAGAAATTGAAGAAGAAATTCTACCAGAGAGGGGAGAGTCCTTGGTGGTTAATAAGGTCCTGTTGAAACAATCCAAAGAGGTTACTGAGCTTGCACAAAGGAAGACTTTGTTTAGGAGCATATGCAAAGTCCAAGGGAAATGCAGCCAGCTAGTCATTGATAGTGGCAGCACAGACAATCTGGTTTCCATTGAGGTGATAGAGAAGTTGAAGCTGAAGACAAGGGAGCATCCAACTCCCTATAGGGTGTCCTGGCTGCATAAAGGGCACCAGCTGATTGTAAAATAACAGTGTGAGATAGAGTTGCAAATGGGCAACTACAAAGACAAAGTCCTGTGTGATGTGATGCCCATGGATGCGTGTCACATATTGTTGGGTAGACCTTGGCAGTTTGACAGAGCAGCAGTTCATGATGGCAAGAAGAACACTTACAATTTCTTCAAGGACGGGGTACATCATACATTGATACCCATGGAAGAAGGAGAGCCATCAAGAAGAGTGGTTGATCCAAAGACCTTGTTGCTGAGCGGGAAGGAATATCTACAATAGATTAAAGAAGAAGAGGTAATATTTGCTTTAGTTTGCAAGCCTAAGGTAGTTCTTACTTCTACAAAGATTTCTGATTTGCCAATAGAAATCCAAGAGATGTTAGACAGTTATTGTGACATTGTTGTGAATGATTTACCTGATGAGCTACCACCTATGAGGAAGATTAGCCATAAGATATATTTTATCCCTGGTTCAAATATGCCAAATAAGGAAGCCTATAGAATGACTCCCACAAAAAATGAGGAAATCAGGAAAAAAGTACAGGAATTGGTGGAAAGTTTGAGCCCATGTGCAGTACCAGTAGTATTGAGCCCAAAGAAAGATGGAGGCTGGAGGATGTGTACTGATTCCAGAGCAATCAATAATATAACATTCAGGTACAGATTCCCTTTGCCCAGAGTTGAGGATTTAATGGATTGTTTGAGTGGTGCTAAATATTTTTCAAAGATAGATTTAAAAAGTGGATATCATCAGATTAGAATAAAAGAGGGTGATGTGTTAGTATGAATCTTTCGTCGTAAAAGATCACTTTAGCTACGCATAAAAAATAGCCCTAACATCGATTATGGCTACAAAATATCTTTAAGTCTGCTACAAAAATTCAGATCTAAGCACAAAAGACATTAAGCAGATAAAATATAATATGGCTCCATGCATCCAATAGACAAGACAATAACAAAGTGTTTAAAATAATGATTTGTATTATATTAAAGAATGGGGCACCTGATAGGAAAACAAGAAAGGTGTTTTCCAGTTCTCCTCAATGGGATGGGTTCTTGAAATTCCTCAGCGTTTCAGATCTAAAATTCCTCTCTCTTATTGTGGTAGAAAAACCCTGACAAACATAGAACTCAATGGGAGCTCACAAAGCAAAAAAAATAGGAAATGGTGACCAAGAGAAGATCCAGAGTGATCTAATGCAATGAAGGTGAATAATGAATGGGAAAAACCCTTCTATTTATAACAAAATATTGGGGTGTTCTAGAACTCGGTGCATGAATAAAATATTATTAATCACATTCTAGAATCACCCTTTAGGAATATTTTATTATATTTGTTGGAGGGAAAAGGTCTTTTGACTTGAGTCAATTCCTTTATTTATAATAAATAAATGATTTATTTATTATTTTAGGGAGATGGTGGGAATATAATTAAATAAATAATGATTTATTTAATTATTTAAAAATTATTTAGTCAAATTTAACTAGGAATATTATTTAAATAATGATTTGAATAACTTATTCCTAGGAAATAATTAAATAAATAATTATTTATTTAATTAATTTCCTTGTTTTGGGTTAAATATGACCAAGAAATATAGACAAATATTATTTTACATGGTGAAAGCAATTTTACTTAGGGTAAAATTGGTCTTACATGGTGTACTTGGGTTCATCTAATGATAATGAGTTAGATGACCAAAAAATTGGTGTAACATGATGAGTGGAAAACTGCCTTTAAAACGAATGAAGGACTGTATGAATGGATGGTAATGCCTTTTGGGCTGTCAAATGCACCTAGAGCTTTTATGAGACTTATGAATGAAGTGTTGAAAGAATTCATTGGTAAATTTGTGATAGTATATCTGGATGATATATTAGTTTTTAGCAAAACCAAAGAAGAACATCTGAGGCATCTTAATTATGTCTTGAAGAAGCTGCACCAAGAGAAACTGCTGATAAACTTAAAGAAATGCTCATTCATGAAGGATGATTTGGTGTATTTTGGCTTTGTTGTCTCTGCAAAAGGATTGAAGATGGACCTAGAAAAGTTTAAGGAAATTGTGGAGTGGCCTTTACCCAGAAATTTTTTTGAGGTAAGAAGTTTCCATGGACTTGCCAGTTTTTACAGGAAATTTATAAGAAACTTTAGTAAGATTAATGCACCCATCATTGAGACAATAAGAAAGAGAAAACAACCATTTAAATGGACTGCTGAAGCAAAAAGAAGCTTTAAACTTTTGAAGCAAAAGATAACTGAAAAGCCTATGTTGATTCTGCCTGATTTTACTAAACCATTCCAAGTGAAGTGTGATGCCAGTGGAGAAGCCATTGGAGCTATGCTAAGTCAGGATGATAGGCCTATAGCCTATTTTAGTGAAAAGCTGAATGAAACCAAAAGGAAGTATTCCTCTTATGAGAAGGAATTCTATGCAGTTGTTCAGGCATTGAAAAAGTGGAGGCATTACTTGATGTCCAAAGAATTTGTATTATATTCTGATAATCATGCTTTGCAGTACATTGTACAAAAGCCAAAGTTGAATCATAAGCATGCCAAATGGGTTGAGTATCTCCAAGGTTTTAACTTTGTTTTGAAACATATAAGTGGCCAAGCAAATAAAGTAGCTGATGCTTTGAGTAGGAGGCACATGCTTGTTCAAGAAACCAATTTTGAAGTTGTAGGATTTGATTTTCTCAAAGAATTGTATAAAACAGATTCATATTTTAAGGAAGAATTTGAGGCATGTTGTAACCCTGTTCTAATAGATAGAAGCCAGTGGATGGATTATTTCTTGCAGGAGGACTTACTATTCAGAAGAAACCAACTGTGCGTACCAAAATGTTCCATGAGAGAAAATTTGATCAAGGAGAAGCATAGTGGTGGACTTGCTGGACACTTTGGTACTGAAAAAAATTATGAGCAGCTGAGTCACTTCTATTATTGGCCCAAGATGAGAGCAGAAGTGGAAAATTTTGTGAAAAATTGAAAAATCTGTCAATATGCCAAAGGAAGGAGCCAGAATGCAGGATTGTACACTCCCTTGCCTATTCCAGACAGGCCTTGGGACACGGTGAGTATGGATTTTGTTCTAGGATTGCCCAAGACTCAGAGAGGGAATGATGTAGTCTTTGTTGTAGTGGACAGATTTTCCAAAATGGCACATTTTATTCCATGTTATAAAACTAGTGATGCCACCCATGTTGCTAACTTGTTTTTCAAAGAAGTTGTTAGGTTGCATGGGTTGCCCAAGAGCATTGATTCAGACAAAGACACCAGATTTGTGGGCCATTTCTGGAGGACACTGTGGAATATACTTGGTGCCAAATTGAGTTTCAGCTCACCTTATCATCCTCAGACTGATGGACAAACTGAGGTATTGAATAGGAGTCTAGGAAATTTGTTGAGAAGTTTTGCAGGAGAGCATCCCAGGTAGTGGGACCATATTTTTCCCCAGGCAGAATATGCATATAATGACTCACCAAACAGAAGCATAGGGCAGAGTCCATTCCATATTGTTTATGGAATGCACCCCATAGGAATATCAAAGTTAAGAAATATGGGAAAGGAAAAGCTAAGGAGCACTGATGGTGAGGAATTTGCTTCAGAGATCCAAGCCATACATGAACAAGTGAAACAACAGCTACAAGGCAACAACATCAATTACAAAGGCAGAGCAGACTTGAGCAGAAAATAAGTCCATTTTGAAGTAGGAGATCTGGTTTTGGCACACTTGAGAAAGGAGAGATTCCCAAAGAAGCAGTATAACAAACTGAAGTTCAAAAAGATTGGGCCATGCAAGATACTTAGAAAGTTTTCTGCTAATGCTTATGAGATTGAATTGCCTCCTAATGTTGGAATATCTCCCATTTTTAATGTTGCAGATTTGTACAAGTATGAATATGATGGTGCAGAAGAGGAACCAACAGACAAGGAACATATTGAGTGGGAAAAGCAGCTACCTCCAGCACAACCATTACAACCAGAGAAGATATTGGAGAAATGAGTGTTCAGGAAGACCAGCGGACAAGAGTACTTTCAGTACTTAATCAAATGGAAGGACCAGCCAGAGGAAGATGCCACTTGGATAACTGAAGGAATGTTGTGGAAGATAGGCAGATCAACAGAGGAGCTCATGGACAGGAGTCCATGAAGAAAATTTCCCTCGGGAGTCTGATGCAGGGGCATTAGACACTAGCCAACAATGTAGGAGGTTTTGTCCACATGTTGTGGCTAGGAGGGTTCAAAATCACTTGAAATCATGATAGAAAGGTGTCAATACCTTAGCTGCCTGTGGCATTTAGATCAGTTAGAGTCAATAGAAGTCGAATAGTTTAGTTCAGTCCATTTGTCATGTTCAGTTATTCAAATAAGGTAATTAAGTTTTGTTAGAAGATAAACGGTCCTCACCGAGGAACCAAAGAGACACATTGTAATGTATATAAATTTTATCCCCCGGATGTATTGAGGGGAGGATATTTCTGCAAAAAAAGTTGGTGTCAAGAAATTGCTTCCTGTTGAATAAATTTCAGTGCTCGTTTATTATCTATTGTCTTGAATTGATCTTTGCGTGAGAATTTGTTTAATTGTGAGGTGATTGAAACAACATCCTATGTAGAATTGTTGAGTAGAGTTGTTGTATAATCTCTGCATCTATTTGTCCATTGTTTTCTCTTAATTGTTGGAATAAGCTCTGTTGAAATAAATCCCCGGAAGAAGCTATAACCAAATGCATCCCACCTTGTAACAGACTTACATTGTGAGTTTCAGAGGCTTTGTCGAAAAATCCCACTCGTAGAAGAGGTCTGTGTATGGTTGTTAACTGAGAATGCTATCCCGAGAGTTGAACTTGAGTTAGTGAACCAGAGAGCATACAAGGAGTAGTGATAACTCGGGTGAGAACCCAGTCAATCACTGTTCAAAAACTAGAGTAGTTTGATCGCACCGCCTTTGTGGGATAAGCTGTATTTGAGAATTTGGAGCGATCACATTTGTTGGAGGACACGTGGCTTAAGGAGGGTTCCCAAAACCGCCCTCATCGTGCGTTAACTATCGACTGAGGAGGCAATGCGATATCCGCGTACGCTGTCCGCTATGGAGGCTGCCTATTGAATGGTGATCACTCTCAGATATGCTAGGGGGATAAGCCAAGGTACAGACGTTTATTTTGTTGAATCCACGCCATGTAGGTGTGGGCTCGGGGCCTAAGGTACATTAAGTGTTCCATTGGTGATGTAGTTGGGTTATTCACATAAACCCTGAAGTATTTAACCTTTATCACAAGGTTTCGGGCGGGGATACTTTTCGGTTGTCGACCTTAATATAATTAAATCCCGAAGTTGGTGCCGATTCTATATTGGAGATATTGTGGAGTTATAAGGTTTGATACATTTAAATTTTTCCAAGTTTTCTTAATGTATTTATTTGTCAATTTCTCTGAAATTGATAAATAAAATTATAGAGAAGTTGAGGAAGACTACGTGGAATGAACTGAGTTGATTCGAGGGAAAATGCTGATAGAGCTACAATAGAGACGAGCTCTCCTTAGGGTGCCCAAATTCAATTTTATTGTTTTCAATTGAGGGATCTAAATGCCACAGGAAGCTAAGGTATTGAAACCTTGCTGTCATGATTTCAAGTGATTTTGAACCATCCTAGCCACAACATATGGACAAAACCTCCTACATTGCTGGCTAGTGTCTAATGCCCCTGCATCACAATGGCTAATTAGAGATTTTCTTATCAATTTAATTGGGTTTCCTAATCATATTTTTCATCTTGTCTTGATGATGAACCACACTGGCTAGTTCGAAATGCGTCGACCAAATTTATTTGGATGTGATTTTTACCGAAAGATTTTTCTCACAACAAATATCCTATTTTGTCCTCAAGGCTTTGCAAAGCCCAAGGCACAAAATATCTTCAAAAAATATTTATTTAAGCTAAAAATAGTAAGAAAATTGACTTTTAATCTTTGACATAGAGTTAAAAATAGCTTAACGCACATTTGGATGGCCACCTTCAGAAAACTTCCCTTTTCAGCTAAAATGCTACAGGAGCGTAGTGCCATAAGAAAGCCTATTTTGAATATAACTTTTTAGGGACTTCCCAATGTCAAAACGAGGCCCGTGATAGCTCATTAGAAAGCCCTGGATGTCTAGTTTCCATAACTACTTGATTTTTCTCAAACTGATCGCTATAAGTCTATCAAAAAGTGGATTGAGTGAAAAAACCTAGGAAGGTCTCACCTACTGATATTTGAGGCAGAAAGGTAAAATTTGACCTTTTTTTGCCTCTTTGGGGGACAAAAACACCTTCTTTTGATCTGAAAATTTGTGAGTAGATGCCCCCAAATTTAATACATCCAAAAAAATAACTTTCAAGAGTTGAGGATGCTCCTAGCAAACATGGCAGCACCTATGAATTTGTGCAATTAGGCCCAAAAATCACAAAAAACAAGATCATGTCAAAAAATGCTCAATTTTGGTGAGAAAACCCCTTATGGGTTTCTAGAAGCATGCAAGGAAGCCGAAGCCAAGATTCTGAGCCTATAAATGTATTTTTCCCATATTTTCACCAGGCACCTCCTTTGGGCAATTTTGAGCTTGGCTTGGGCAATTTGCCTCTACTCCTAAGCACTCTAGTGACATTTGTAGTTACAGCTTGAATAGTCTTCTTCTTTGTAGATTTCCACCTTCACCCTTATCACTGTTTTTTTCTTCTTTGTTAGGGCTTCCTTGTTCACTGCCTCTGATTTTGTCATGACTATCTTTTTTACCCTCCTCACTGCTTTGAGCTTGATTGCCACTGTCTTCATTTTTCTACCATCTTCATTACTCTCCTCACTTTTCCCTTGAGGACTGTCTTCATGATCACTGTGTTTCTTTTGTTCTAGGCTACCAACTATTTCATAGTATTCAGTTGACTAAGGGATATCTTACTTCTTGTTACCATCACTACCTCCTTATTTGCTTTAACTGCACTCTTCCTTTTCACTATCAACTATGGGTGATGCTTGTTTTAACATTTTTCTTCAATATAGGGGATCTTAGTTGCCTTTGACACTGCTTTTAGGAGTAAGCACAAAGTCTAGACCTGCTATGTGAACCTGTTCTCCTAGCAGCCTCAGGGGAAACAACTGTGTCAAGGGAGGGTGATTGGTGGTCTCTTGGATTCTTTGGCAAAAATCAAGGCACCCTACCTCATGAAAATTGAAAGGAATTGAAGGGGATTCATTTATCTCCTGAGTTGTAGTAGGCTCAAACCTATTGTGATATCCACCTTTCTTGGCTTTCCTTGGAGGTATGTTTGTTTCAGGTTTCCTTCACTGACTTACCAAAACATGTTTTTGAAAACTGAAGTAGGTTCTTCTTCCAACACTGTTTTCCCTTCTTGTATAGAAAACAAGTTTTTTCAATAAAAAATAAGTCTCTTTCTCTAAAACTTTGTTTCTTTTGATCACTTTTCAAACATATTCTTTGACCTTGAAAACAAGTTTTGTTTTTCCTTTAGCACAACAACTGCTTTCGTCCTTGTAGGATTGTGTTTCTATTTTAACCACTCAAACCAAACAAGTTTTTAAACTGACAATGGTCTTTCTTCTTCAAACACTATTTCACTTTTTCATTTAGTAAAAAGGATGCCTTGAAAACAAACTATGTTTTTATCCTTAAAAATCATTGTTTTCTTTCTCACCTACTCAACTAAACAAGTTTTTCAAACTGACAATGGTTTTTCTTCAAACAATGTTTTTCCTTGTTACTCAGTAAAGAGGCCTTCAAAATGACTTATGCCTTTTTGACAAATATATTTTCTTGGCCCTTTAAAAAATTGTGCCTTCTTCCTCACAGTTTGATTTTAAAATCTCTTTCAAATCAAAAACTTAGGTAAAGAGAAACCCAAATACCTTTTAAACAATTTCTTAGCTGTTGTTGAAGAAAATTCCTTGTGCAAAAACTGGTTTTTTAGCAACTTTGAGGGCTTTTTGCAGGCTGTTACAAACTCCTTTTAGCATTGGCCCGGGCAGTCAAACCTTCATTCAGAAGTGGCCTAGGCAATGGGCCATTCAAAGGTGGCCCGGGTAGTTGGCCGTTCAGAAGTGGCTTGGGCGATGGGCCGTTCAGAAGTGGCCCAGGAGATGGGCCGTTCAGAGGTGGCCCGAAGAAATGTGTGGCGTGAAGAATGGGCCAATGGTTAGGCACGCTGTGTCCTGCTACAGGCACTTCGCGCGATGTACAATTTTCTTCGGAGGGACGCTACAGGTGCATCGCGACCACACTTTTTTTCCGTTGAGATTTGAAAACAAAACTTACGCCCCTTTTTCTCTTTGGAAGGAGGCCTTTCTAACTTGTTTACCCTTTACTTGTCATGAAAGAGGCTTCTTTAACAACTTGTGTGGGGCGCCCTTTTTCTCTTTAGAAGGAGGCCACTTGCAAACAAAACTGCTTTTACCTTTTGTCTGATTTGCTTATGAGACATGGTCTTGTAGAGTTTTACTGTGAAACAAATGGAGGAGAAATGTGTTTCAAAATCATAACTGTCTGTTGTGTTTGTTTTAAGAGTAACTTTTCTTTGCATTAAACTGTAGCTTCACTGGTGCTGATAGTGCCTTTGATGTTTCAGAGTCTAGGCTGTAGTAGGATAAAAAGGTAGCTGTTCCTTTTTACCTTCATGATGATGTCTAATTTCTTTAGAACTTTCTCTGTCAAGACTGTCTCTTTTGCCTACCAGTTTTTAAAATAAAAAAAGGGAGACCCTTTGCACATCAGTTTTTTGAAACTGTTCATTATTTGAAGAAGCCCTTTTTTAAAAGAGTCTATCTCTTCTCTCTTTGCAGGAATAATTTTGAACAGTTAATGACCTCTTCTTGCAATGAAGGAGTCTTATCTTTCATCTTTGCTATGTCACTTGAAGACTGTCTTTTTGATAGGTTGTTTGTGGGCCCTCTTCTTGTCATGAAGGAGGTCCTTCTTGAAAACCAAACTCTGCGCCCCGTGTCTGTTCTGCTTTTGAGACATGAATTCTTGCAAAACTCACTGTGAAAACCAAGAGCAGGTAATGCATTTTCAAATTTTAAATGTTTGATGTGTTTGTCTTGGAAATATTCCTTCTTTGCAGTAGTTGTGGCTCCTTTAGTGTTGAATTTGTTCTTGAATGTTTTTAGAGCCTGGGCTTAAAGTAAGGTAAAATCTAGTTGTTCCTCTTATACCTTTCATTTTGATGCCTAGTTGCTAGAGGCTCTTTTTGCCAGAAGACTATCACTATTGGTTGCATAAGACTGATTTGTAGAGTTGGCTCACATGTTTAGGAACTAATGAAAAAATTCCATTTGAGTTAGCATGAAGCGCTGGAGGTAGACATTACCCAACCTTTGTGTGGATTTTCCATGATGGAGGACTTTTGACCTTTTGGCGCATTTGAATCCTATAGGTATTTTCTCTTTACAATCTGCACTTTCTCTGATTTCCAATAATAACTGCCACATCATGAAATCCTTTCCTGAAGTGTTATTTTGTCTTGATGAGGGACCTTTTTCTTTTGGAATTCTTGGATTGAAACCAGTAGGCCTTATTTTTTCAACATCTGTGCTATATGATTTATGATGGTAAACTTCTCAGTATTGAAATATTTCCTCAAGTGTATCTTTTGTTCATACTTTCTTACTATCATCAATGTATACACCCCTGCAGAGATGCATATAGATGTTTTTTTATCTTTGGAGAGATTTTTTGGTATTTCATGAAGATCATGCTTGATCTGATCATCTTTCTTCAGACAGGGAAACTCTTTCTCCTTTTCCGATTTAAACGTTTTTGAGCTCTGCTGAAAAGAGACAAAGCAACCCTTTAATGGTGTGTGACCTAAGGATAGACTAGGGTGTTGTTTGTAGTATGAGAAGAAACTGATGGCTGACATGATGATGAAAAACAGGGCTTTTGGCTCAAGACAGTCTTGCCAAGGAGTTTTCCCTAAAACACCACCACCTAGACCTACAGACTTTGTCATAGCTCTTGAATGGCTTCTTAAGCATGAGTAGGTTATCACATGATAAGATTATCAGGGATAGAGGGGTAGACACTTTGTCAAATGTTGGACAGTGGGTTGTATGAAAAACAATGGATTTTGATGGTAGAGAGACAAACTTATGATAGCTATAGACAGGGAAGTTTTTCTAATTTAGGGCAGGACTGAAAACTGATGACCACTTCCACCTCAGTATGCAAGAGAGGGGTAAGAATAAAAAAAATTGTTTGAGGGGTTTTCTATATGACAAATTGACTGATCGAGATTGGTTTCTAGAAAACCTAGACAAGGGATCTATTCATCAAAACAGGCAAAAATATTGATGACTAACAGTGGCTTAATTTGGAGAGGGCAACTCCCTTTCAGGAGGTGTCCAGAACTGCAGATATCAAGCTTGTAAAGACCAGTGCCTCATCCATTGGCACAAATTTCTCTTTTCATTGATGTTATTCCTGAAAATGATG
The DNA here is from genome assembly GCA_034641835.2 of Pinus albicaulis. Classification (NCBI taxonomy): domain Eukaryota; kingdom Viridiplantae; phylum Streptophyta; class Pinopsida; order Pinales; family Pinaceae; genus Pinus; species Pinus albicaulis. The sequence continues at coordinate 1,958,842,974 of CM076578.1, read as the reverse complement.
CTTTTCTGAAAAATTTACAACATGAATAACATCAACCTCATCTCTACTTACCCAGCTACTTTTCCTACCATTTTTTCTTATTTAGGTGCACTTGGACTGGAAAACCCTTGACATGATATTTTGAAAGGGAAAACCCTATCTACTTCTACACTTATATCTTCCGTGAGTTTAGATTAAACTGATGAACTCCTTTGATTCTCTACCTACGCTAGATCGACTGTCAAGGTTAAGCTATTTGACAGGATTTCATTCACTAGACTAAAGCATGAAATTGAAAAATGACCAAATCAGGATTAGATGGTATGATTTGTCATGTGCTTGTGGCATAAAAGACAAGCTGCACACAAATATTATTTTCACACAAAATGAGATTTAGAAAAATCAGGGCTAGGATACAAGTTTATTTTTCATCCCTGTTTTCCTCTTTGGTTCAATTTTGAGCGTGTGGAACCAGTATCTTTTCCTAATATACTTTTACTGATAAATCAAGCTTACATATTTTGACTATCATTCCTTTTTACTAACTTATCAGCAATCAATTTAAAACATGCTCAGTTATGATTAGGCTAGATAACTAAACAAGACATCTTTTGAGCACTAGCAGTGGCATTTAGACTTGCGTACTTTCAGCATGACTATTTTTTTTGGGTATGGGGCTGTACCATTGCTTTAGAAACTACCCTCTTTTTCTACTTTTCCTATTGTTTTTGTATTTTTTGTTTTTTACGTTTTCTTCAAAAAATATAGGACTAAAAATATGCTCACAAGGTTGAGCTTATTTTTCATACCTATCTATCTATCCTAGTCTAACCTATACACAATATACATTCATTTAGTGAAATATCTTTTCCAACAAAGCCAATCAAGCAAGTGATTCCATGAGGGATTTTGTTTCAGCTTTTTGAGAGTGCTGAAGGAATGAAAAGGCCACTTCCACCTTACTTGTTTTCGAACAATAGTGCCTAAAAATTTTCTCACACTTTGCAACAAACTGTTCTGGGCGAAACACACTACTCCTTCAGATTTCTCAAGGAAAACAACAAAGGGATCTTGGAATAATACTTGATCTAGATGATTTGATATATAAGCTTCATTCATGACTACTCTTTCTTCCACTTGGCTATGTTTGGGACTCTCTTGGGAAAGAAACTCTTCCCCTTGCTCATGATCACTTGAACTATCAAAATCATCATATATTGCAGTGTAGTCTTCTTTCCAAGCTGATGTGTTCTGATTAAGTGGACTGAAAACTATGTGAAGTTCATCATGTTGATGAGCAGGGATACACTTTGGCAGTAAATCCTCTTGAGAGGATAGTGTGACAACTCTCATGTGATTATCAACTTCTATTTCTTCATCTAAAATTTGTAACTCAATGGAACTTGGTGGCTAAAAATATGGATTTAAGGAGGATTTCATGTCCAAAATGATTTCCTCAACCATTTCAGGAAAAGGCTTCTCATTGACAAATTTCTCAAGAATTTCATCATCCTCCTCAACCTCATCATCAAAGCTGAAAGACTGCTGATTTCCAATTATGTGAACGTTATTTCTAATGGGCTGAAGTGAAGTAAAGAAAAGAGTCAGAGACTCTTCACTTACTTCTAAACTCTCAAGGCTTTCCTCATCAATGTCATAGGTGACCTGTCTTGGCTGATTGATGCTTTCAATCTGATGATAGTGAACTTCATCCCACAAATCAACTGTTGATGGCTCTACAAGGTTAGCTTCTGCTTGGATATCATAATCATCAATATATTGATCAAACCTTGGAGAATTATTAATATAAGTAATGTCACTAGTCATACATATTGGACTATCAGATTGTTTCTCTTCAAATTGATTTAAAAATCTATTTTTTGACTTATGGTCTGCATGTTTATGAGTTGATCTATCTCCTCTTCAGTTAAAAAGGGAGGCATTTTTATTTCTCTTTGGATATAACTACAATAATCCTCTTTCTCTTGGGAAAGCTGATTTAGAGGATGAATGTATTTTTGGGCCTTACCTAAGAGAGATGATGAATCATCACTTGTGCCTTTAGATAAATCCTGTGGGTTCTCTTTCATTTCTTGATTGTTTTCATCTTCAACCAACTCTTCGTGATGTTCGGGATAGTTAGCATGGAATTCATGAGTTGCCTCTGATAGATTTTTAGGAGGCCAATTTGCTTGTATAAACTGAAATGACTCAAAACACAAAGGTAGAGATCCTAAAGGTTTTGATTTTTATTCCATTTCAGATCTGATTTCATCTTCAACCATCTTTTCTTGATTTATTTGAGAGTTAACAATAGCAGGGGTTTCCTGAATAATAGCTAAGAGATCTTTAGGATGCAAATTTCCTTTCAAAATATGGAATGAATTAAAGCATAAGGGTAGAGATCCTAAAGGTTTTGATTCTTCTTCCATTTCATATTTGATTTCATCCTCAATCAACTCTTCTTGGCTGTCAAGATATTTATCTTGGGTATGAAATGTATGAACCTCCTCTAAAAGATCCTCAGGATGCCAATTTCCTAAGTCTTCATCAATGTTTTTACAAGATGACATGTGCAAGTCATTCCAATTGTTACAACAGTACTAATGATAGAGATGGACAATTCCTATCGTCATTTTATAAAATACTTTGCAATCCTTGAAAAACAAGATTCAGTTCTAACCTTTCATATAATTCTATTTCTCTTCTAATGTTTCCCATAACCTGTTTTACCATGTTCACTTCTTATTCATTCGAGCTTTGCTTCCTTGTGTATACATGAGAGTATATGAGGTGTAACAAGGGGTCATCAACCTTTTCATCTCAAAAGATAGGTAGGTTTTTTATCCAATTTATTTCAGGCATTTTGTGTGGGAATCTAGGGATATGTTCTCTACTTATCGGAGCATATCTCTTTTGTATCCTTGGATCCATCCTTGTTAATCAGAAAGATCACTGTGTCTTTTCAACCAGTCTAAATTTCTCTACTAGTGGAGTCTTTTGGTCTAATGAGGGTTGTGGAGTCGCTAGGTGGAAGATTTGAACTTTGCTGTCCACCATCAACATGATTGGGATTGCTCAATACATTCCCAGGAGATTTTATAAGGACTAGTGGAGTAATAGGCCTACTGGAGGCTAGTGGAGTCGCCAGGGGGAAGTTTTTAGTTGTTTTGAGGGTATATGTGTATGGTCCACCACCAATACTGACAAAAAACCAATCTAAGAATGTTTTGGGGTTTTTTCTAAGTTTCTTATATGTAGCCCTAAGCTTTGTAAGAGTTTCCTATAACTAAATCATCATTTTTCTAAGATGGTGAAAGAACTAGCTTATACTCTTTGGACAACACTTAAGTTTTCTCAGTTTGACTGAGACTTTGAGAGTTCCTATGGGATACCTAGGATTTTTTGACTCAACATCCCATCATGATTGCCATTATGTCAGAGTGGCGATGAGGTGGCTAAAAATCACTGGATATTCTTTAATTGAGGGATTCTGAAGTCCTAAGGTATACTTAGATTGTCACTAACTCAGAGTCCCACCGTGATCGCCATTATGTTATGGTCCCATGATTTGGCAGATTGGTAAACCAAATGACAGGGTAACATCAGACCAAGCTTTGGAGCCCTAGGACCTAGTCTTCTTGGACTCAAAGAGGGCTCTCTCTATTATGCAAAGGATGTAAACTTGTTTGCTTTTGTATATTTGATTTTAGGCTAGTTGTTAAGTATGTTTTGGTTTGTTTTGATTTTTTTGAGGGGAACTGATCAAAGGATAAATAGATAAAGATTTCTTCAGATCAACTGGGCTATGGGGTCGAAAAGTTCAAGACTGTCTCAATGATGGACAAGGTATTACTGTAGGGCCAATTTGGTTGAGATAAATGGATTCCTTGGGTGAAAATGAAATGAGGTGAACATTAAGTTTGTGAAAGACAAAGAGATTTTAAGCCTAAATAGTTAAACAGCAAGCGTTCATGAGTTAGGGTTGACCATTAATCTCTATAAACAAAACTCAAACTAATAGATGCAAAAAATAAACAATCCAGTGATACATAGAAGTATAAGACCCTCTAACTTTGGGAAAATCACCTTCAGACTTTTGGGAAAAAAAATAAGATAAACAAACAACTCAATCTATGAAGAGGGAACTCCTAAACATCATATCTTGAGCTATCAGGAACTTTGAAATAAGACTGCAAAGCATGGACAAAGGGCAAGATCGAAACAAGACCTCTTTGACTTAACTAAAACAACCAATAATTCAGAGAGAGATTTCAGAAATAGAGTTTTGATTAGCTATGAGTAAGCATGGCATACCATGAATCATACTAGATAGCATACATAATAACCATTAATCAAACTAATAACAAGTTCTTAGGGTACCAAAGAGCAATTAAGAACTCTTTGACATAACCAAGAAAGATGAAAACATTTAAGCTACAATGAATCAGGAAATTTGAGGTGCCTCCATGGGCATATCTCAAACTTATTCTTTACTAAACTACAGCAAGAAAGAAGCATGAAAACATGTATGAGAAACTGAGAAAAAATGACAAATAAGAAACACAATACCATTCACCAAGCCATGGAATCCTACACACAATCTTCCTCCACCATCAAGCCAAGCAAGAGATCATCCACTTCATAAAAAAAGTATTTCTTAAAAGCTCATAGTGCTATGTATTTCTCTCTATATCTCAAGTTCTCCCTCTAGTTACAATGAATCCTCTTGGATTATATAGGCCAAAGAGGAGGAAACCCACCTAGAGAAACTAGAAGGCCATTGGCCAAAAACAAATATCCTATTTTGTCCTTGAGGCTTTGCAAAGCCCAAGGCACAAAATATCTTCAAAAAATATCTATTTAAGATAAAAATAGTAAGAAAATTGAATTTTGATCTTTGACATAGAGTTAAAAATAGCTTAACGCACATTTGGATGGCCACCTTCAGAAAACAGCCCTTTTCAACCAAAATTCTACAGGAGCGTAGCACCAGAAGAAAGCATGTTTTACATATAACTATTGAGGGACTTCCCGATGTCAAAACGAGACCCGTGATAGCTCGTTGGAAAGCCCTAGATGTCTAGTTTCTGGAACTACTTGAATTTTCTCAAACTGATCCCTAGAATTCTGTCAAAAAGTGGACTGAGTGAAAAAACCAGGAAGGTCTTACCTACTGATATTTGAGGCAAAAAGATAAAATTTGACTGTTTCTTGCCTCTTTGGGGGACCAAAACACCTTCTTTTGATCTAAAAATTTGTGACTAGATACCCCAAAATTTAATGCATCCAAAAAAATAACTTTCAAGAGTTGAGGATGCTCCTAGAAAACATGGCAGCACCTATGAATTTGTGCAATTAGGCCCAAAAATCACAAAAAACAAGATCATGTCAAAAAATGCTCAATTTTTGTGAGAAAAACCCTTATGGGTTTCTAGAAGCATGCAAGGAAGCTGAAGCCAAGATTCCAAGCCTAGAAATGTCTTTTTCCCCTTTTTCACCGGGCGCCTCCTTTGGGCAATTTTGAGCTTGGCTTGGGCAATTCGCCTCTACTCCTGAGCGCTCTAGTGACATTAGTAGTTACAACTTGAATAGTCTTCTTCTTTGTAGATTTCCACCTTCACCCCTGTTATCACTCAGGTTTTCCTTGAAGTTGTGGAAAAGGAAAGTATACCCGAGGTAACCACAAACCAACCTTCAGATGCAGAATTCAGCTAATCGTATCCGCAGAGGCTCTCTTTTATAATTTATCTTTGTTCTTAGAAAGTTTTAGGCTAGTTATAAATCCAAGAGTTTGTTTGAAAACGGTGGAATTCACCAACTAAGGGAAAGGTTGAATATTTTCAGGCCATTGGGCTATGGAGTCAAAGGATGGATTTACTGGGTTTCTATTCTACACACAAGATGGCTTTGCAGGGCAAGATAGCCAAACAGAGAACAATCCTTAAAATTTATTAAAGTGGATGGAATGGGTTTGAAGGGATGAAAGGCAGTTAATTCACCATGTTCAAAAAAAAGAAATGAAATGATTACAAATAAAGAGCAGTGAAGAATTCTTCATTATAGTAACCAAAATGTTTAAATTAGCGAAGCAAGAGCAATTAAGAATTCGTTGCTTATAAATAATTTAGAGGAAAACATTTAGAATAATCACAATTGAACTCAGAGTACAATTAAGTAAATTCTGAGTATTCTTTTATGTCAATTATTCAGAAATGGACACAATGATATTATAAACAGATATAAAACTTAGACATAGGATAGAAAGACTTATTGAACTGCAGTCCGACACATGAATCCTGCAAAAAGTCCTGAGCTTCAAATTGTCATCCAGTAAGCCACAAATAAATTTCTCCAAAACGCTTTTATTCTAAAAACACCAATGTCACAGTGAAGTAGTAGAATCCACCCTCAATACTTTATTTGAGGGTTTATTTATACAAAAAATGATTGAAAATATCTCACACTAACCTAGCAAATAAACTAGGGTGACTAATGAATAAGTTGCAATAAAAAGGAGACAGATGGTCTCGTAGATAGGACAAAAGTAACTGCTGGTGTGCTGTTTCCTCCCTTTGTGGATGTGCTGGAGGCAGGTCCAACAATAGGGCTCGATGCTGTCCTTTTGAGTAATTCTTTCTTACTGCCTTGCTTGTCTGATACTCTTTGTTTTTACTGATACTCTTTCAACTGCCTAACTGATACTCTTTAATCTGTGTTCATTATTTATCCTTTACATGATAGTAAAAAGACAACATTCTCTACCTGAAGATAAATTTCACAAAATTTCCAATAAGTCTTCGCACCATTGATCTTCTGCTATTATGGTTCTTTTAATTTTTCTCAATGTCTCATCGGCCTCTGTGTACCTGTAAAAAGTGGGCTGACTAGGGAACAAATACTTTATTTCATGCTCAAGATGAAACAAATTCTTCACCTTGTCGTAGACATTCCTTCCTGTTGGCAATTTTGTTTGTGACAAACTGATAGAAATAACAGTTGTGTTATGAGCATGTATGTCTATTTTAGTAACATAGGTTTCCAGGTCCATTATCTTGTCCTCTGCGAGCATAGGACTGGGTAACCCATTGTCTAATAGAACCTGAAATTTCCCTTTAAAAGCATTGATTTCTTCTAGAATATCTGAGCACTTCCTTTCCAAATTCTGCATAAGAGTTCTTTTGGTAAAAACTCTTTTTATTTCTAAAATAGTGCCTGTCCTGTCATCAATTCCTAATTCTGAAAGTTGTTGCTTAGTCCGGGTGTTCAGAAACTGTATAAGTTGATTGGCTTGCTCAGGTCTGCCCTTTAATTCATCTCTTGTTTTGGCTATTTCTTCCTGAGCTACTTTGATCAAGTCATTTTGTTCAAAGATTGTTTGAACAAAGGACCAAATACTTTTTATTGACTCAATTATATTCTCCCAAAGAATTTCATTTATTTCTCTCAAAGGCTTTTCTAACGAAAGATCTTTTTCTAAAGCCTTAACCAATTTTTCCAATATTTTAATTTCCCTGGTATTATCTGCAACAGTCCTTTTAGACATATCATATTTCTGCTCCAAATTTTCTAACTGCAATTTTGTGGTTTTAAGTTCTGTGACTCTGAGTTTTAAACTTTCCATTTGTTTTACCAATTCATCAGAACTTAAACCAGAAGTGTCTCCCTGTGCTGACTCTGTTTGTTGATTTGTTATAATGGTACCTGTAATGATCCCTGTTGTAGATGCTTCTGTGATGGATGCCTGCATGATAGCTTCCTTTTCTTGTAAAGCTTGTTCCAATTCTTTCTCTGTTTCACTCAGTTGCTCAGTCATTTTTAAGAGCAACTCCATTATCTCTTCCTGTGAATTTTCCTTCAAAACTTCTTGGGTCTGGGGATGTCTTGAGGCTGGCAATTTCAGCTGCCTTCTCAGTGCAGCTATATCATCATCTTTCTTTTTAATTAGTGCCTCAATGCTTTTGATATCTTTGGGATTGTGACCCAAACTGATGATTATATCTTCCAGAGACTTTATTCTGTTATATTTTGCCTGAGAAGAAGCCTTCTCAATTTGCAATTGGGTGCTTGTATTATTTAAAGAATCTTGTAGCCTAAGGGCTGACATGGCCTTATCAGTAAGAGTGGAATATACCATTTCCCCAGTTTTTTTTATGCAACTCTATCTGGTCCAGGGGATGAATGTCTTTTGCCAGGACCTCAAAATTGGTCCTAATATAATCAGATGCTGTCATGGGCTTTGGCACTTTGGATTTGAAATGACTCATCATCATTTTTCCTTGTTGAATGTCAAATGCTGACATCAATCTTTCCTGATTGTGTGGGGGCATTTTTAGATATTGATCATATACCTTCATTCTCAATGGTTCATTCTTTGCCTTTATATTAATGAAAGTTCTTTTTATATCACCTGTATCTGTTTTTGGTGGCTTAAAAGAAGATACTTCAGTACTTAACTGTTTTTGCAATGCTTTTCCTTTGTGGCCTGTGTTTGTTTCACTAACTGTGCCAGTTAGTTGACTATCTTCTCTTTCATCATCAAACATCTCATCAATGATTTCCACATCTGGAAGTGGATCGGGTTTTTGCTTTTTAGCTTGATGTAGTTCTGAGGATTCTTTGGGAGGAGTAGGATCCGGAGCCTGTCTTTTCTTGCCTATTTCCATATTAGATGGAGTTTGCAACTCTGAAACTTCAGGATGATTTACTTGAGTAGGAGAAACCTGTGTCTGATCTGGTGCCCTGGAGGTTTGAGGTTTCTCTGCCATGACGAAAGTTTCAATGACCTGTATTTCAGGTTCTTTCCGTTTACCTTTAGACTCCACTGCAATTGATAAACTCTCTTCCTGTAACCCTTGTTGGAGGTTTCCTGCTGAAGAGGTGCCAATGTGAGGTACCTGCACTTGACCAAAAGATTCTAGGTCAAACTCTTTCTCAGGATCTTTCATAATTTTGTTTCTATTGTATTCTTCATTATCTTGCTCAACTAGTGTTCCTTCCACCCATTCATCTTGGTTAGCATATTGTTCTATTTCAGGGACCTTGTGGTGAATATATGGGGATGATTTGTTCTTCATTCTTTTATCACAGATAAAACCAAATGGATCATAAGGAACCCAACGGAAACTCCTTTGGAACTTGCAACGGTTTTGTAGTATATCTTCTGCTTCTCGCTCAGCATCCATAGAGTTGCATATGAAGGGACCTAATTGACTTTTGATCCTGAGTTGGGCTTTATTTTTTACACTACAAAAATGAATCATATCAGAATTATTCATTTGCTTGAAATATTCCAAGGCAAAAAGTCTCATAGGCACATATTTTGGCAATTTGAATGGATGCAATTCACATCCATATATTCTGATGACTGAATGGTTTTGATATAAATACCAGTCCCCAACTTTATATGTCCTTGAAAGTTGCAAAGTCTTCTTAATCTCATTACTGAGCCTTGGAGGGGGAATTCCTGTCAACAAGGTAGTTGCAGGATATACAAAAAGATCGATGAAATCAGCATAAGAATAGGGAGAATCAGAGGAAGAGTGAGTTATGGCAGACCAAAATATAACTGATCTAGGGTTTCCCTTGGCACCAAGCTTTTTGACAGGAAAAGGGAACTTCTTTGTGACGCAGGGAAAACCCCTGTGATACCCAGAATCTTTAACTATTGCGTCTTTAAAAACACATCTCCAAATTTATGCTCTTAAAATTTCTTTCCGGCAATTTTACAAACATCTTTACATGCCTTAATCGAAAGCCATAGTATATTTTCCCAACACCCATTCATTTTTGGAAATCATCAATAATCAACCCAATTATTTAAACTTAGAACCTGGTAATTAGCTCACCTTCTTTATAATCGGACTGATAGCATTCGCACCATATCTGTGCTCCATACTCTTCTTTCGTATCGACACTCAACACTGGAATACTCCAATTAATCAACTCCCTTTATTAGAACCCAAGTCTGTTAATAAAACTCAATCCTCTTTCAAACATCGATATAATCTTTAACCTTTAAAACAGAACAGCGTTTGGATGCCTTTCAATTAACCACCACAAGCATACAATCTACGTATTAAAACCCGCGACGAACCATAATACAAACACATGGAGCCCTTTGTTAAATCCTCTTCCATCCGCATTTACGGATCTCAAATTTAATACATCAGCCTCTATAGATATTGCAAATCCGCATTCCAACCAAACTCCAATCCGAATTCAATTTCTATTGCTCCGATCCGACTCAATCGGAAGTCGGAGACCGCTGATCCTCTGATTTGTTCCAATCGACGATATCACTTGTCACAGTTCCGATCCAATCGGAACTCGGAATCGCTGACTTAACTATCCCAACTCCGATCCGATTCAATCGGATCTCAGAAATCGGCGATTGCAATACGATCTCAATACTGGTCTTCCGAATTTCCGATGCGATCCGATCGGCAATCGGAAATCGGAATATTTACCATGTTCCACCTGTAAATTCAGCGATATATCACAGACCCGATATCCTTTTAATCCAGCTTATAACTTATTCGCATCTGGTTCATTGCTTTCTCCTTTCGATTTCGATGCAATGAGTTCTGCGGGTCAATGAATTTCATAACTGATATGTACATCAATTGAATCTATTCCAGAAGATCGGTGAAGTCTTTCAGACTATTCCTTTGTGTTGCAGAGTTTCTAATTCACAAAATTCGACCACACCAGATTTGCAATAACCACAGAATTCTTACAACTTTAATAATAACACAGATTGAAACCATTTCAATCGATTACCAAGAAACAAACGCATCAAACTGATAGCTCAACATATATCGATGGATATGACATTCAAATTGATCATAATATAAGAAAAAGACAGAGCCTTGTCTTTGCCCGTCACCAACACTCAAATCCTCACCATTTTCATTCGATTTGGCCCAGAACATAATTACTTTCATAATACTCAGAAAAACAAACAGAATTTCGGCCTTTAGCCCAATTATACAAAGAAATTGACTTCTGTCAAAACAATCCACACACCTACATTCGAGCTTTCGCTCCTCACCAAGACACACACTAATTCAAACAAAATCTACTAGTAGGCTTCCACACTAAAACTATTCTAATCTCTCCTCAAAACCACACAAAAACTCTCATCAATCTAAAAGAATCCCCCCATCTTATCTAACTCCTCTCGTTCTATATAAAAAAAACCTCTCCATCATTCTCTCGCTCTTATCACATCTTCCATCAACGCAATCTTCTGTTTCTAGGAATAGTAGCAGAAATCTGCTATTTCCTAGCTTCTCAACACACCTATACAAACAATCTTATCACTAATCTAAAATAAGACAATTCTCATTTATTACAATAACAAACTATTTGAGAAGTTTATCCTCCTCAGTAAAATCGAATTCGTCCAAACAGTCAATGAATTTCGCTTTGTTTAGCCACAACATGTGACCATTCCATCACATTGCTGGCTGGGTCTAGATGCTCCTGCATCAGACTCCCAAAGTTTAAATTAACCATGATCTCCCGATCATGCACTTCATGCCTGTGTCCTCCTGGATCCGATACTTGGTTTGATAGTCTGTCCTTGATTACTGCTGTTGTTGTTTGTTCCTCAAGTCTTCCGCCTTTGTGCTGCAATGCCTCACTATCTGCTGCTGTCCTTTTCACATATTTCGATGTTGCTTTGCTCACTCTAATTTGCAATTTTCCATTCCCTTCACCTGTACCATTTATTCCAGCCAATCTTCCCTTCTTCTTTTGTCCTGCATTTGTTTTACTGGAATGTTGTAGTATGAGTTTCCACAACTCCTCCAATTCATTGTCCATTTCGCTTCTCGTGTGCTGAATACTATTCTACTGCAACTGATTGTGTTCTTGAATTAGAACATCATAATCTTTGTGCCAATAATCTTCTATATAAATTTCTGAAATGTACAAATGTCTTTTTCCAGGTTCTTCTTCTGGTTTCTCATTCATGACTTCATCATTCCTTGCTTCAAATTCCAGCATACCTTCCATTAATCCGATCTGTTCTTCTTGATTCAGATTGACTTCACACTGCCCTTTTCCTGCATGTAAATCTTCATCAAAATTAATCAGCTTAATAGACTCAAATGCTTTACCTGGCTTCATCATTAAAAGATTCGACTTATCTTGCCAAATTTGCCCATCTCATCCCGAAGTTCTCACGAAAATTTACTGATCTTGACTCTTGCATTGTCCGCAATATATGTCTTTAATCCTTCTTCACTCTGGCTTTCTTCAAGGTCAATGATCTTCAATGACTGCTCAATCTTCAATAGTTGTCCTCTTTTAGCTGCAGTTTTAAACAGTTGTCCAATATCTACATAATTTACTACAGTTATGTTTAACAACTGCCTTTCCCTCTGCATCACATAATTATGTGAGTTTTCTTTACTTATGCCAACATTAAACAACTGTCTTACCTCAGTGTATCCTTTGATTTCAGTAATTCCTTTTCCATCCTCCTTTTGACTTATTCTTTGAATGTCATCTGAGTGGACATCTTCCTACTCTTGGTTATAACTTCCTTCCTTATTCTGAATATGACTATGAGTAGTCATCTCTTCATCTGTTAATACAACAGTCTTCAATAACTGTTTGTCTTTCCTTAAGTCGATATGACCTGCAACCACACAAAAACCTTCAGTTTTCAAAATAAAATACCTTCCATTTTCTTCTGATGCTTCAAGCACCAATCCTCCATCATAAATCTTTTGGATTTCAACGGATCCTTCTTGCTATGACTCCATTTCTCTGAGTCTTTCCTTTTTTAACAAATCAATATGAATTTTTTCAAGTTTTCTGAACTCGTTCATCAGCTTGCCATTCCACCTCTGTTGCAATAGCTTCCATTTCACCCTTTTCTTCAGTCTCCATCTGTATCTTCGGTCTTCACTTGTCTTTATTTGTACTGCCAGACCAATTTCTGGCTCTTCATTCTGCTGCCAGTTTCTATACTTCTGCAATTTAATGCTTTCCTCAAATTCACTCTCATGTAGCTGATCATTCCTTCCAAATTTTTGGTTACTTCCATATTCATCTTGCTGAGTTAATATTTCTGTCTCCGTCATGCCTCTGAGGACATAACTTCCTTGTTGCTCCTGATCTTCCATCTCACCTTCATATAATCGCTGCTCAATTTCTCTGATTTCAACATCATATTTATTAATGCTATTTTCCACACCTTTTCCTCCATCAGTTTCTGTAAGCTTTGTTTCTCCTTTAGTTTCCTCGAGTTATCTCTCCAAGAATTCTATCTCCTTATGAAATCTCTCCAACAGTTCATCACAATTTCCATTCTCAACTTCATTTTTTTCCTGGCAATCCTCCTGAGTTGACCTGTTTTCTTCATTATCATGTTGCAATAATCTTTCATCAATTCCATTAAACAAATTCATTGGTTTACCTTCTTGTAGTACCGTTATGGAATTGTCATTAGACTGCTAGTCTATATCAAGCTCATCTGACTGTTTCACACCAAACAGTATTTCATCTATGAACTCCTTCTATTGCAATAGATCAACGCCTTCTTCCTCTAAAATGGATTCACCATCATACTTCACCTCAAGAGCTTCATTCCTGTTTATGACAGTTTCATCAGACTGTCCATCATCCTTTTCATATCCTGCAAACATACACAAACTATAAGAGTCAAAATCACAAGGCTTCATTGCCTCATCTGCTTCCTTTGTCAACATATCTTCGAATTGTTCTGAACTCTGCCAATAGTCCATGAGATCTTCAACTGACCTCTCTTTATCCTCTTCCCCTAACATCTCACCTTGTTCTCGTCTACAAATGGAAACTTCCAATTCTACCTCTGCTTCTCTGAGTTTCTCTGATTTCTCTTGAGCACTCAATATCTGCTAAATCTTTCTCAATTCTTCTACTATCTCTAACTTAACTTGCCGGTTTCTCCTTTCTCGTAGCCTTGACCACTTTACTCTTTTTCTCATGGTCCACCCATTCTTCTGGTCTTTAACATTTCTCTGCAGCATCTTCATCAATATTCCAATCTGGAAATCTATCTCAGCTTTCTCTCGGTCAAAGTCTTCTTGACTCATCCTCATGCCATTTGCTTTGGCATCTTCACTTCTGCTGTGGCTTCCTTGTGAACTTCTGCTATGACTGTCTGTAGTCAATTTATGCTCTTCTCTTTCCATGAGCTCCTCGCACCTCTGCAACAAGTCTTTACTGCAATCTTACCTCACTAAGCTCTCCTCACTCAGTATTTTGGTAAGCACGATCCCCTATCTGGAATCTTCTCCTGAGCAACACCTTTGCTCTCTCTAGGCTTCTGCAATCTCTCACTCTTTCTTTCGAGAACACCTCAATTGTCCTCTCTGTCCAATCTCTTGTTGGATTCTACAGCTTCACTGCCACTTCTGCTTTTAAGAACACATCTGGTTCTTCTCTCACAGCTTCTCTTGATTTATATTGCTGCAGTCTTCACTCTTTCTGATGCTGTCACCTGTGTTTTGAATGGATTTCCTCACTGCTATAATCTGGTACTAAAATTTATTCAGAAAAACAAACTTATTCAAATTCAACAGAGCCAAGCTCTGATACCAAAATTTGACGCAGGGAAAACCCCTGCGATACCCAGAATCTTTAACTATTGCGTCTTTAAAAACGCATCTCCAAATTTATGCTCTTAAAATTTCTTTCCGACAATTTTAGAAACATCTTTACACACCTTAATCGAAAGCCATAGTATATTTTCTCAACACCCATTCATTTTTGGAAATCATCAATAATCAACCCAATTATTTAAACTTAGAACCTGGTAATTAGCTCACCTTCTTTATAATCGGACTGATAGCATTCGCACCATATCTGTGCTCCATACTCTTCTTTCGTATTGGCACTCAACACTGGAATACTCCAATTAATCAACTCCCTTTATTAGAACCCAATTCTGTTAATAAAACTCAATCCTCTTTCAAACTTCGATATAATCTTTAACCTTTAAAACAGAACAACGTTTGGACGCCTTTCAATTAACCACCACAAGCATACAATCTACGTATTAAAACCTGCAACGAACTATAATACAAACACATGGAGCCCTTTGTTAAATCCTCTTCCATCCGCATTTACGGATCTCAAATTTAATACATCAGCCTCTATAGATATTGCAGATCCGCATTCCAACCAAAATCTGATCCAAATTCAATTTCTATTGCTCCGATCCGACTCAATCGGAAGTCGGAGACCGCTGATCCTTCGATCTGTTCCAATCGGCGATATCACTTGTCACAGTTCTGATCCAATCGGAACTCGGAATCGCTGACTTAACTATCCCAACTCCGATCTGATTCAATCGGATCTCGGAAATCGGCGATTGCAATACGATCTCAATACTGGTCTTCCGAATTTCCGATGCGATCCGATCGGCAATCGGTAATCGGAATATTTACCATGTTCCACCTGTAAATTCAGCGATATATCACGGACCCGATATCCTTTTAATCCAGCTTATAACTTATTCGCGTCCGGTTCATTGCTTTCTCCTTTCGATTTCGATGCAATGAGTTCTGCGGGTCAATGAATTTCATAACTGATATGTACATCAATTGACTCTGTTCTAGAAGATCGGTGAAGTCTTTCAGACTATTCCTTTTTGTTGCAGAGTTTCTAATTCACAAAATTAATTTTTTGATTTGCAACCACCGGAATTCACAACTTTAATAATAACGGGTCCGACCATTTGATAGATTGCCAAACTTAATAGCATCAAACTAATAGCTCAACATATATCGATGGATATGACATTCAAATTGATCATAATATAAGAAAAAGACAGAGCCTTGTCTTTGCCCGTCATCCAACACTCAAATCCTCACCATTTTCATTCGATTTGGCCCAGAACATAATTACTTTCATAATACTCAGAAAAACAAACAGAATTTCGGCCTTCAGCCCAATTATACAAAGAAATTGACTTCTGTCAAAACAATCCACACACCTACATTCGAGCTTTCGCTCCTCACCAAGACACACACTAATTCAAACAAAATCTACTAATAGGCTTCCACACTAAAACTATTCTAATCTCTCCTCAAAACCACACAAAAACTCTCATCAATATAAAAGAATCCCCCCATCTTATCTAACTCCTCTCGTTCTATATAAAAAAAACCTCTCCATCATTCTCTTGTTCTTATCACATCTTCCATCAACGCAATCTTCTGTTTCTAGGAATAGTAGCAGAAATCTGCTATTTCCTAGCTTCTCAACACACCTATACAAACAATATTATCACTAATCTAAAATAATACAATTCTCATTTATTACAATAACAAACTTATTTGAGAATTTTATCCTCCTCAGTAAAATCGAATTCATCCAAACAGTCAATGAATTTCGCTTTGTTTAGCCACAAAATGTGACCATTCCATCACATTGCTGGCTAGGTCTAGATGCTCCTGCATCAGACTCCCAAAGTTTAAATTAACCATGATCTCCCGATCATGCACTTCATGCCTGTGTCCTCCTGAATCCCATACTTGGTTTGATAGTCTGTCCTTGATTACTGTTGTTGTTGTTTGTTCCTCAAGTCTTCCACCTTTGTGCTGCAATGCCTCACTATCTGCTGCTGTCCTTTTCTCATACTTCGCTGCTGCTTTGCTCACTCTAATTTGCAATTTTCCATTCCCTTCACCTGTACCATTTCTTCCAGCCAATTTTCCCTTCTTCTTCTATCCTGCATTTGTTTTACTGGAATGCTGTAGTATGAGTTTCCATAACTCATTCAATTCTTTGCCCATTTCACTCCTCGTGTGCTGAGTACTTTTCTGCTGCAACTGATTGTGTTCTTGAATTAGACCATCATAATCTCTGTGCCAATAATCTTCCATATACATTTCTGAAATTTACAAATGCCTTTTCCCAGGTTCTTCTTCCGGTTTCTCATTTATAACTTCATCATTTTTTACTTCAAATTCCAGCATACCTTCCATTAATCCGATCTGTTCTTCTTGGTTCAGATCGACTTCACATTGCCCTTTTCCTGCATGTAAATCTTCATAAAAATTAATCAACTCAATAGATACAAATGCTTTACCTGGCTTCCTCATCAAAAGATTCGACTTATACCACAAATTTGCCATCTCATCAAGAAGTTATCTGAAAAGTTCTGCACAGTCTTCACTCACTGCATTGTCCGCAATATCTGTCTTTAGTCCTTTTTTACTCTAGCTTTCTTCAAGGTCAATGATCTTCAATGACTGCTCAATCTTCAATAGCTGTCCTCTTTTAGCTGCAGTTTTAAACAGTTGTCCAATATCTACATAATTTACTACAGTTATATTTAACAGCTGCCTTTCCCTCTGCATCACATAATTATGTGAGTTTTCTTTACTTATGCCAACATTAAACAGCTGCCTTACCTCAGCATATCCTTTGATTTCAGTAATTCCTTTGTCATCCTCCCTTTGAATTATTCTTTGAATGTCATCTGAGTGGACATCTTCCTGCACTTGGTTATAACTTCTCTCCTTATTCTGCATATGACTATGAGTAGTCATCCCTTCATCTGTTAATACAACAGTCTCCAATAACTGTTTGTCTTTCTTCAAATCGATATGACCTTCAAACACACAACAACCTTCAATTTTCAAAATACAATGTCTTCCATTTTCCTTTGATGGTTCAAGCACCAATCCTCCATCATAATTCTTTTGGATTTCAGCGGATCCTTCTTGCTGTGACTCCATTTCTCTGAGTCTTTCCTTCTTCAACAAATCAATATGAATTTGTTCAAGTTCCCTAAACTCGTTCATCAGCTTGCCATTCAACCTCTGTTGCAATAGCTTCCATTTCACCCTTTTCTTCAGTCTCCATCTGTATCTTCGGTCTTCTCTTGTCTTTCTTTGTACTACCAGACCAATTTCTGGTTCTTCATTCTGCTGCCAGCTTCTATACTTCTGCAATCTAATGCCTTCCTCAAATTCATTTTCATGTAGCTGATCATTCCTTCCACATTTCTGGTTACTTCCATATTCATCTTGCTGAATTAATATTTCTGTCTTCTTCATGCCTCTGAGGACATAATTCCCTTGTTGCTCCTGATCTTTCATCTCACCTTCAAATAATCGCTGCTCAATTTCTCTGATTTCAGCATCATATTTATTAATGCTGTCTTCCACACCTTTTCCTTCATCAGGTTCTGTAAGCTTTGTTTCTCCTTTGGGTTCCTCGAGTAATCTTTCCAAGAATTCTATCTTCTTGTGAAATCTCTCCAGCAGATCATTACAATTTCCATTCTCAGCTTCATTCTTTTCTTGGAAATCCTCCTAAGTTAACCTGTTTTCTACATCATCATATTGCAAGCATCTTTCATCAATTCCATTAAACAAATTCATTGGTTTACCTTTTTTTAGTCCCACTATGGAATTGTCATTATACTGCTGGTCTATATCAACCTCATCTGACTGTTTCACACCAAACAGGATTTCATCTATGAACTCCTTCTGTTGCAAATGATCAACACCTTCTTCCTCTAAAAAGGATTCACCATCATACTTTATCTCAAGAGCTTCATTTCTGGTTGTGACAATTTCATCAGGTTGTCCATCATCCTCCGCATATCCTGCAAACATACACAAACTGTAAGAATCAAAATCACAAGGCTTCATTGCCTCATCTGCTTCCTTTGTCAACATATCTTCGAATTTTTCTGAACTCTGCCAATAGTCCATGAGATCTTCAGCTGACCTCTCATTATCCTCTTCCCCTAACATTTCACCTTGTTCTGGTCTACAAATGGAAACTTCCAGTTCTACCTCTACTTCTCTGAGTTTCTCTGATTCCTTTTGAGCACTCAATATCTGCTCAATCTTTCTCAATTATTCTACTATCTCTGACTTCACTTGCTGATTTCTCCTTTCTCGTAGCCTTGGCCACTTTACTCTTTTCCTCATGGTCCAAACACTTTTCTGCAACATCTTCATCAATATTCCAATCTGGAAATCTATCTCAGCTTTCTCTCGGTCAAAGTCTTCTTGACTCATCCTCATGCCATTTGCTTTGGCATCTTCACTTCTGCTGTGGCTTCCTTGTGAACTTCTGCTATGACTGTCTGTAGTCAATTTCTGCTCTTCTCTTTCCATGGGCTCCTCGCACCTCTGCAACAAGTCTTTACTGCAA
The DNA here is from genome assembly GCA_034641835.2 of Pinus albicaulis. Taxonomy (NCBI): domain Eukaryota; kingdom Viridiplantae; phylum Streptophyta; class Pinopsida; order Pinales; family Pinaceae; genus Pinus; species Pinus albicaulis. Next base: position 1,958,823,819 of record CM076578.1, on the reverse strand, counting down.
TCTTACCTCACTAAGCTCTCCTCACTCAGTCTTTTGGTAAGCACGATCCCCTATCTGGAATCTTCTCCTGAGCAACACCTTTGCTCTCTCTAGGCTTCTGCAATCTCTCACTCTTTCTTTCAAGAACACCTCAATTGTCCTCTCTGTCCAATCTCTTGTTGGATTCTACAGCTTCACTGCCACTTCTGCTTTTAAGAACACATCTGGTTCTTCTCTCACAGCTTCTCTTGATTTATATTGCTGCAGTCTTCACTCTTTCTGATGCTGTCACCTGTGTTTTGAATGGATTTCCTCACTGCTGTAATCTGGTACTAAACTTTATTCAGAGAAACAAAATTATTCAAATTCAACAGAGCCAAGCTCTGATACCAAAAATTGACGCAGGGAAAACCCTTGCGATACCCAGAATCTTTAACTATTGCGTCTTTAAAAACGCATCTCCAAATTTATGCTCTTAAAATTTCTTTCCGGCAATTTTACAAACATCTTTACACACCTTAATCGAAAGCCATAGTATATTCTCCCAACACCCATTCATTTTTGGAAATCATCAATAATCAACCCAATTATTTAAACTTAGAACCTGGTAGTTAGCTCACCTTCTTTATAATCGGACTGATAGCATTCGCACCATATCTGTGCTCCATACTCTTCTTTCGTATCGGCACTCAACACTGGAATACTCCAATTAATCAACTCCCTTTATTAGAACCCAAGTCTGTTAATAAAACTCAATCCTCTTTCAAACTTCGATATAATCTTTAACATTTAAAACAGAACAGCGTTTGGACGCCTTTCAATTAACCACCACAAGCATACAATCTACGTATTAAAACCCTCGACGAACCATAATACAAACACATGGAGCCGTTTGTTAAATCCTCTTCCATCCGCATTTACGGATCTCAAATTTAATACATCAACCTCTATAGATATTGCAGATCCGCATTCCAACCAAACTCCGATCCAAATTCAATTTCTATTGCTCCGATCCGACTCAATCGGAAGTCAGAGACCGCTGATCCTCCGATCTGTTCCAATCGGCAATATCACTTGTCACAGTTCCGATCCAATCAGAACTCGGAATCGCTGACTTAACTATCCCAACTCCGATCCGATTCAATCGGATCTCGGAAATCGGCGATTGCAATACGATCTCAATACTGGTCTTCCGAATTTCCGATGCGATCCGATCGGCAATCGGAAATCGGAATATTTACCATGTTCCACCTGTAAATTCAGCGATATATCACGGACCCGATATCCTTTTAATCCATCTTATAACTTATTCGCGTCCGGTTCATTGCTTTCTCCTTTCGATTTCGATGCAATGAGTTCTGCGGGTCAATGAATTTCATAACTGATATGTACATCAATTGACTCTGTTCCAGAAGATCGGTGAAGTCTTTCAGACTATTCCTTTGTGTTGCAGAGTTTCTAATTCACAAAATTCGACCACACCAGATTTGCAATAACTGCAAATTCTTACAACTTTAATAATAACCTGAGGAAACCATTTCAATCGATTACCAAAACAAACGCATCTGATAGCTCAACATATATCGATGGATATGACATTCAAATTGATCATAATATAAGAAAAAGACAGAACCTTGTCTTTTCCCGTCATCCAACACTCAAATCCTCACCATTTTCATTCGATTTGGCCCAGAACATAATTACTTTCATAATACTTAGAAAAACAAACAGAATTTCGGCCTTCGGCCCAATTATACAAAGAAATTGACTTCTGTCAAAACAATCCACACACCTACATTCGAGCTTTCGCTCCTCACCAAGACACACACTAATTCAAACAAAATCTACTAGTAGGCTTCCACACTAAAACTATTCTAATCTCTCGTCAAAACCACACAAAAACTCTCATCAATCTAAAATAATCCCCCCATCTTATCTAACTCCTCTCATTCTATATAAAAAAAACCTCTCCATCATTCTCTCGCTCTTATCACATCTTCCATCAACGCAATCTTCTGTTTCTAGGAATAGTAGCAGAAATCTGCTATTTCCTAGCTTCTCAACACACCTATACAAACAATCTTATCACTAATCTAAAATAAGACAATTCTCATTTATTACAATAACAAACTTATTTGAGAAGTTTATCCTCCTCAGTAAAATCGAATTTATCCAAACAGTCAATGAATTTCGCTTTGTTTAGCCACAACATGTGACCATTCCATCACATTGCTAGCTAGGTCTAGATGCTCCTGCATCACTCTGATTGATAATAGATGAGGAGATGGTAAATGACTGAGGAATATTTAAACACTTTTTCATTATCTAGCCTCATGAACTGGTCATGGATTTTATTGTAAATGAAGGATGCAAAGTCATATTTTACTGCAGGAGGTTGCCCAGGGGTAAAGATAGACAGCAACACCAGGGTTATTTCATCAACATATTCACTTGTATTGAAACCCATGACAAAGGATATCATATTTAGGATGAGTCTGCGTAAATTATTAAAGTAAGCAAAACCATAGGGAGGAGGCCCCTTAGGTTGATGTTCAGGCAACATAAAAGTCTGGCAAATGCATTTTAATTTTTCTGGGGACAGTTGGGTAGACTTTTCAAGTAGTTCTTCCATGGACAAAGGAGTAAGCTCTTGATCAGGTTCAAAATGGAGCATTTTATTGATAGCTTGAGGAGTGATGGGAAAAAGGATACTCTGGTCAGGAGACAACATTGCCCTTTGAGTTGAATCATAGTTGGAGTGACAGTAGTGGATAATTTCTGGGAAAACATAGACTGAGGGGATAAGATATCTAGGGAAATTGGATTCCCACAATCCAATGACATCGAGACCCTTTGAATAATCGTCTCTGCAGCGACAATAACTTCGAAGAGGACTTTCATCGAAACCTAAGTCTTTAATTTGGAAGTCTTTATCCACTAATGGTAAGTATTCTTACTCTCTGTGAGAGGCATTCAACGGGGTTACATTTAGGGCTGCCGGAGCTTCCATTTTGGTTCTTGTGTATTCAAAATGGAAGTTTCTGGGTTTTCTTCACAGACCGGGCACAATTTTGATTCTGGGAGCTTTGATTTTACTTGCAGGAACTCGAATAAACTGACACTAACCCTTTTTCAGACTCTGGCATGAATTTTAACACAGGAAAGTGGATTTTTTAGAGAGTTTCAGCAGGAATCTGAATAAATACCTGTTCAATGGAGAATTTCGAATTATACAGACACTGGTTGATGGCGGATGGACACTTGGGCACTGGCGTAGCAATGGCATTTAGCAATTTGGTAGGCGGCGTCTCAAACAGCGGAGTTTTCAAATTTTTCAGAGGAGGACGCAGTCGTTTTCAGCAGTGAAAATGACAGAAAAACACGATTTTTGTTTTATTTACAAGTCAACGGGGATTTTGATTTTTTCGAGGATGACGTCATCCGGTACGGGAGGACGCGTCATCAAGACCGGGCGGTAAGCGGTAATTCCCGCACCGCTCTTTCAGAGATGGTGGTATTGAGCACGGAGGGAGCGATTCCATTGATCAACGGACACGTGGTCGGAGGACTATTCCAAAACCACCGTGCCCCCGCGCGTTAACTTCCGGACACACGACGGCCAGCGGAATGATCCTGGACCGTTGATCATCGGGAGGGCGATCTGACGGTGGAGGGGACGTGGAGTAGGCGGGGGTTTAATGTGCGGGCCCGATGGGGTTTTAAAACATGTTTAACTTAAATTAAATGTCCCAGGGGGCGTTTAATTGGTAGAACGAATGGTTATTAATTAATCCTGATAATTAATTAATCCCGTGGTCTAATGAAAATTGGGGTTGCAGCAGGGTTAAGGGTTTTTTGACTATGGTTAAAGTGTCGGGCGGGATTTTTAAAATGCCAAGTGGATGGGCCACGATGGCTTGGGGGTTTTTCAAAGTTTTTAGTTTAAATTAAAACTTCGGCTTTATTTATTTTTTCTTTCAAACATATAAAACTATATGTTTAAACCTTTTCCGATATTTCTTATTATATGGTAATAAATAAGAAATATTATTTATCAAACATAGGGGTAGAGGAATAACATTATATGGGTATTTTTAGCCAAAGGGTTTTTATTGGAGGTTTTTATTATTCAAAGGGGATTTAATAACTTTGGCCAAAACTTATAATAAGAGGGGTTTTTGGGATATTCATGTAAAAAGGAGTTAAGTACTATAGGATAAGGTCTTTTTACTAGGGATTTAATAAATAAATCAGAAGTTAATATGACAAAGGACAAGGTAAACTCAAAACACTTAACTATAACTAAGAAAGTGAAGATTTCTGAAGTAAATTACATCATCTAAATTTCAACACTTAAACATAGAATAGCAAGTAATTTTGAGGGGATTTTATGAAATATGGCATGATTTTCCTAAGTAAAATTGGATTTTACTTAGGAAAAGGTTAAAAGTGAATGATTATAATGATAAATAACTTTCAAGTACTTAGGTCTTTTTGATCATTAGGCCGAGGGTCCGGTCCCTCCAAAAGTCAAGGAAATGCCTTGAGCCCCTTTAATCTCCAAATACCTTAGCACTTTGGGGAAATTAGTAAAAATATTAGGGAGAAAGTGATGTGGGAAGTTAATGATTTTGACTTTGCTTTGTGTGAATTTTCCAGTGTATTTCCTGCTTCAGTACTTGTGATGAAGGTAAAAGATTAAACATATTTAGCACCATCATTCATCACATAAAACCTTGCAACACCATCTACCTACCCTATCTACTTGACACTACCATTTTCTCTTCTTTATTAGGGTGCATTTAGACTTGCAAACCCTTATCAACCTTTTTTTCTTTTTACATGGCAAATCTATCTAATTCTATCCTTATTACATCCAAGGGATCAGATTAAACTGTTGAGCACCTTTTATTAACTCTACCTATCTACTTATCTGCCAAGATTAAACTGTTTGGCTAAATAGTTATTCTCTATTCTATAACATGAAATTGAAAAATGAATGAGTCAAGTTTAAACAGTTTGACTCTTCATAAATTGTGGCAAAAGTTTGACAAGCTGCACACAATTACTTATTTACAAAAAATGAAATAGTAGTGGCATTTGGATTTGCACACTTTCCTTGGTCTATTTTAGTTTGGGGTTCATTTCTTTCACTTTTTTGACCATTTTATTTTTCTTACCCTTTGATTTTTCTTTTAGGGTATACCCTCTTTACATTTTTTTTAAATTTTTTGATTTTTTGGTTTTTCAAAGAATATGGAACACCTTTGCTTAAGAAAAAGGTTTGAACATATTCCATAGTTCAATCAGGACAATCATGAAAAATGACACCTATTGGTATAGGAGTCTAACAACCCCTATCACTGTTTTTGTCTTATTTGTTATGGCTGCCTTGTTCATTGCCTCTGATTTTGACATGACAGTCTTTAGGACTGTCTTTTTTATCCTCCTCACTGCTTTGAGCTTGACTGCCACTGTCTTCATTTTTCTGCCATCTTCATTACTTTCCTCACTTTTCCCTTGAGGACTGTCTTCCTGATCATTGTGTTGATTTTGTTCTAGGCTGCCAACTATTTCATAGTATTCAGTTGACTGAGGGCTATCTTACTCCTTGTTACCATCACTAGCTCCTTCTTTGCTTTCACTTCACTCTTCCTTTTCACTATCAACTATGGGTGATGCTTGTTTTAACCATTTTTCTTCAATATAGGGGATCTTCATTGCCTTTGACACTGCTTTTAGGAGTAAGCACAAAGCCTAGACATGCAATGTGAACCTATTCTCCTAGTAACCTCAGGGAAAAAGGCTGTGTCAAGGGAGGGTGATTGGTGGTCTCTTGGATTCTTTGGCAAAAATCAAGGCACCCTACCTCATGGAAATTGAAAGGAACTGAAGGGGATTCATTTATCTCCTGAGTTGCAGTAGGCTCAAACCTATTGTGATATCCACCTTTTTTGGCTTTCCTTGGAGGCATGTTTGTTTCAGGTTTCCTTCACTGACTTACCAAAACATGTTTTTGAAAACTGAAGTAGGTTCTCCTTCAAACACTAATTTCCCTTCTTGTATAGAAAACAAGATTTTTCAATAAAAAATAAGTCTCTTTCTCTAAAACTTTGTTTCTTTTGATCAATTTACAAACATATTCTTTGACCTTGAAAACAAGTTTTTTTTTTTTAATTCTCCTTTAGCACAAAAACTTCTTTCCTCCTTGTAGGATTGTGTTTCTCTTTTAACCACTCAAACCAAACAAGTTTTTAAACTGACAATGGTCTTTCTTCTTCAAACAATGTTTCACTTTTTCATTTAGTAAAAAGGATGCCTTGAAAACAAACTATGTTTTTATCCTTAAAAAAATCACTGTTTTCTTTCTCACCTACTCAACTAAACAAGTTTTTCAAACTAACAATGATTTTTCTTCAAACAATGTTTTTCCTTGTTACTGAGTAAAGAGGCCTTCAAAATGACTTACGCCTTTTTGACAAACAGATTTTCTTGGCCCTTTAAAACATTGTGTCTTCTTCCTCACAGTTTGATTTTAAAATCTCTTTCAAATAAAAAACTTAGGTAAAGAGAAACCCAAATACCTTTTAAACAATGTCTTCGTTGCTGTTGAAGACAATTCCTTGCGCAAAAAATGGTTTTTTAGCAACTTTGAGGGCTCTTTGTAGGTTGTTTCAAACTCATTTTAGCATTGGCCCAGATGGTCAAACCTTCATTCAGAAGTGGCCCGGGCAGTGGGTAATTCAAAGGTGTCCTGGGCGGTGGGCCGTTCAGAAGTGGCCTGGGTGGTGGGCCGTTCAGAAGTGGCCCGGGCGGTGGGCCATTTAGAGGTGGCCCGGAGAAACGCATCGCATGTAGGATGGGCCAACAGCCAGGTGCGTCGCGTCTTGCTATAGGCATGTCGCATCGTGTACAATTTTCTCCGAAGGGACGCTACAGGCGCATTGCGTCCTGCTACAGGCGCATCGCGACCACACTTTTTTGCCTTTGATCTTTTAAAACAAAACTTATGCCCCTTTTTCTCTTTGGAAGGAGGCCTTTCTAACTTGTTTACCCTTTACTTGTCATGAAAGAGGCTTCTTTAAAAAATTGTGTGGGGTGCCCTTTTTCTCTTTAGAAGGAGGCCACTTGCAAACAAAATTGCTTTTACCTTTTGTCTAATTTTCTTATGAGACATGTTCTTGTAGAGTTTTACTGTGAAACAAATGGAGGAGAAATGTGTTTCAAAATCAGAACTGTCTCCTGTGTTTGTTTTAAAAGTAAATTTTCTTTGCATTAAACTATAGCTTCACTGGTGCTGATAGTGCCTTTGATGTTTCAGAGTCTAGGCTATAGTAGGATAAAATGGCAGCTGTTCCTTTTTACCTTTATGATGATGTCTAATTTCTTTAGACATTTCTCTGTCAAGACTGTCTCTTTTGCCTACCAGTTTTTAAAATAAAAAAAGGGAGACCCTTTGCACAACAATTTTTTGAAATTGTTCATTATTTGAAGAAGCCCTTTTTTAAAAGAGTATATATCTGCTCTCTTTGCAGGAATAATTTTAAACAGTTAATGACCTTTGCTTGCCATGAAGGAGTCTTACCTTTCATCTTTGCTATGTCACTTGAAGACTGACTTTTTGATAGGTTGTTTGTGGGCCCTCTGCTTGTCATGAAAGAGGCCCTTCTTGAAAACCAAACTCTGCGCCCCATGTCTATTCTGCTTTTGAGACATGACTTCTTGTAGAGCTCACTGTGAAAACCAAGAGCAAGTAATGCATTTTCAAATTTTAAATGTTTGTTGTGTTTGTCTTGGAAATATTCCTTCGTTGCAGTAGCTGTGGCTCTTTTAGTGTTGAAGTTGTTCTTGAATGTTTTTAGAGCCTAGGCTTAAAGTAAGGTAAAAGGCAGTTGTTCCTCTTATACCTTTCATTTTGATGCCTAGTTGCTAGAGGCTCTTTTTTCCAAAAGACTATCACTGTTGGTTGCATAGGACTGATTTGTAGAGTTGGCTCACATGTTTGGGAACTAATGCAAAAATGTCATTTGAGTTAGCATGAAGTGCTGGAGGTAGACATTACCCAACCTTTGTGTGGATTTTCAATGATGGAGGGCTTTTGAACTTTTGGCGCGTTTGAATCCTATAGGTCTTTTCTCTTTACAATATGCACTTTCTCTTATTTCCAATAGTAACTACCACAGCATGAAATATTTTCATGAAGTGTTCTTTTGTCTTGATGAGGGACCTTTCTATTTTTTCATTCTTGGATTGAAACCAATAGGCCTTCTCTTTTCAACATCTGTGCTATATGATTTCTGATGGTAAACTTCTCAGTATTGAAATATTTCCTCAAGTGTATCTTTTGCTCATACTTTCTTACTGTTATCAATGTATACACCCCTGCAGAGATGTATATAGATGTGTTTTTATCTTTGGAGATCTTTCTTGGTATTTCATGAATATCATGCTTGATTTGATCATCTTTCCTTAGATAGGGAAACTCTTTCTCCTTTCCTAATTTGAACATTTTTGAGGTCTGCTGAAAAGAGACAAAGAAACCATTTAGTGGTGTGTGACCTAAGGATAGACCAGGGTGTTGTTTTTAGGATGAGAAGAAACTGATGGCTGACATGATGATGAAAAACAAGGTTTTTGGCTTAAGACAGTCTTGCCAAGGAGTTTTCCCTAAAACACCACCACCTAGACCTACAGACTTTGTCACAGCTCTTGAATGGCTTCTTAGGCATGAGTAGGTTATCACATGACAAGATGATCAAGGATAGAGGGGTAGACACCTTGTCAAATGTTGGACAGTGGGTTGCATGAAAAAAAATGGATTTTGATGGTAGAGAGACAAACTTATGATAGCTATAGACAGGGAAGGTTTGCTGATTTAGGGCAGGACTGAAAACTGAAGACCACTTCCACCTCAGTATGCAAGAGAGGGGTAAGAAGAAAAATTGACTAATCGATATTGGTTTCTATAAAACCTAGACAAGGGATCTAGTCATCAAAACAGGCAAAAATACTTATGACTAACAGGGATGTACAATAAACTAGAAGAAGGGAAAATAAGATGAATGCTCCCCTGTGTTTCCAGAAACCACTAATAACCTGAAAAACAACAAATATATAAAACACAGAGATGCAGAAGTATATATATATATATATATATATATAGATATATTTAAAAGAAAGCGGGCTACCTCCATGGATGTTTTCAACCCACAAAATTGCCTTGGTCGCATTAGAGAGGTTTTCACCCATGGATCTTTATTCCCTTTTCTTCTTTTTCTCTCTCTCTCTCTCTCTTTTTTGAGAAAGTGAGCTGCCTCCTTCAAGGATTTCAACCCACAAGCTTGCCTTGGGTGCCTTCGAGAGGTTTTCACCCATGGATCTTTCTTTTTTCTTGCTTTTTTCCAGGAGGTGTGGGAAAAATGGAGTTTCCCATCACATACACCTCTTTTCTTATTGAATTTATGAACTCTACCCTTGACAAAGGCTTCTTGTAAATTTTAAGTCTATGACCATTGACAAGCAAGGGGATTCCTTCCTCATATATGGTTCTAATTTGAATAGTGCCATTATCAAAACATTTTTCCACTATGTAAGGTCCCAACCATCTTATCATAAGCTTGCCTTTTAAATATTTAAACCTTTAATCATACAAAAACGCCCAATATTATTCTTATAAGGTATTTTATTTGATTTTATTTTCATGCAAGACCTTCCTTTGCAGCTACACTACCTCTGTGTGAAGAAGTTCTTGCATTATGAACTCATCAAATCCATTTAGTTGCAGAAACCTCTCTTTTTTGGTGTTTGATAGATCTAGATTTAATTCAGCCGCCATTCTTAAAGTATTGAACTCAAACTCAATTGAAAGTAGATCCTTCTTACCATATACTAGTTCATAAGTTGTGAATCCTATTGTCGTCTTCGAAGTAGTGTTGTAGGCCCAAGTAGCTTCTACCAATCTGTCTACCCAATATTTTCTATTGTTGCTCATAACCTTAGTGAGGATGCTCTCTAAAGCTTGGTTAGTTACTTCTAGTTGGCCATTCGCATGAGGGTGATAGGCAGTAGAAGTTCTATGCTTAATCTTGTGCTTCCTCAAAAGATTCTCAATGAGGTGAGAGGTGAATTGTGCTCCCTGATCAGTGACTATTTATCTGGGGTACCCAAACTTGTAAAACACATTCACCCTCAGAAATTATGCTACTTTATCCTTAGTTGCTACCTTAACTACTTTTGTTTCATCCCACTTTGTCAGGTAATCAGTGCGGACTATGATATACTTCTTTTTTTTGGATGGTGGATCGATAGGTCCAAAAAATTCCATGGCCCACTTGTTAAATGGATCAAGAGCCACCTGAGGGTGCAAAGGCATCTCATCCCTCATCCTTTGGCACTGGTCACACCTTCTGGTGTATCTTTTGGAATATTGGTGAAGGGTAGGCCAATAGTATCATTCCTACAAAAATTTGTAAGCAGTTCTCTTTGCAGCAAAGTGGCCTCCACATGGGCTATCATGACATTCAGAGAGGATATCAAAAAATTATTCCTCCCTCACACATCTCCTTAGGATTTGATCAGGGCCTAGCTTGAAAAGGTTTCCCCTAATCCATGTGAAAGGGGCACTTTTCTGATGATTCTTATCCTCTCCCTGAATTAAAGATTAGGAGGGAGTCTCCCAACAACCAATTAGTTGGCTATATCAGCAAACCATGGTCAGAGTGTTGATATAGAAAAGAGATGCTCATCTGGCAGCTGGTCATCCACCATTCCTTCTTCACCTGCAAGGAGAGATAACCTGAACAAAAATCTGCAACAACATTCTCCTTTCCAGGTTTATCAACAATAGACAAATCAAATTGCTACCAAAGTAACAACCATCTAATTATCCTAGCATTAGCATCTGGTTTGTCAATTAAATACTTGATGGTTGCATGGTCAATGTGAACAAAGGTCTAATATCCCGTTACATAATTCTTGAATTTGTTCAAAGCATGGACCTTCTCAGTAATTGTATAATTCAATTCAACCTTGGAAAATTTCTTATTGATGAAATAAATGGCATAAGGGATTGTGTCCTCTAATTGTCCTAATGCAGCCCCTATAGCTTTGTTGGATGCATTAGCATGGATGTGGAAAGGAAAAGTCCAATTTGGACCTTGGAGGATGGGGGCAATAGTCAACTTTTCCTTAATGAGTTCGAAAGCCTCTTGACAAGGACCAGGCCAAATAAACTCAGAATATTTGGCCAGTAAACCAAATAATGGTGAAGCCATATTTCTGAAATCTTTGATGAATCTTCTATAGTAACCAGCTAAGCCTAAGAAACTCCTGATATCCTTCTTCTTTTGAGGAGCAGGTACCCTTTTGATGATAGTGATTTTGTTTGGGTCTGCCTGTATTCCTGCTTGGGATATAGAGTGTCCTAATACAATCCCTACTTTCTTTAGGAATTCACACTTTTATGGGCTCAAGGAGAGAGTCATCCCAATTCACCTTCTTAGTACTTTACGCAAGTTAGTAAGAGAGTCATCCCAATTCATCCATGTAGATTTCGACAGAGTCATGGAATAACTCAAAAAATATGCTCAGGAAAACTCTTTGGAAGGTAGCTGGGGAATTTCACAACCCAAAGGGTAGGACTCTATAAGAAAAGGTACCCCAAGGGCAGGTGAAAGTAGTCTTATCCTGGTCTTCAGGGCTGATTTGAATCTGATTGTACCCACTGAACCCATCTAAGAAAGAAATTAAATTCTTCCCCGCAAGGCCATCCAAGACATGGTCTATAAAGGCAAAGGGAAATGGTATTTATTTATGGCTTTGTTAATTTCTTGATAATAAACAAAACTTTGCCACTTCCCATTCTTCTTTGGGACTAGGACAATAGGAGATACGCACTCACTGTCGGATATAGGATGTGTGACCCCTACATCCAATAGTTTCTGTAGCTTTTCTTTGACTATGTCCTTCAGAGCCAGGTTCATCCTTCTTTGGGGTTGTCTCACAGGCTTGCATCCTTATTTAATTTCTATAGGGTAAAATGCTTGGGTTGTTGGTTATTGTATATCTCTCTCAGGGCTTTCCAGTGCCCGAGGCAGACGGTAAGATTAGCTGTATAGTTCACAAATATGGCATATACATGTTCATATTAACTTAAAACCACTTGATAGAATAAGATAGAAGATTGCCTCTTTAATGATCTTGAAGTCCTTTGGAGAGTAGTAGGCAGCGAAGCAGTGGTTCTTCTTCACCGGCTCCAAATCTTGGTCCTGCAATCAATCAAAGCACCCGTGTAATTTCTAACATAACATATATTTTCTATCAATTAAGCCAATATATAATAAACATTTAAACTATGCACATCTAAGCCATTCATCTCATGCTATATAAGTGATTATGAAATAATGACAATATCAACGCATAGAATGGAAAAAAACGATATAGTTCTATTGATTTATAAAAAGGAGGATTACAACCGCCGGTTGCACCAAGCCCTCCTTAGCCTTCCAATCTCTCTATCTCTCAAAGTGGTGATGTCTTGATCAACAAGTTCTCAATGAACCTCTTTGACCTTTGACCTTCACACTACAACAATGATCTCTACTTCACAAGTAAGCAAAAACTTTAGCAATCCTTTGACCTTTAACCAAGAGCCTTCAACTCCATTTTATAGGAGATGGAGAGAGAAATCATTTCCCTTCTCTTTCCACCAGTTCTGAATAGAAAAAACCAAGATGTTTCTCCAATATCTATGGTTTTTCCTTCTTTGAGATTTCATTTGTTTATGGCAAGGCCCAATAAGAGATCAATGCTTTGCAGTTTCCTTTTTGTACTGACTCTCTTGTGAGAAAAAGCTGGAGATTCAAATCATTCTTCGCAGGTTTTTCCCATTTCAAACTTAAAACACGGGTAACGCTGCACTCTAGTGTAAACAGGGAATTTCCCTATCCACTAATGCGGCCTATTCACTGATCAGCTGCGTTATAATGCTCTTGTGTTGTTATAGAGAGGCGTTACCTTGGCAAAAATAGATTTAATTTAGGTTTTTGTATTCCTTCCATATTTGTCTTCTCCTCTGAGCTGATGAGGAGGTATTTTGACCTGTAACATTAATGTAAATATGATGTTTGCACATTAAATGATGCACCCCTTTCATGTCCTTGTAATCAAAAGAAAACGCTTCTAGATTCTCTTTCAAAGGTTGGCATAGTTGCTTCTCTTCTTCATTCGAGAGGGTTGGGTTGATTTTCAGAGATCTGGACAGGCCAAACTCAATAGCCTTGGTGGATTCAAAGGTTGAATCAACTAACTGCACTTCCATCCAAAGTTGGCTTTCAGACTAAGGTTTTGAGAGGAATGTTAGTGGAGGACTGGTTTTGAATGGCATGGTCGATGATATCATCGTCATCAAGCTACCCCCCTCTAAGAATAACATCTATGGTACATATAGGGGAAATGTTACATAACTCATATTCTTCATACTCCAACCATATAGGGAGATCATGATCAATGGAAGGCTGGGTTGGAGGATATAACACTAGTTTTTTAGACACATTCCCATTTTGTATAGTCATGTTTCCGGTCCAGCAACTAATATAAGCATCTACAGTGGCTAACCAAGGTCTCCCTGAGATGAGGGGGTTACCATTAAACTTGGTTTTTTGTTTTAGGACCAGGAAATCTGTAGGATACTCCCAAGAGTCAATGGTAACCATAATATCCTAAACAATTCCTTCTGGAGTTACTATGGATCGATCTACAAGTTGCAAAACTGTTGTGGTTTTCCTCAAAGTCCCTTGGAGGTTAATTTTCAACATAGTTTCCTTGGTCATGATATTGATGGCAACCCCTAGATCAATCAGAGTGTTGGGGACTATGACACCATCTATATGCACATCAACAACTGGACTACCAGGGTCCAAGTACTTTAGAAATACCACCTTCCCCAGCATTAGGTAAGACAGTTGTCCTACCACATTGATGGTGGGGGTATCTCTCTTCCTTCTCCCAGGTTTCTTGAAGAACTTTTTTTTTATGAGCCTACTGATAGGGACATCCTTAATGGCCTGGATAAGTGGTATCTTTACACAAAAATTTTCCAATTCTCCCAAGAGTTCAGTCTCCTCTAGGGTGTGCTGACTAGGGTGGATCAAGCACTTAGGAAAAGGAGGTTGTTGGATCTTAGTGTTACCTTCTTCCTTTTCCTCCTCAACCTCTATAGCTGGTGATGGAGGATGCTTGTCTAGGATTACTCTTCTCGACCTGAGATTAACCTCCTGTATCTCCATGACATAAGCTGGATAGGATGTTTATCCACTAGGAGCCTATTGTGTTGTCTATTGTTTAGGTTCGGATTGGGTTGTGTAGGTATAGGTAGCCTAGGTGGAGCAGCATGATTAACCTGAGGTTGAGGTTGGGGTGGAGGCATTAGAGTAGGCGGTTGATTTTGTTGAGGCCTCGACCCTTGGGATGGATTGTTCCACTGAGGTTGTTGTGGAAGAAACTGCTGGAATAGTTGGTTTACTGGGTAAAGATGATATGAAGGGTTATAAGTCCAAATAGAGGTGTAGACCAGGATGGAGGAGTGGGGGTGTATGAAGGTTGCATGGGTGCACTCTGATTTTTGTGATAATAAGTGTTACACAAAAAATTTTCACCGTCCCTGCAATTCCCCATCCCACACATTGGAGGGAATATTCCGTGACCTGTGAGCAGTGACATGATCTAAAAACACTTTCATGGCATTCCCCTAGACATGGAATTTCATTCCCCTGAAGACATCTCCTTGTGAAAAACCCTAAAAATAGCCTTTTCATCCTTGGCATGACTAGCCAGTGTTATACCTGCGCCAATGGGGGAAATCTTCCAAAGAGGGCGCGCCAATTGGTGCTCTGTCTCAGAGTCGCATTCGCGCCAGGCTTAATAAAGGGTGTTTTTAAAAAATAAATGGCGGAAGATTGACTCCAACCAACTCCTGAACTGGTCTCTAAATTGAGTTGGGACATTTGGCTCTGGATTTCCATGTAGAGGAATTATTTTTCCACCTCTCATGGAAGCTTCCTTGAGGATAGGGCCAATCCGATGATTGTAGGGATCCCAACTCCTCTTCCACCATCTATATAAGCTTGCCATTTCCCTTTGCAAGCTAATCTCCAAGAGCCTTCATAGCCTAAAGAATTTTGCAAGAGCTTTCATAGTCCTCATAGTGCCAAATCCATAGCAAGGAGATTGACGATCGAAGAGAGAGGCTTGTCCCCATTCCCAACAAGATTTACCGAGACGTATTCCACTGACAACCCACCGAAGGAAGGTTCAGCGTCAGAGCCTGGTTGTATTTTCCTTTATATAAATTAATGATAAGCGACTTTGGTTATGGTTCCACTTGTATTGTTCATTATGATCTTGAGTTGTGTCTTCTCTGACTGATACATAATTGCATATATCGGGTTTTACGCTTGTGTTTGTGGCGTTTCTTGTGTGTGCAGGTGTTCGATTGCAGCGAGCGAGAGGATTGTGATTTGTTGAAGTAAGGAAACAGGAGCGCCATCTTCCCTACAAACAAAATCGTTGGACTTGAGGTAGGCCTTCATCGCAAGTTGGTTTATTGCAATTAGGAACTTGCACCTTAGCGTGATATGATTTTTGCTAGACCCGATCTGGGCTAGTAGGGATCGCCTCTATCCGCAGAGGGGATTTACCTCTACAACAAATTGGTGAATCCACTGGGGAGTTAGTTTGTTGTTTGCTTTATAAACTACAGACAGAGCCTGAAGTTAGCCAGATAGCCTTCGAAACACTCTTGCTCTGCATTAGCGAAAGTAGATGAATGCTGTTTCAGTCAATCTCTGGTTTAGTTTATGAACTGAACACTTGGAGTATTGTCTTGTCTTTCGGTCAATTCTTGACTTTGCTTGCTTGATCAGCTCTTTTGGCTGGCTCTTTTCGTGAGTTTGGCTTTTGGTTTGAACTCCAACATCACTGTTCTGCTTCTTGGATTTCTTATTTTTATTTTTTTCATAGCAAACTTGACTGGTGCGCTTAATAGCCTGACAGTCGCACCAATTGGTGCTAGTTGCCAGTTCACTACCCGCACCAATCCTGTTATGGCACTAGTTTCAGCCTGACAGTCACACCAATGCTGAAAGGTGCTAGGGTTTGCTTGGTTTTGAGCTTTCTAAGCTTGATCTATGGTTTTGGTTTCTTTTTTTCGACTACTTGAGTATTCTAGAACCTTGTTTGATTGACTGTGACTTTCTTCCTTTGGTTGTTTGCCCGTTTCTATCGATTTTACATTTTAGCCCTAGGGCATCTAGGTGTTATTGTGCATCGAGCCTCCCTTGGGAATTTGTGGTTGCTGTCTGTTCACTCATCTTTGTGATTGCTTCTCTGCATTCGTTTGGTGGTTGTCTATCATTTTATTGCGTCATTTGAGTGATTGGCTCCTTCTTCATTCGAATTCTGCCTTGTCTCGTTTTGGGCCTAGATTACCTGGTTCATTTGAGTCTTTGGGTGTCTTTTGATTTTCGGGACTTTTTGTCAATTTGAGGTGTGATTGTGTGCTTGCATTGAGTGAAATTTGGTTGTTTTTATCATTTTCTATCGTCTCTCAAATTTCTTGTCTCATTAGTTTTCATTTTGTTAGTGCATTTTGTCGTTAAACATTGAAAATACAAAAAAAATCTTTTTCTTTTGGTCAGTTAGCGTGAATTAAATCTTTTCAGTGTTATTATTGATTAGTAACTTTGAAAGAAAAGATTTTAGTTTCCATTAGCTGCATTAGAGATATTATTGGTTGTTTTCTGATCATTTTGTTGTTGTGTTAAAAGATCTTAACTCTCTCGTAATTAGCTTTCATTGAATGAAATGATATACTGTGGCATGTAGTGTGCATTTAAGAGATTTTGAGACATAAAAATCACTAGGACCTGAAAACCGAAACATCATTGAAGATAAACATTAAAATTTATTCAATTTACACTAAGGCATCATTGAAACATTAACGAAATATTTAGAGGTCTAGGCTAGAGACGTGTTCCAGCGTCTTTAAACCTAGTAGCTGTCATTCGCCTTGTTGGGTTTCCCATGTTTTGGCCATATTGGCAAGACCAAAAGATGAGACAACATCAAACCACTTTCATACCTCAGGATCTAGCCCTCCTAGGTCTAGAGAGGGATCTCTCTATGATATGTCAACGGCATATGACTTTGAAGCTCAGAGTTTAAGATATTAGGCTAGTTATAGACTCAGGTTTGTTTGTTTGATTGTTTGTTTGGTTGCTGGTTATCAGGAAATAAGGGTTCACTGTAAGACAAGATGAGAAAAGAGGGATAAGGCAGAGTTGAAGTATTCCAGGAAAGCATTCAAGACCATTGGGCAATGGAGTCAGGAAAGGATTTGCTTGCTAATCAATAGGCAGGCTTTCAATTTTGCTAGTCATCTAAAACGTTGGATCTTAGAAATGATTGTGTGGTATGGAATGGTAAGAGAGGAGGAGACAACACAGATTCAGGATACAAAGTTAAAGACCAACTGGTCGCACAAGGATCCTAGTGGACAAGGCTAACTCTAATCCCCAGCCCCAGTGTTCCCAAATCTTCCAGCTAAATCCTTAACAAGAAACATCTAAAAACAGATTCATTTAATTCATACATCAGAGAGCAGGCAACAACATCCACTGCACTGGCTAAATTAACTAAAATCGATTTTTAGATCACACATTCAGAAGAAAAAAATTAATGGCAAGGAGAGCAGAAACATAGGGTACCTAACAACGGTAAATCCTATGCCAATATTCTGATGCAAGCCAGTAGAAACGAAATGAAATGAATTAAAACAAAGAGATAGGGAAACATCACTGCTGCTTTAGATCAGGATCCAAAGAAATGTGCTTGTCATATTAAATAGCAATACCAGTCAAGTACAACATTTCCAATAGCTGAATACTCAGTCTGAAATCATATTCCTCAGCCTATCTTACAACTTTACACAGAAACTGTGTCTTAAAAGAAACTACTTTCAATTCTCTGATAGCTGATCAACAACCTTTACAATGAGTTTATTAATGAATTTATAGCTCTAGTGGAGCAGAGAAGGTAGGTGAGAAACTAAATGCAGCATTAAAAACTAAGAAGGGGAAGACGACCGAAGCCCACTCTGCATAAATTCTATGAATTAATCTCTGTTGTTCTTTGGATGAAGATGTGGGTTTCGTCCAGGCTCCCATTTACTCTAGTATATCTCTGATATACTTTGGCTACAGTAGTCTGTAGTAATTATGGTGAATTAAACAAAAACGTAGAATCAAGACGCTAAGATCTGCCATACCGTGCAACAAATGCTTCTGGTATCGAAGGACTGTTGTCAAGGTGGGAAAAACTTCTCTTGGACACAATGTATACTAAAACCATAATGTGTACTGTGTCCGTGCTCAGGAAGAAATGTTCTGCTGATTTTAAATCCTGAATACATTGTTTTCTGCGCGCTGGACCTCTTGTGTGATCCTCGAGATTTTTGATCCGGTACTCTGCCTTAAGAACTCTGGATTAAGGCTTAAAATCCTCAATACTGCATGTTGAAATCCTTGATCATTAGCTGGTATTTCTCTGCCACTTCGTAAATGTCTCAATCTGCAAAATCCAGGTTTTAATGGCGTCGGATAGGTTTTTCGCGGAGATTGAACATGTCCTTGGATAACATTTATGCTGCCGCTACCTTTCCAGGCATTTCCATTGTAGTACCAGCTTCCAAATTCAACTTGCTCTGTGCAACACGGAATTACAATAGGAGATATGAACCATGGCGGTTTTACACCTCTTTGAAACCCTGCAAAATATGAAAACTGTTAGGACAACCATGCATGGGGTCGGATGGTGCGGATGACTGTGAGGATGGCGGTGGGACTGCGGACGAATGGCGAAAAATGCAGAGGAATGGTGGAGAACTGCTCTGGTGGGAAAGTTGGCAGAATGCAGAGAAATTTAACGTGAAAACCTTAACTTTGACCTTTTGAATGAATACATATAACAGGAGGGGTGAATGTACGGTGAGACACGTGGAACGGTGACGTGGCGGGACCGGGTGATGACAGGACAGTCAACGGTGGGGGAGAGAATAAATCTGGGCCGTCCAACATCGGGAGGAGATCGACGGTGGACAACACGTCGGAGGGTGATGAACGTGGGCTAGGGGTACGGATGACTCTGATTAACCTGCGCGCAACTTCGTGGAGCGAAAACCATTGGATGGGCGATGGAAGATCTGACAGCTCACAACGATATCACTCCGCATCCACGGACGAACTTTAATGCACGATGGGAGGGTGGTTTTCTAGCCGTACAGATGCCACGCGTCGGAAGATGTATGGAATCGCCGGCCCATCGGGAAATACCGCTCACCCCTTAGAGGCAGTGCGATAGATACCGGTGGTTTTGTACAGTGAGCGAGTGCGGGGACCACAGGCAGACGGGGAATATGGACCATTAGATTTTGACGTTTTAAATGAATGGTTGATATTCGATCGGGCGGTGATCGGGTGAACAACGGGCGCGATGGATGGGGCGAGGGCGGCGATCATCGTCCATTCTGTTTAGATCAACGGCTATAGCTGCTCCCGATAACCAAATGAGATAAGCACTTTTGTGGATTGGCAGGTGGTTATAGCACTAGGCTACATGGGAGGAAAACGTTTCTGGGGCTGGTCGAAGGGGTTAAGGCCCAATTACATAGAAAACATGGTTTTTTGGCGCATTTCAAATGAAATTAAAAGCCAAAATGGGTAACGATAGAGAGATAAAGGGGTCTCTTGGCTAAACCAAGGGCGGATGCGTGGTTTAAAGGGGATTTTGGGAGGATTTAGGGGATTAGAGGGGAATTTGACAAGGGAAAAACAAGGGTCAAAATGGGGGGTTCTGCAGAGGTTCAAGGGCAAATGAAAGCCTTTTGGAGCACCATTTTTTCCAATCAGAGAGGCTATTTGACATAAGGTTAGCAGAGGGGAAATAACCAGTAGGCCGAGGGCATAAAAAAGGTTTCAAGGATGATGTGTTTGTAGGGGAAATGCATTCCTTGAAAGCTCAGAAAACAACTCAGCCCCCCATTTTTCTCGTCAAAAAATTCATAGGGGGCTAACAGTGGCTCCACAAGGGGATGACTTCTTCTTTAAGGAGTCAAGAATTCAGAAAATGATCTTTGGTGTAGGCCAGATGCCTACTGCTTGGAACATCCCTTTCTTTCTTCAGATCAGCTGCCACAATCATCATAGATACATCAGCGGAAAAACTTCTCCCAACAAACTGCCTACCCTTCCTACAATCCTAGCATTTTTTCTTCTGGGGTGCATTTGAACTAGTAGACCCTTTACATCATTTATTTTTATAAACATAAAATAAACCTATTATAAATCGACCCTTATTGCTCCATGAGACCAGATTGGACTGTTGGTCTCACATGTTTCTCTACCTAATCTAATATCTGCTAGGATTAGACTGTCTAGCAGATTTCTTCTCTACATTCTATAACAGAAATTGAAAAAAAAACAAACTAGGATTAGACAGTCTAGTTTGTTGTAGATCCAAGGCATAAAGACATTTGCACATGGACAGAAATTTGAAGAAAATTGAACACAAAACTGTGAAGGTTTGAAATCTGAAGCTTGAAGTATCCTTCTTCACTATATCACTATATCACTAGTATAGTCCTTTATTATGGTTAGTTTAAACCCCTTATTGTTATTATTGAACCCTTGTAACCCCCATTTTGTTATTATTGTGCCCTTAAATTATTATTGTTAGGTCGGCTAGGATTACATTGTGGCCCACTAGGATTACATTATGGCCCCATGGACTCCTATATATAGAAAGGAGGTTTTGTAAATTATCTCATCCAAGAATTGTTCATTCATGTAATGTATTGGAGGTTGCCCCCTCGAAGTGGCTTATTTCTAAGGCGTTGATATCTCATTTCTTCTATTTTTGGAGTTGGTTACATAACATTTGGTATCAGAGCTTTGGATTCTAGGGTTTCGCTGCTCCAAACAGGTCATCGTGGCATTTTCGCTATAACTTTTTTTCTACGAAGTTTCAGAAGCTGAAATTTTTAGGGTGCGAAGAAAAAATCCTGAGGAAGCTTGTGTAAAAATTTCAGAGTTTGATGCACAATAATTTCGGAGATATGATCTGTGGAAGTCAGGTATTTTTTCAGGCTCCTAAACAGGTCATCGTGGCATTTGCGCTATAAATTGTTTTCTACGAAGGTTCAGAATCTGAAATTCATATGGTGCGAAGCTGAAATCCTGAGGAAATTCATCAAAAAATTTCAGAGCTTGGTTCGCAATAGTTTTGGAGATATGATCTGTGGAAGGTAGTGCTTTTTCAGGCTCCTGAATTTCATCTCAAAGAGGTGATCGTGGGAAAAGTTCAATAACTCTCTCTCTGGGCATCGGATTGGAGTGCCGTAAAAAGTGGTTGCAAGAACACATACCGAAGTTACTTGGCTATCAATTTCAGGTACGAAGGAAAAAACAGTGACACGTGGCAAGCCGCACAAGTTCGTTCTACTGAACCATTCCAAAGTTGGGTCATTGTGGGAGATTGGAAACAACTTTGTCTTGAAGAATCCAAATCAGATCATATCTGTGGCATTTGAAAGAAAGTTCAGAAGGCTACTACAGCAGTGAATTTCAGATATTGAAGATTCTCAATTACAGAGATAATTCAATTTCAATACAGAGCTCCTAAAAAACAAGTAAAAGGTGTGTATTTTTTTCCAATTGCATAAGTCTTGTTTGAAGAATCAAGTTGAATTGATTCCAAGGGAATATTGTAGAATAGATATCAGTATTGGATTCTAAAATGGCCCCTAAAAAGAATTCAACTCCCATTAAGCCTTTAGAAGGCTCTACTGTGACTCATGAAGACGAAGAATGGCAACATGACATATCAAAATTAAAAGAGCAAGTGCAACAACAAATTTCGCTCTCGCAAAGAACAACAAAAAATGAAATGGAAGTTTTGAAGAAAGGCATGGAAACTAAGATGGATGGTTTGAAGAAAGGCATGGAAGCTAAGATGAATGGTTTGGAATCTAAGATGGATGGCATGGAAGCTAAGATTGATGACATGGAAGCTAAGATCGATGAAAACATGAAAGACAACATGGAAAACATGAAGAATGATCTAAAAGCATACATGGAAGGCTTGATGACAAGCTTAAAACAAGAAACGATTCCTAATGGTGGAAATATAGTAGAATAACCTCATGATGAGAACAAAATAAATGTTAATCGTGATTTCATAACCTCTAATGTTGGCGGGAAGAACCACCATATTCCAAAAATGGATATGAGGAAGTTTGATGGAAAGGATCCTGTAACATGGATACTACGGATGGAGCAATATTTTGATCTCCATAATGTGCAAAACACACAAAAGGTACGCATTGCAACTTTACATTTAGAACAAAATACATTTCTATGGTATCGATGGCTTTGCTCCCGTAAAAAAATTGTCACTTGGTCAATTTTTACGGAGAAAATGATAGCACATTATGAGGATACAAAGAGCAACACCTTCTTTAGCCAATTGATAAATCTCAAACAAAAGGGTTTAGTGGGGCAACACATTGAGGACTTCCAAAAATTGAATATAAGGGTAACTGGTATTCCAGAGGAACACAGGATTGATCTCTTCCTAGGCACTCTAAAGGATAACATCCAACATGAAGTTCGTGTTTTGGAGCCTGATTCATTGGAGAAGGCATTCAGGTTGGCAAGAAAAGTTGAATGTAAAATTATGGCGACAAGGAAGCCTACCACTCAATTCTATAAAGAAGGAAGTGTTTCTACGCCTAGATTTCCACAACCTACAAGGTTGACACCACAAAAATTGGAAGAAAAAAGAGCAAAGGGCTTTGCTACAGTTGTGATAGCAAATACACTAAAGGTCATAAGTGTGCTGAAAAGAAATTATTTTACATAGATTGTGAAGAAGAAGAAGAAAATGAACAAGAAGAGGATATACACCAGGAACCGGTCCTAGAAGAGGAAGAAATGAATCCGACCATATCATGTAATGCACTGGCAGGAATTACCACTCCTCAAACTCTCAAGATAGCAGGACAGATAAAGAAGAAAATGTAATAGTGTTGATTGATTCAGGTAGCACCCATAATTTTATTCATTGTAAGGTAGCCAAGGAATTAAATTGTTTCCTATACCCAGCACGAGAATGTCAAGTGATGGTTGCAAATGGAGGAACTATAAATTGCTCTGGAAAATGCCATAATATCAAGCTAACCATGGGGGAATATATATTGACTAGTCCAATGCTTTCCATTCCTATGGGAGGTGCTGATGTTGTACTAGGAGTACAATGGTTACAATCTTTGGGGACGGTAGCTTTTAATTTTCAAGAACTTTTCTTGAAATTTTTTTCAGAAGGAAAAGAAGTCGAATTGAGAGGTATTGAAGGGAAGCCGGGAAGGATAATAAGCTCTAATGTCATGACAAAGCTTCTAAAGAAACAACAACGAGGCGTAATTGCACAATTATGCTCACTAGAAGTTCCAACATCAAAATCATCTATTTCTGCAGATCTCCAACAAGTCTTGGACAATCATTCCAAGGTGTTTGAAACTCCCAAAGGACTCCCACCTATTAGTGATCATGATCATGCTATTCATTTGATTCCAGGAAGTGTTCCTCCAAACATCAGGCCTTATAGATATCCTTACTTCCAAAAGAGTGAAATTGAACGTATGATTGCAGAAATGTTAGAGGCGGGTATAATTCAACCTAGTCAAAGTTCTTTCTCTACTCCTATAGTTTTGGTACACAAGAAGGATGGATCATGGCGAATGTGTCCGGATTATAGGGAGCTCAATAAGCTCACCATTAAAGACAAATTTCCCATTCCTGTGATTGATGAATTATTGGATGAATTGCATGGAGCAATTTATTTTACCAAGTTGGATCTTCATTCAGGATATCATCAAATTAGAATGAAGACTGAAGATATTCCAAAAACGGCATTTCGAACTCATGAGGGTCATTATGAATTTTTGGTCATGCCTTTTGGCCTTACCAATGCACCTTCTACATTTCAAGGGTTGATGAATTCCATTTCAAACCCTTCCTTAGAAAATTTGTGCTAGTATTTTTTGATGATATACTAATCTACAGCAGGTCTTGGAAGGATCATGTTGAACATGTTGACAGGGTGCTCAAACTATTGCAGGAGAAACAATTATATGCAAAAAAATCCAAATGTTTCTTTGGAGTACAAGAGGTGGAATATTTGGGTCATATTGTATCTCACGGGGGTGTTAAAGTAGACCCTAACAAAATTAAAGCCATTAAGGAATGGAAAGTCCCCACAACCATAAAGCAGTTGCGAGGATTTCTCGGGTTAACAGGGTATTATCGCAAGTTTGTTAAGAATTATGGGAGAATAGCAGCACCTCTAACAACATTATTGAAGAAAGATGCATTTTCATGGACTCCTGAAACAACTAAGGCCTTTGAACGTCTTAAAGAGGCAATGTGCCTAGCACCGGTCTTAGCTACACCAGACTTCACAAAAACCTTTATTGTGGAATGTGATGCCTCAGGAAATGGAATTGGTGCAGTTTTAATGCAGGAAGGAAGACCCATTGCTTTTGAAAGTCGTCCAATCAAAGGAAAGTATTTATAGAAACCTATTTATGAGAATGAAATGTTAGCAATACTGCATGCACTAAAGAAATGGCGAACTTACCTAATGGGAAGACACTTCAAGGTAAAAAATGATCATGATAGTCTTAAACACTTTTTGGAACAAATACTATCATCAGAAGAGCAGCAAAAATGGGTCACAAAGATGTTGGGTTATGACTTTGAAATAATCTACAAAAAAGGAAAGCTTAATGTTGTTGTAGATGCACTCTCAAGAAAGAATGAAGAGGTGGAAGCATTGCTTTGTACCATTTCTATTATCCAACCAGATTGGATAACCGAAGCAAGAGATGAATGGAAGAAGGACAAAGATGTATGGACACTCATTCAAAAGTTGCAGCAAGATCCTAGTACATCTGATACATTTAGTTGGAAAAATGATTCCTTATGGTACAAAGATCGCTTATATCTTTGCAAAAATTCCCAACTAAAACAAAATATTCTTTTGGAATTGCACACTTCTCCTTTAGGAGGACACTCAGGATTTTTAAAAACTTACCACAGGGTGAAGAAAGAATTTTTTTGGGATGGCCTTAAATCTGATATTCAAAATTTTGTGGCGGAATTTTTGGTTTTCCAGCAGAATAAAGTTGAGACAATTAAGACCCCGGGACTTCTACAACCTTTATCCATTCCAAGTCAACGTTGGGAGGAGATTTCAATGGATTTTATCACAGGTTTACCTAAGTCCGAAGGAAAGATGTCATCATGGTGGTAGTTGATAGACTTACCAAGTATGCACACTTTTGTGCATTATCTCATCCATTTAAAGCAAGTACAGTTGCTACTACATTTATGGATAGAATTAAAAAACTACATGGAAGCCCAAGGGTTATTGTGAGCGACAGAGATCCCATTTTTACTGGAAATTTTTGGACGGAGTTATTTTCTTGTTTGGGTACTCAATTAGCTCATAGCTCATCTTATCATCCTCAATCTGATGGTCAAATTGAGATCATAAATAAATGTTTGGAAGGATATCTTCGTTGTTTTGTATCTGATAAACAAACACAATGGGTCAAGTGGTTACCTCTTGCTGAATGGTGGTATAACACTTCCTTCCATACTGCAGCAAAAATAACCCCATTTATGGCACTTAATGGATATCATCCACCATCCATCACATCATCTTTAAGGGAAAATTCGAAGGTTCAAGCAGTGGAAGATCACATCGAGCATCAGCAAGAAGTTCTCCAACTCTTAAAGGATAACCTGAATTTGGCACAAAATCGAATGAAACAACGGGCAGATCAACATCGCAGCGAGAGAAGTTTTGATGTAGGAGATTGGGTATTTTTACGGCTACAACCATACAAACAAATTTCCCTCAAGCAAGCTAAGAAGGATAATAAATTATCACCAAAATACTATGGTCCTTACAAGGTGTTGCAAAAGATTGGTTCTATGGCATACAAATTGGAGCTTCCTGCTTCTTCGCGAGTACATCCAGTTTTCCATGTTTCATGCTTAAAGAAGGTTATAGGTGAAAATCTTCCAGTTCAAACAATATTTGCAGAACTTGATGAGGAAGGAAAAATCATATTGGAACCTGAAGCGGTCATGGAAACAAGAACTCGACAGCTACGGAATCGATCAATTTCAGAGTATCTCATCAAGTGGAAGAACTTACCCACTGAAGATTCTACATGGGAGGATGAGAATTTTATACAGAAGCACCCAGAGCTACTCAAGCGTTGAGGACAACACTTTGTTGGAGGAGAGGGGCATGTTAGGTCCCTATATTACTAGTATAGTCCCTTATTGTTATTAGTGTAACCCCCTTATTGTTATTATTGTACCCTTGTAACCCCCATTTTGTTATTATTGTGCCCTTAAATTATTATTGTTAGGTCGGCGAGGATTACATTGTGGCCCACTAGGATTACATTATGGCCCCATGGACTCCTATATATAGAAAGGAGGTTTTGTAAATTGTATCATCCAAGAATTGTTCATTTATGTAATGTATTGGAGGTTGCCCCCTCGAAGAGGCTCATTTCTAAGGCGTTGATATCTCTTTTCTTCTCTTTTTGGAGCTGGTTACACAACAGGTGCATTTGAACTAGTAGACCCCTTACATCATTTATTTTTATAAACATAAAATAAACCTATTATAAATCGACCCTTATTGCTCCATGAGACCAGATTGGACTGTTGGTCTCACATGTTTCTCTACCTAATCTAATATCTGCTAGGATTAGACTGTCTAGCAGATTTCTTCTCTACATTCTATAACAGAAATTGAAAAACAAACAAACTAGGATTAGACAGTCTAGTTTGTTGTAGATCCAAGGCATAAAGACATTTGCACATGGACATAAATTTGAAGAAAATTGAACACAAAACTGTGAAGGTTTGAAATCTGAAGCTTGAAGTATCCTTCTTTCCTTGTGACTCAAGTTTTGAGCTAGTTACAGTCACTTTCTTTCTTCATTTCAGCTCTGGTATTGGGCTTGTTCGAGCTGATTCTTCTTTCTTCTCTGCTGGTCTAGGTTTTGAGCATGTTTGGACCAGCTATCTTTAATTTCCTTGGCTCAGATTTTGATCATGTTAGAGTCAATCCTTTGCACTACAGAGGTTCATGTTTTGAGCATGTCTTAACCTCTCCTTTCTCTCTGTTTTTTGAGACATTTTTTCCTTTTCTTGGAAACAAACACTGCAATGGTATGTACAATGGAAATGGAAACTGGAAATCGGAAATTAGCAGAAGTAATTTTTGAGCATCCTGCCATTGACAGGACCCCCAAACAGCTCTGTGCCATTTGATTCTTGTAGGAAGAAGGCATTCAGGCCCACAGTGGCCTGGATGATGTAGGGACCTTGACACAAACTATCAAACTTGCTGTGCTTTCCTTTGTCATCTCTCCTCGAGTCCCACTTCAGAACTTTATCCCCAACTTTGAAGTCAGCATCTTTGGTTATTTTGTCAAACAAATTCCTTATATTTTCCTGAACCTTCACTGCTCTGTTGTAAACATCTTCCCTTGTTTGTTGGAGATGAATTTTTTGGTTTATCCTTCTCACCATACTATCTTCTTCTGTTTGAATCTCTTGGACCAGCTTAATCACTGGTACCCCAAGGCTGGTAGGAAACACTGCTTCTGTCCCATAGAAAAGCTGATAGGGTGACATGCCAATGGATTTCTTTGTTGTAAGCCTGTCAGCCCACAGGGCATGCACTAACTTGTTATGCCATGACTTTTTGTTCTCTTCCAGCAGCTTTTTGATGATGATCACTAGGCTCTTGTTTGATGATTCAACTAATCCATTACCTTGAGGGTAATAGGAATTTGAATGAACGAGTGCTATTTGATACCTGTGACAAAAATCAACCATTTTCTTGGATCCGAAAGCGGTAACATTTTCAGTGATTATTTTCCTTGGGCAGCCAAACCGAGAGAGGATATGACCTTCTAGGAAACTAATGATGACTGAATATGTGGAATTCCTAGTAGGTATGGCCTCTATCCACTTAGTGAATTAGTCTGTGGCTATTAGGATCCATTTGTGTTATGCAAAAGAAGCAGTGTGAATTTCCCCTATGAAATCTAGGCCCTATTGCATAAAGGGTCCTTCAACAGTGATGGGTTGTAGAGGTAAGGGGAGGATTTTTCTTTTGCCTTCAAAAATATGGCATTTGTGGCAGGCAATTATCATCTTATGGACATCATTGAAGAGTGTGGGCCAATAGTAGCCAGCTCTAAGTATTTTTTTCGCAGTGGCCTTCCAGCTCAGGTGCCCTCCACACTCTCCTGCATGGAATTCTTGTTTAATCCTCTCTGGCTCATTTTCAGTCAGAAATTTAAGCAATAGGCCATTAGGATTCTTCCAGTATAGATAGTTATTCATTATGCAATAGCTCCTAGCTTTTAGCTTTAAGAATATGGCCTTGGTCTTTGATAGTTCAAGAGGGGCATTGAGGTGTGAAAGCACATACAAAATGTCAGAATACCAAGGAGAGCTCTGAAATTTCTCCTCAACAATGGGATTAGGCGATCCCTGCTGCTCATCCAAGGTATTTATCATGTTAATATCAAGGGCTTCTAAATTTGATTCAGCCATTAGCTTAGCTAAGCCCTAACCTTTAATTATTTTGGTGGGTTTTATCTCAAGGTCATATTCTAAGATCACAACAATCCATTTTCCCCTTTTCCCATCTGGGTCTTGGGACAACATGTCTTTAACCACTATATTTGGCACATAGGCTATGGTGTGGGAATGCAGTATGTACACCCTAAAGTATTTCAAGGCTTTAATCAGAGCATAGGCCTGTTTTTCCATAATGTTGTATTTCAAGGGTGCATCCCTGAGTGCTTTTCTAAAGAAAGAAATGGGCTGTTCAATTCCCTCTGAATTTTTCTGCAGTAGGACTGCAACTATTGTATGCTTGGAGGCAAATGAAAAAATCAAGAAATCTTTTGAGACATCTGGGCTAATTAGGACAGGAGCCTGGGTAAGTGCAATTTTTACTGATTCAAAATATTTCTTGGCTTCAATAGTCCACTTAACTCCTACACCTTTCTTCAGCATGTTAGTCATATTTGTAAGGTGTTCAGCTAAGTTGGGAATAAATCTCCTTAGGAAGTTGATTTTCCCAATGAAGGACTGTAACTCTTTGATGTTTCTTGGGTGTGTGATTTGTAGTATTCCCTCAACTCTTTGTGGGTCTATCCTAATCCCTTTCTCAGATATAATGTGGCCAAGAAGCTTACCTTCTTGTAGCCCAAATATAGTCTTTTTAGGACTCAATGACAGACCAAACCTTCTACATTTTTCAAACACTTTTCTCATATGCTTTAGGTGTTCTTCTTCGGTCTTGGAGTAGACTATTATGTCATCCAGGTAGATGACAATGAAGTGTCCTATTTCATTTGAAAAATCTATGTCCATTGCTCTTTGGAAGGTTTCACCAGCGTTCATCAATCCAAAAGGCATATTTACATACATAAAAGTGCCCCATGGAGTGGTAAAAGCTGTTTTGAGTTGGTCTTCTGGAATTACTAGAACTTGGTTGTAACTTGAGAAACCATCTAGCAGGGAGATCCTTTTAGAACCTAATACCCTTTGAAGAATGTGTTCCATTTTTGGCAAAGGGTAATTGTCCTTTAGTGAGGCTCTATTAAGATTCCTGAAATCAATGCACAATCTGATCTCCCCTATTTTCTTTCTCACATCCACTAGGTTCGATACCCAGTCAGAGAACCTCACAGGAACAATTATACCTACTTCATACATCTTCTTAATATCCTTTTCCACTGCAGGCAATTGTTTTGGGTTTATTCTGTGAAATTTTTGTCTGAAAGGCTTCTGATTTTCTTTCAAAGGTATTTTGTGTTATATGATGTTCATGTCATAGGCCTTTAAGTCTTCGTAGCTCCAAGAAAACACGTCTAAAAACTCCTTGAAAAGGTCAATGTATTTCCTCTTCATGTTTTCAGGCAGGGACTTGGCCAGTTTGATCATCTTGGGTTTATATTTAGTGCCTATGTTGCATTCCTCAACATCAGAGTCTGCATGCTCTATAGTGGGCTTTTTAGCTACATCATCAAAGTCAAAAAGGTCTTCTAAAGGTGCCAGACCTCAAGGTATTTTCTTATCTTTGGTCTGCAACACCTTCGCTTCCTCACTATATGTGTTTTCATTTGGATTTCTAATATGTTCGTTTAAAGAGTTTATTTCTATGTTACGGGGTATCTCTTCCTCATCTGAGGATTCTTTACTTAGGCAATTGCTGTCAGATTTGGAGTCTGAATCAGAAAATTCAAACTCGTTTCTGCCTACCAGGAAATCTTCAACCTATTTATCTCCTTCAAAAACATGCCAATATTTTTCATTTTCCGGCACTGCAGGTCTGAATTTGGTCTGAATGATGATATGTTGTTCACTTGGAGTCCTACGGTATGAACTAGCTAGGCAAGCTAATCCGTTTGCAATGACATTTTGACTCCTAGGAACAAACACTAATTCGTATTCAAAGAATATTTTCAATAAATCCATAGTGTCATTCCTGTAAGCTCTTAATCTAGGATGTTTCACTGTGTATTCACCATTCACCTATTTAACAATTAGCTCAGAATTCCCACGCACAGTTATCCTACTGGCTCCTAATTTTTTCAACAGGTTTAAACCTAGGATAAGAGCCTCATACTCTGCAATATTGTTTGTACATTTGAAGTGCAGATTGCAGGCATGGCTCTCTACGTAGTCGCTCTCTATGTTACGTATCCACACTCCTGCCCCAGCAGTTCTCTTGGTACATGATCCATCGAACTCATCTCCCACAAGGGTTCATTTTTTGTTTTATCATTACTTCGTTCCCTGCAGCTGGGTTCGACATTTGGCAGGAATCTAGGTAAGGCTTACACATAAATATTTGATCAGGCCAAGACACTTTACTCTACTAGATTCAAATGAATATAGGTCTTTATAGGGACAGGTTATCTCTAGGTCTAATCTTTCCATCACTACTTTAGGCATCAGGTTGTGTGATGCCCCAGAATCCTACATTGCATTGTGGAGAATCTTATCATGGATATTAAGACTGATATAAAAAGGGGGCACTACCCCTTCCTGAAATTTTCCTTCTATCTTTGGACCAAACATAAGGGCAGGTTGATCATCACTCAGATTTACAGTATCATTGTTCTCACCTAAATTTAATGCTTTCAAAAT
Source organism: Pinus albicaulis (assembly GCA_034641835.2). Lineage (NCBI taxonomy): Eukaryota > Viridiplantae > Streptophyta > Pinopsida > Pinales > Pinaceae > Pinus > Pinus albicaulis. The sequence continues at coordinate 1,958,792,464 of CM076578.1, read as the reverse complement.
TTGGCCTTTATATACATCTTGAGTGGCCAGCTCAGAGAGTGGGACAGAGATTTTGAATTTTGCAATCTCACTCTCCAAATTGAAAGTGGACTGCCTCTTTGGAATGTTCAACTTTGTTTTGTTAGTTAGCAGCTTAGTGGCTGACTCAGTGTGCTGATTCTCACTATGTATAGAGTTTGTGATAGTTTTATCAGGAGCACTAACTGCAGTGTTAGTGCTGCTAGCTGGTTGACCTTGTTCTTCAGTGTTTTGGTTGTCTTTTTATTTATTCTTTCCAGAACTCTCAGCTGCTGATTTTTTAATTTCAGTAGTTGCTTTAGAAGTTTTCTCAGGTCTCTTCTTGATGGTGACCTCAGAAGCTTTTGGTTTTGGAGTTTTTTGGCTCTTTTTGCTTCTAAGTTCATATTGTTCTCTGACCTGCATCATGGCATTTTCAAATCCTAACCTGTAATCTTCAGATTCAAACCATTCCTCATCCCAACCAAAGGGTGGGGAGTGATCTTCTTCTGTGTAATAGTTATGGATCAAATCTTCTGTTTCAAACATGTTTATTATGTTCCCCTCAGACTCTTCTATGATTCCCTCATCTTCATCAAGAAATTTCTCTTGGAATGGGGGAATACCTTGCTGATCTGATTCTCTTTGTTTGTTAGGAGTAGCATTGTTTCTTCTAAAGTTTTGGTTCTAGTTATGGTTTTGATTTCTGTTATGGTTATTGACTGACACAACCATTTTTTCCATCATTTGCTGTAGCCTTTCCACATTTTTAGATAAATGGTCATAATTTTGATCAGATGTGGAAGCTACACTGTCATCTCTATATGTTACCCTTTTCTCAGCTCTCAATCTTGCTCTTTTCTCAATCAGGTTAGCCTCTACACTCACTGCTCCCTTTTGCATGTCTTCCAACGTGTTATAATCTCTCTCCCTAAGCTGGTAGGCCATGTCAGCATCAAAGCATTTGGGGTATTTAGCTAGAGCCATTCCTTGGGGAGGTTTCATGAGTGGAGGGAGAGCATTGTAAATGCTATTAAATCTCGTTGTGTAATCATGGACACTCTCTCCTACGTTTCTTTTAAGGCTCATATATTCTGCTAGGAGTTGGCGAGGGTTAGCCTTGACCTCCAATTTGTTTATGAAAGTTTGATATAAAGATGGTAGATCATTAATGCTACCCGGAGGTAGGCCATTAAACCATTTCTTCACCTCACCCCCTAAGCTCTGGGAAAATATTCTCATTTTGACTGTATCGTCATCTATTTCCATGTAGTTAAAAGAATCTTCCATCCTATCTACATGGTATTGGGTTGTGGTAGAATATTTTGCAATGAAGTGTGGGATCTTTGATTGATAATCATTGGGTAAGGGTACTAGAGGTTGAGGTAAAACCAGGGGTGCATACCAGGCTGCCATGATGATGTTTTGATGAGGTAAAGGGTTAACTTGAGCAGCTGGTATATGAATGACAGGGATATTATGACCAGTAGAAGACTGATGAGCAGATTTAGGGTGACTGAGCCCCAAGTTTTGGATGAAGTGAATATCAGGAGGCGTAGATGGAGGGGTCTGTCTATTCCCAAGGTGCTTACCACTTTGATGTGGTGAACCGGGAAGCTCAAGGTCTAGCTGGTCTAGAACACTGACTGGCCTATTTCTTGGTAAGCTACTTTGAGTGCCTAGGTAAAAAAGTGGGTCTGATAGAGCTGTAAGGTTTTCTGGTGTAGAGTTAGCTCTATGGATGTGGCTGGAAATAGTTGATTGTTTATGTGTAGGAGATCCCTTGAGGATGCTCTCAGGGTTGTCGACTATTTCAAGTGGGTCTGGGTTAGGATAAGCTCTTTTATGAATGGTTCTTGAAGCCAGAATGTTGTTTTCTAACCAAGAAGATTAACCCTACTTGTTACTTCTAACGTGGTTGATGTTGTTATGGAGGCTTTTGGTCTCCCAGTGGAGTCTTATGTGATACCAAGATAATCAGCGGGCATACTGATCACTAGTGGAGTATTTAAATCATTTAGGAATTATGGAGTCACCAGGTGGAGGGTTTAAGATACTTCTGGAGGGTACACTGTCCACCACAGTGCTTATGAGATGTCCTCTTTCAAGGATATCTTCCAAACACAGAAAAAACTAACCAGAGATTTACTGGGAGGGCTTTTACCAGATATGTCACCTCTGAAAGAGTGTGAGATCTGGAGGCTACCTGGCCCTCTCTAGACTCTGTCTAAGAGTGTGGGAGAACACAAAAAATGGTATAGAGGTTGATTCTGTGAATAGGAATGTTTAACTGCCAACCTAACCAGAGTTTCTAGGTTTCTGAAGTTCTTATGGTGTAGTAAGATGGAAGGTACTCAGTTCCCCAGCGGAGTCGCCATTATGTTGGGGTTTCCCATGTTTTGGCTAGATTAGCAAGACCAAAAGATGAGACAACATCAAACCAATTTCAGACCTCAGGATCTAGCCCTCCTGGGTCCAGAGAGGGATCTCTCTATGATATGTCAATGGCATATGACTTTGAAGCTCAAAGCTTAAGATGTTAGGCTAGTTATAGGCTCAGGTTTGTTTGTTTGATTGTTTGTTTGGTTGCTGGTTATCAGGAAAGAAGGGTTCACTGTAAGACAAGATGAGAAAAGAGGGATAAGGTAGAGGTAAAGTATTCTAGGAAACAATTCAAGACCATTGGGCAATGGAGTCAAGAAAGGATTTGCTTGCTAATCAATAGGCAGGCTTTCAATTGGGCTAGTCATCTAAAACGTTGGATCTTAGAAATGATTGTATGGTATGGAATGGTAAGAGAGGAGGAGACAACATAGATTTAGGGCACAAAGCTAAATACCAACTGGTCGCACAAGGATCCTAGTGGATAGGGCTAACTCTAATCCCCAGTGTTCCCAAATCTTCCAGCTAAATCCTTAACAAGAAACATCTAAAAACAGATTCATTTAATTCATACATCAGAGAGCAGGCAACAACATCCACTACACTGGCTAAATTAACTAAAATCAATTTTTAGATCACACATTCAGAAGAAAAACATTAATGGCAAGGAGAGCAGAAACATAGGGTACCTAACAACGGTAAATCCTATGCCAATATTTTGATGCAAGAAAGTAGAAGCGAAATGAAATGAATTAAAACATAGAGATAGGAAAACATCACCGCTTCTTTAGATCAGGATCCAAAGAAATGTGCTTGTCATATTAAATAGCAATACCAGTCAAATACAACATTTCCAATAGCCGAATACTCAGTCTAAAATCATATTCCTCAGCCTATCTTACAACTTTACACAAAGACTGTATCTTAAAATAAACTACTTGCAATTCTCTGATAGCTTATCAACAACCTTTACAATGAGTTTCTTCATGAATTTATAGCTCTAGTGGAGCAGAGAAGGTAGGTGAGAAACTAAATGCAGCATTAAAAACTAAGAAGGGGAAGATGGCCGAAGCCCACTCTGTATAAATTTCGTGCATTAATCTCTGGTGTTCTTTGGATGAAGATGTGGGTTTCTTCCAGGCTCCCATTTACTCTGGCATGTCTCTGATATAATTTGGCTGTAGTACTCTGTAGTACTTCTGGTGAATTAAACAAAAACGTAGAATCAAGATGCTAAGATCTGCCATACTGTGCAACAAATGCTTCTGGTATCAAAGGACTATTGTCAGGGTGGGAAAAAATTCTCTTGGACACAATGTATACTGAAACCATAATGTGTACTATGTCCGTGCTCAGGAAGAAATGTTCTGTTGATTTGAAATCTTGAATACATTGTTTTCTGCGTGCTGGACCTCCTGTGTGATCCTTGGAATTTTTGATCCGGTACTCTACCTTTAGAACTCTGGATTAAGGCTTAAAATCCTCAATACTGCACGTTGAAATCCTTGATCATTAGCTGGTATTTCTCTGCCGCTTCATAAATGTCTCAATCTGCAAAGTCTAGGTTTTAATGGCACTGGATAGGTTTTTCACGGAGATTGAACATGTCCTTGGATAAAATTTATGCCGCGGCTACCTTTCCGGGCATTTCCATTGTTGTGCCAGCTTCCAAATTCAACTTTCTCTGTGCAACACACCATTACAATAGGACATATGAACCATGGCGGTTTTACGCCTCTTTGAAACCCTGCAAAATATGAAAACTGTTAGGACAACCATGCATGGGGTCGGATGGTGTGGATGACTCTGAGGATGGTGGTGGGACTGCGGACGAATGGTGAAAAACGAAGAGGAATGGTGGAGAAGTGCTCTGGTGGGAAAGTTGGTAGAATGCAGAGAAATTTAACGTGAAAACCTTAACTTTGACCTTTTGAATGAATACATATAACGGGAGGGGCGAATGTACAGTGAGACACGTGGAACGGTGACGTGGTGGGACCAGGCGATGACAGGATAGTCAACAGCAGGGGAGAGAATAAATCTGGGCTGTCCGATCTCGGGAGGAGATAGACGGTGGACAACACGTCGGAGGGTGATGAATGTGGGCCAGGGGTACGGATGACTCTGATTAACCCGCGCGCAACTTCGTGGAGCGATAACCGTTGGATGGGCGATGGTAGATCTGACAACTCACAACGATATCGCTCTGCATCGATGGACGAACTTTAATGCGCGATGGGAGGGTAGTTTTCCAGCCGTAACGATGCCACGCATCGGAAGATGTATGGAATCGTTGGCCCATCGGGAAATACCGCTCACCCCTCAGAGGCGGTGTGATAGATACCGGTGGTTTTGTACAGTGAGCGGGTGCGGGGACCACAGGTAGACGGGGACTATGGACCATCAAATTTTAAGGTTTTAAATGAACGACTGATATTCGATTGGGTGGTGATCGGGTGAACAGTGGGCGCGATGGATGGGGCGAGGGCAACGATCGCTATCCATTCTATTTATATCAACGACTATAGCTGCTCTCGATAACCAAATGAGATAAGTACTTTTGTGGACTGGAAGGTGGTTATAGCACCAGGCTACATGGGAGGAAAATGTTTCTGTGGCTGGCCGAAGGGGCTAAGGCCCAATTACATAGAAAACATGGTTTTTTGGCCCATTTTAAATGAAATTAAAAGCCAAAATGGGTAACGATAGAGAGATAAAGGGGTCTCTTGGCTAAACCAAGGGTGGATGCATGGTTTAAAGGGGATTTTGGGAGGATTTAGGGGATTAGAGGGGAATTTGACAAGGGAAAAGCAAGGGTCAAAATGGGGGGTTCTGCAGGGGTTCAAGGGCAAATGAAAGCCTTTTGGAGCACCATTTTTTCCAATCAGAGAGGCTATTTGACATAAGGTCAGCAGAGGGGAAATAATTAGTAGGCCGAGGGCATAAAAAAGGTTTCAAGGATGATGTGTTTGCAGGGGAAATGCATTCCTTGAAAGCTCAAAAAAAAACTCAGCCCCCCATTTTGCTCGTCAAAAAATTCATCGGGGGATAACACGCCTCTTGGCTTTAGACAGCACTAGTACGGACTTGTGTTCCCCGTAGCATCGTGTATATAAAGGGATACCCCACTAGGTTTCTATCCTTTATCCATAGGAAGCCGAGTCTGGTGCCCTATACCCATGATACACCGGACACAACATTCAGGAAGATTTCCTGCACGTACGTTAAGTCCTTGGTTGATTTCTCTTTCATTTTGAAACCAAGGTGTATATTGCAGTTCACGGTTATTTGGTACACCCTTTGCCTAGCATTCCTGAGAAGTGATTTTGATCTTATCTGACTCCTTAAATTTGAAAATATCACCAAGCACTTGTTCTTTCACGCTTGCTTCAAAACTAAAAGAGATAGAGTCATCTTTCATCCGTTTCTCGACTCTTAAAACATGAAGCGGTGAAGTTTCTAAGTTTCAATGTCGTAAAACAAATCACTCGCAATCACACGCTCTGTTAGATTTTGCTTGTTGGTCGTTTGATTGTGTGCCTTCGTTCTTTTTTAGCCCATGTGTTGTGTTTGATCTTTCCCTTTCGTCATTACTGTCACAGTGGCGGAACCTTCAGTTTCGTCTACTGGTAGTCCATATATCGACGATTCATCAGAGGTCTCGCAATCCTCTGTTGAACCACAGCAGCCCATCATTTCCGAGTTTCCCGACGGGGGGCCGGTTTTATCTGAGCTTCCCTTTGGAGGACCAGTTGAGTTCAATTGGCCCTTTTCCGACCCTTGGTATCGATTTGGAGTAGGGGAACATTTCCCTCCTCTTACATTGGGTTCACCTTTTTTAGCTGTTGTTATTCCTCCTAGTCCTCGCCGTCTGTTACGAGATCTAGTGGCAGGTTAAAATATGAGTGAATCCAGCCATTATCCTAGTGAGGAAATCCCCACATCTGGTGAAGATTACCAGCTATTCCCAGAAGTAACCCAGAAGTTATTCCCAGAAGACAACCCCGAATCATCTATTATGTCTTCACCCGGTCCCTCACTGCCAGCAGGGTATAGATCCTTAGGTCAGATTATCGCCGCCGCTGCCTCTATGGGGGTATCAGCTCCTTCTACGAGGCCGATTATTCCTTCATTGGGGATGTCTCCTAGGACACCCATCATGTCATCCCCTCAGGTCACTTCTGTACTAGTCAGGCCCACTGTCTGTGTGGCCGCATCTACACCCGCTGTTACCACTCAGTCCGTAAGGACCACATTGCTTCCCGAAGACATCTATATAGCTTCTGTTATGCTGAAGAACATTTCTCCTAAGGAGTATCGATTTTCCCTACAACAATCAAACCCCGAGGTCGGAAAATCCTCTCAAGATCCCAACCGCTTGTATTTTTCGCGTTATGCATAGGATGGTACACCCATGTACATTTTTCCATATCAGTACGATGAGTACGGGAATCCTTTACGTTTACTCGCTCCTGAGGCTCAACTTTATGCTTAGGGTTCTCCGTATAATGAGGCTGGGTAGTCTTATAACCCGCAAGGACAACCTTTCCAAGGCCAACCTTCGGGACAGCCTAGCTATCCTTATGACCCGCAAGGACAACCCTTACAAGGCTACCCTTCGGGCCAGCAGGGGCCATTATACGGTTCGCAAGGACAGTATTACAACCCTTCAGGTCAACTCTTGCAGCCTCTCCCTAGAGTCCAACCTGGGCAACCTCAAGGACTCACAGGTCAACCGGGGTACCAACCAGGGCCGGTATATGGTCCTGGGGGGCAGGTCCAACCTTCACAACCCATGCAACTTCAGTATCATGTTGCTCCAAATGTTTCACATCAGCCAGGATCATCTTATGGTCCTGTTGCAGGTCAAACCGGTTACCAGTCACCACCTGGCTCCATTCCACCACCAGTCCAACCGGCCCATTCGGCACAACCTGGTGCTCCACAATAGCCAGGTCAACCTGTGCAACCGACACAACCTGTTCACTCGGGGCAACCTATTCAACCAGGTCAACCCGTTCAATCTGGGCAGTCTGTCCAACTAGGCCAGCCTACACATCCTTTCAACCCTGCTCAACAACCGATTTACTCGATGCCACAACCGAATCAACTGGTGCATCCTAATTATCGCCCTCAGTAGGGTCCCACCTATCAGCAGCCCGCTCAACCTCAAGGCGGTTACTACCCTCACGGTCAATCTCGACTGACTTATAATCCGCCCCAAGGTTCCCATTATTACACTCAACAACCTGGCTACACCTATACTCAGCAACCAAATCCACAGACTGCTCAAACGGGGCCGACATATAATCAGGGTCCATACTCTGGTTATCAACCCCTGTACACTGGTTACCAACAACCGAATCAGGCTGGTTATACACCCTATAACCCCTACGGTTGGAATCCTTCGGGACAGAACCCATGGGGGCAAGGATACACTCAACCAGTGTGGAGTACAGGCACCGGTCCTTATCGAGGGCCTGGCATGCCGTTCAATCCGCAATTGTTGTTCTTGGATACCTTGGAGTTACCGGACGTTTCTAAATTAACCAATGATCCGATTCTTCATAATCCTTATTGGCCTCCAGTTCCGACCAAGGTACCCGGCGACTGCCCTAAGTTTGAAGGTAAATCTGGTGAAGACCCCCAAGCTCATGCAATGACCTACCATTTGTGGTGTTCATCTAATTCTTGGGTTGATGATTCAATTCTTCTACGTCTCTTCCAGCGCACTCTTACCGGTGTTGCCGCTAAGTGGTATATTGAACTACCCCGTGGCATATTTCAAGATTTCAATACTTTAGCAATGGCTTTTCTGACCCACTTTCAGTTACCGGTTTGCTATGAAGCCAGGACGCATCTCCTAACTTCCTTGAAGCAGGATAAAGCCACCCACATATCCGATCATATTCATGAGTGGCGACGTCGTCGTAGGCTGATCAAGTTTGACATACTTGATCAACTACTAACTCATTGGTTCACCACGTCCTTCGTTAACAAAATCGCTCAAGATATTTCTATGGGGGCATGTGTGACTGAGGAACAGGCCATTGCGCATGCCCAGTATCTTGATCTGGTATACTCTCAGTCCGGCACGCTTTATGATATTTTGACTGATGCTCCATGCCCGGGAACCTCTAAAGCTCCACCTACCCCAGCGGTGGATGGTGTTATTGGTTCCGTGTCTCAAAATTCTCGAAAATATTCGAATGGGAAGCAGAAGTCCAATTCTTCCAATAATTCTGCTCTTCCCGCCCCTCCAGATTTTGGAAAAACTGCAGAGGTTAACGCCATTCAGGCTAATCCTACGGAAAAAGCCTCCAAAGGAAAGAAGAAGGGAAAAGGAAAATCCAAACCCGATGCCCCAAAGTCAGAGTCTTCTAAACCTTGTACTGATGATGGTTCCCAACATAAACTGAAGTACCCCTGCCTTATCTGTGAAGGAGATCATTATACCAAATATTGTCCTCGACAATCTGAAATTAGTCAACTTCTGAAAGGCTCCAAAGGGACTCCGACAGTTCTTAAATAACTGTTACCGTCTCAGCAGACCCAGATGGTTGAGCAACCCTCACCATCTGCACCATTTGGGTCCCAGGTATTTATGATGAATGGTGCAGCACTTGTCTCAATTGCTACACATTCGAAGGATTATGCTGGCTCGCGTCAACCAGTTGGGAAGGAGATTGTGGATGGACCACCTTCTCCTCCTATCTCCAGTCCTTTGGAGATTGAGAAGCCTACTACTGAACCTGTTGTGAAGCCACCTTCTAAAGGTGTTCTGTGAAGGTCTTCCTACAATCAAAATGCCTGTGCCACTCAGCGCTATAGTATTGTTGAGGATTTGGCTCAGGCGCCTTCTGCTATGTCCGCATTGGAAGTCCTCCAAAGTTTCCCTTCGCAATGGAAAACTCTCTTATCTACGATTGGTGGAATTGATCCCACTGATTCTAGTCTTCTCACCTTTGACCTAGAAAACTTTACCCCCCCGGCTTCCGCATCAAATTTCTCTTGTGATACAAGTCGGGATCAACGATCTTAACATCCATAGGGCCATTGTTGATGAAGGTGCTTCCACCTGTGTCATGTCATCCACCTACTGGAAGGCCATTGGCTCTCCGACTCTGTCATCATCTCCCAATGCCTTAGAGGCATTCGATGGTCAAGAATCCAAACCCCTAGGTGTTCTCAAAAGTTTTCTGATTACGTTACAAGGGAAGATAGTTAACATAGAAGTAGAAGTGGTTGACGCCAAACTTAACTACAATCTGCTTCTCGGCCACAGTTGGACTCACGCCATGTTATGCGTGCCGTCCACCCTCTTTCAGCTTTTGAAGTTCCCTCATGAGGGAAAAATTGTTACTGTGGATCAGTTGTCTTTCTTCACCTCCACCTCTGAGAACAACGTTCCTTACGTGGATAAGATCCCCAATCCCCCTGACAGTGTAGGACCCGGTCTCTTCAAGGACCCCGTCCTCATGGGTATTTTTCCTGCACCACCACCACACACCGTTCAAGTTAATATGGTCTCTAGGTCTGACGACCCATGGATCATCCCTTCGCCTAAACAGGTGACCAATTTTGGAGAATCGATGCCCTTAACTCCAGTAGAGATTAATTACTATGAAATCGTCGCCGCATCCGATCCTCCTCCCTCTCAACATGCTCCCTCGAGCATGGCTTTAGATATCTACTCTCAATCCCCCTGGCTTGGCGAGGCTGACTCACCTGATACTCTTAAAGAGATTTTCCCTTCTGACGAAGCCATTGCTGAAACAATGTCTCTTGAGGAGCTGCCTTGGAGCGATGGACATCATCGTTCCTCCTTTATGCCTAGCCTGGGGGCAATGTCAGATTGTATAGAGCATTTTTCATCTCAGGTTCCTACTCCCCCTCTCCAGATGCCTATATTGACACATGAGGTCTTTTCGAAAGGAAACCTAAGCAACATTACTTAGACCACTCCAATCGACATCTCCGTCAAACTGGGGATAGTTGAGAACATACGTGTGGGAGTAACTTGTTCTCCTGATGAGATACGAGTTTATACTGATATTTTCTGTGAATTCAGAGATGTGTTCACTTGGTCCTATGAGGAAATGCCTGGGATTGATCCTAGCATAGTAGTGCATGAGATTCCTACCTATCCCAGTGCGAAGCCTGTGCGCCAATGCCTACGTCCAGTGCATCCTCGCAAAGCCATTGCCATTAAAGCAGAAGTTGAAAAACTTCTGAACGCGGGCTTCATTTACTCGATTCCCTTCACAAAATGGGTCTCAAATATTGTCCCTATAGATAAGAAACAAGGCACTATAAGAGTATGTGTTGATTACCATGATATTAATCGAGCCTGTCCTAAGGACAACTACCCCACCCCCTTCATAGATCAAATCATTGACGAATGTTCTAGGAGTGAGATTTATTCCTTGATGGACGGCTTTTCTGGGTATAATCAAATAAATATTTTACCTGCCAATCAACACAAGACTGCATTCATCTGTCCGTGGGGTACCCTTGCTTATAAAAAGCTCACGTTTGGCTTGAAGAATGCTGGAGCTACTTTCCAGCTTGCTATGTCTTACGCATTCCATGACATACGCCATATCGTTCAGCTTTATTTGGACGATCTTCTAGCTCACTCAGCTCGGCAAGAGGACCATCCCAAACACCTCCGCAAGATTTTTCTTACCTGTAGATGCTATAATATCTAGCTTAACCCTCATAAATGCGTCTTTTGCGTGGATTTTGGCCATCTTTTGGGTTTTATAGTATCCAAGGACAGGATTCGCCTCGACCCTCTAAAGGTCGAGGCCATTGTTAATCGTCCATCACCCTCTTCGTTACACCAATTGCAGAGTCTGCAGGGAAAAGCTAACTTCCTACGACGCTTCATCACGAACTACGTAGAAGTGGCCAAAGGTTTCATGCGTCTTTTAAAGCAGAACGTTCCCTTTCGGTGGTATGATATTGCTCAACGATCCTTTGAGAAGCTTAAGACGTTACTTGTTAATGCTCCGTTGCTTCGTCCTCCAAACTATCACTATGATTTCACTCTATATTTGGCTGCCGCATTTAGCACCATAGCTATGGTTCTGGTGCAGGATGACGATGATGGCAATGAACACATTGTCTATTATCTATCACGGAATCGTCTTGACACAGAGACACATTACGCTCACGTCGAGAAACTGGCATTAGCCGCAGTGCAAGCTATGCAGCGTTTCCGCCACTACATCCTGCTGCGTACGGTAACCGTGGTTTCGGATTGCAACCCCATGACATACATTCTATCTCGACAGTTACTGGGGGGAAAATACTCTAAATCAATTGTTATCCTTCAGGAGTTCGACTTAGATTTTACCACTGCTAAGTAGACCAAATCACTGGTTTTTGTGGATCTCATTTGCTTGCTCCCGACAGACTCCACCCCGTCTCGCTCTGAGGAACATATCCCAGATGAAAACCTCTTCCTTATCAGTACTTATGATCCATGGTGTGGTGATATTATTGTATATCTTCAAACATCAACATTCCAGTCTGAGTTGACCAAGGATGCCCGACGTCGGATTCGGCATCAGTCTCAACCCTACCGTATTGTAGGAGATACTTTATACCGCGTTGGAGTAGATTCGGTGCTTTGCCGGTGCCTCACCCTGGAGGAGGCAGAAAGAGTCTTGAATGACTGTCACAGTGGCGCCTGTGGCGGTCACATGTCCGGATATGCCACTGCCCGAATATTTTGCGTGCGGGTTACTTCTAACCATCGATATTCAAAGACTGTATTGTTGCAGTCCGAAAATGTCATGCATGTCAGGTGTTTTAGTGCAAAATGTGTCCGCCACCTCTCCCTCTACATCCTATCATTACTGTCGGCCATTTCGCAAAATGAGGCGTAGATTTCATGATGTGTAACCCTCATTCGGCTCGAGTGCATGCATATATAATCGTCGCTGTCGACTACTTTACTAAGTGGGCCGAAGCGATGCCTACACTAGCCGCCGACAGTCAGACAGTTGCCCAGTTTATTTTCAACCACATTATTGCACGTTTCGGGGTCCCTCAGGCCATTTTTACCGATCATGGTACTCATTTTCGAGATTACATGATGCCCGAACTGACATCAAGATTGGGCTTACAACATAATAGCTCAACACCATATTACCCCCAGGAAAATGGCCAAGTTGAGGCTGTAAACAAAGTTTTGGTCATAATGCTTCAATGGACAATTGGAATCCATAAGTCCAATTGGAACCTCCAATTGTTCTCAGCTCTATGGGCCTACCGAACGTCAGCAAAGAGTGCGACTGGATTCACACCTTTCCAATTGGTGTATGTTCTGGAAGCAAATCTTCGAGTTGACTGCGAAATTCCTTCTTTAAAGTTGGCTGTGGAACTTTTTCCTGACACTTCTCCTGAAGAAGAGTGTCTCTTTTATTTGGAATGGCTGGATGAAACCCGCCGCTTAGCTTCTTTAGTCATTGAAGCACAGAAAAAGCGGGTCAAAGCCCACTTTGATCAATCTGTATCTCCGCGTTCCTTTGTCGAAGGGGACCACATCCTCCTATACGACCAAGCACACGACAAACTCGGAGCAGGAAAGTTCCAACCCATGTGCCATGGGCCTTACATAGTAAAACGAGTATTGAAGAATGGGGCTTATGAGCTCATTGATTACGAAGGAGTTCCATTGGCGCAGCCTAGAAATGGGCTGCACCTTAAAAAATACTACGCTTGAAGCTATTTTTTGGTGTGGTGTGTGTACATAGGTGTGTATATTCATTTGTGTGCATGTGTGGTGTGGTGTGCCATGTAAACATCTTTCTACTAATCGGGTCTTCCTGTTTGTGCAGATGTCTATTACTCCGTTTGTCAGTTTCGCGGATGGTGCCTCCCGCAGTACCAGGAATCTGTCTTCGGTAGCCTGGGTCATCTATGATCCTGCTGGTGAGTTGGTTAATTTGCAAGGTGTGTGTCTAGGGCCTACCACAAATAATGTTGTGAAATATAGTGCTGTTTTAGAATTATTAACCGAGGCCGTTAACCTCGGAATTCATGCATTACTTGTGTATCTGGACTCACAGCTTGTAGTATTACAACTTAACGGTCATTATTCAGTAAGAAACCCATCCATTTTACGTCTGTATCTACGTATTCATTTACTGGAAAGAAATTTTGATTATATCACATATCAACACATACCTAGGAATATGAATACATTAACAGATGCAGTAGCTAATATGGTTCTAGATAGATATTTGCGCAACTTATAAACAAAAAACATCATCACATGTAAAAATATCCATCCAGAAATAAGTATATATATATGTGTCGAAATGTTTGCATAGTGCGCATCACATAAAGTCAAAAAATATACATGTTTGTCTGATAACAGCTGGAGACAACATGTCTCTCAAAAAATATGCATGAAAAGCCCTAAATAGATAATCAGCATGGTGCTCGTGGTAACATGCCACCGCGCGCACCAATCACCTCAGCAGTCTGTGAAGGCGACTAGGCACCCCCACAGTGTGTCACTGGTAAGCTAATGGGACGTCTGCTAGCTGTGCATAGTCTGGGATCCCCTGGGAAATGCCCTCCAAGTTCTGGATCAGTTCGCTCCCTTCTCCACCCTCAGCCTGAGGGTCATGTGCAACATGGTTCCTATGCGCAATGGGCAACATGCTCGCGGGCCTCTCTGGGCCGACGTATGCATACACATAAAATTTTTGTTAGAACGGACATGTATTACCAAAAAAATAATAAATACATAAAAATCAAAAAGAGAATCATACCCAGATCCTCGTCCCACTCCTCCCCCTCTGGGAGTGGAAGATCGGGATCTCCAGTGAAATTGGTCCCAACATAAGGCCAATCCTAGACCACGATCAGTTTTCGCCGTAACCACCCAAAGAACTTGGGTCTCCAAGACATCTGTTGACCTCCTCCTGACCTGGGCATAAGTGCTGCCCAGCGAGCCATCCTTGGCTCACTCGGAATCGGCTTGGCAACTATTTCCCCTTGGCCTTGGAAAATGGGTAGTCGTTCCAGGATGAACGACACCAAAATGGAACCGTAGCCAAACTGCTTTAGTTTGACTTGCTTGCATCTTGTCAGCTGCCTCTTGATATTGCTCATCACTGCAGTAGCACAATCGAACAATGTGGGGTTCATACACTCGGAGGCTAGTATGAGTTGGGCTTTGGTTGCCTCGTGCGGGGCCAGCGACCCCGCAGCCCGCGTAATGGTGTGTAGCACTACTCTAAGTGCTAGATCACGGATAGTGTGGATATCCACCTTCTCGCTTCCTGATCTGGTTCCTGCCCCTAGGCACACCCTCACCATTACTTGCTCCATCTTTTCTCCGAAAGGTCTGCTGTCAGTTATGATTGGCACTGGACCTCTGCGCGACAATCTGGTTATGAAGTAAACATCAGAGACCTCAAGAGCTAATACTTGGTCTCGAAGTTTGAACACTTCCTCATTTTCATCCCATATGCTGACCAAGTATTGTAGCAGCTTAGGTTGAGCTCTTAAGCATGGTGTAAGGAATAATTTTTTGATTCCATAATTCTTGAGTGCATTCATATAGGCTTCGTTTTCCATAGCCATTTCATCTTCCTCCCCATGTTCCCTCTCCTTCCATTCGATAACCATTGTGCCCGAATATCTGCATCAACACAATCAAAAATGCCTTGTTAGATCTCTGGTGCATTTGAAAATCCACATGGGTAGCTCAAATTGTGAAAACTTTAAGCGGAAAATTGTGTTGCGCCATTGGCGAGACCCCTTTGTGAGAAAATCTCCATTGGCATGGGTCCGTGCCCGATACCCTCGCCAATGGAGCGAGCCCTAAAATTTTAAAAGGGTCCCCCCAGAAGTCTAATGCACAATGGAAACTTATAAAAAATGGATTAAAATGGAGTTTAAGGGAGTGCCTTTTATCTGGACCAAACGAGGAGTTGAATGACGTCCCGGATCAGTCGCAATCACTGCCGCAAGTTTGCACACAAACAGACCACTGTTGCTCTCCAGTGAGGTAAAAAAGTAAAAGTAAATTTGTTTTACCATTTGAAACTTATTTATAACTTTTTAAGTCAAAAATTAGGTTTTAAATGTCATTTTTCTCAATATTTTGATAAATTTTGTCGAAAAATTGATTTTACACTTGCTTGTATGTGTAGTGACAGGTTTTTACGTGACTTGGACAGTGATACGAGTTGTATTTTATACTTTTTCGGACTCGATAAAAACACGAAAAATTCATTTTGGAGTCATCTTTCAGCTCTTTTCTGACTCTCTAAACATGAAAATATCGTCAAGTCCCTTGTCGTTTCGATCTCGTTAAAGTGGACACGAAGCGACATCTACCCAGTATACATTTACCCCTTTTTCGAGCTGGGATGGATTACTTACGAAAAAGGAATACCCTAGCCTATCGTGACTAGGAGGTTTTCTCAGACATAGTTTTCTACCTTTTCGAGTCTGAGGAACTATTTACAAAAAGGGACCATTGGAGTTTAATTTTCTGCTCTCTTTTCAAACTCTCTAAACATGAAAAAATGCCGAGTTCTTCCTCTGTCAGACTCGTTAAATCCTGATGACATCGGATCCAGTCGTAATGATGATATTCGATTTCCTCCTTCCTTGGGCTCGTTAAATGTACTAGGATGGATTCGTCTGAAGGACGAACTTATATTACAAGCATATGTTATCCCCTTCAAGCTTGTTTTCAAAAATAATTGGGGTACTCACCAGAAATGGTGGGGAAAAATGGAACCAAAACCGTTGTCGTGTCGGCAGTATGTCGCTCTTGAACATGGAACTTGTCTGCATTCGTGTCAGGTTGGGGACATCTCATCTCGTTTTTCCACTTGCCTCCGTGGGTTTGGGTAATCCTTTTTGACCTCTCATCTGCTCTTTGCCTTGTCATCATGACCTTCGATCTTTTGATGTCAAATACTACCAAACTCACGGTCGTGTCGCCATATGTTCAAGAAAGGTTGACCTTTGCAAAATTTCAACCTTCCTCTGATTCTCATCTGATCTTGATTCAAAAAAACATTATGCTCCTCTGTCTCGCATCTATGATGTGGGAAACACTATGGCCCACCTTCGATCAAGGTCACTTCCTGTCGACTTCAGCTCATTATCCAGGAAGCTGATCTAGAGGCTCCCTTCTGGTACCTTAGAGCTTGCATGCCTCAATGGCAGGTTCTTCGCATTCGACGTGAGGTTTTCATCATTGGCCTCCGATCCAGTGATTCTATGGGTGTTCGATGCTAGCTCACTGATTCACATGCCGTAGATTGTACCTATAGTACCTTGAGGACCATTTTCATTATTGGTGGTACCTCTCGCGTCTGTTAACAACTTTCATCATTGGCTGGTAATCAGGCGATGTTATTTCATGTTCGATTTCAGCTCACTTATTCGCATGCTTGAACTTGTACTTTGTTAGGGGCGAGATGGAGCGCAAGACCTTGGATTTTGTCTGTTGGAATCGAGGCTTCAATTTTGTGGATTATTATGATTAGTTACATGACTCATTCTCTGGATGGTTGCGACCATACCTGAGTCTATTTATTGATCCTCACTGGATGGCTGCGTCCATGCCTTGGATCTGGATTATTGTATACTCTGCTATGGATGGCTACGCCCATACCACATATATATCATGTATTTGAGATATCAATTGTACTCCTCTACGTAGGTTTTCTGACGGCAGTGTTTTCAGTTGGACATGTTCTTGTAAAGCATTTCACCCCTCTCTCTCTTTCGGGCCTCATGCTTTAGGGGGCATCTGTTACACAACAATTTGTCACCGTCCCTGCAATTCCCCATCCCACACATTGGAGGGCTTATTCCGTGACCTGTGAGCAGTGACATGATCTGAAAACACTTTCATGGCATTCCCCTATACATGGATTTTCATTCCCCTGAAGGCATCTCCTTGTGAAAAACCCTAAAAATAGCCTTTTCATCCTTGGCACGACTAGCCAGTGTTATACCCGCACCAATGGGGGAAATATTCCAAAGAGGGTGTGCCAATTGGCGCTATGTCTCAGAGTCGCACTCGCACCAGGCTTAATAAAGGGTGTTTTTAAAAAATAAATGGCGGAAGATTGACTCCAACCAACTCCTGAACTGGTCTCTAAATTGAGTTGAGACATTTGGCTCTATATTTCCATGTAGAGGAAGTAGTTTTCCACCTCTCATGGAAGCTTCCTTGAGGATAGGTCCAATCCCATGATTGTAGGGATCCCAACTTTTCTTCCACCATCTATATAAGCTTGCCATTTCCCTTTGCAAGCTAATCTCCAAGAGCCTTCATAGCCTAAAGAATGCCGCAAGAGCTTTGATAGTCGTCATAGTGCCAAATCCATAGCAAGGAGATTGATGATCGAAAAGAGAGGCTTGTCCCCATTCCTGACAAGCTTTACTGAGACGTATTCCGCTGACGACCCGCCGAAGGAAGGTTCAGCGTCAGAGCCTGGTTGTATTTTCCTTTGTATAAATTAATGATAAGTGACTTTGGTTATGGTTCCACTCGTATTGTTCATTATGATCTTGAGTTGTGTCTTCTCTGACTGATACATAATTGCATATATCGGGTTTTACGCTTGTGTTTGTGGTGTTTCTTGTGTGTGCAGGTGTTCAATCACGGCGAGCAAGAGGATTATGATCTGCTAAAGCAAGGAAACAAGAGCGCCATCTTCCCTACAAACAACAGCGTTGGACTTGAGGTAGGCCTTCATCGCAATTTGGTTTATTGCAATTAGGAACTTGCACCTTAGCATGATATGATTGTTGCTTGAATCGATCTGGGCTAGTAGGGATCACCTCTGTCCGCAGAGGGGATTTACCTCTACAACAGTAAGAGTAAGGTGCACCTTGCATACCTTTTTTATATGGCCGAGGGCCTTGAGGCATTCTCTGGTTAATTAAATAGAGTTGCTCTGGCATTGATTCCCCACCTTGATATACAACCTTAAGTCTAGGTAAGAAGGGACACTTTTCTGTGGCATGATTCTCCTCACAGACTAAGCAAACCTCTATGACATTCAGTGGACATGCATTTCTTAGGTGCTTCCTGGTACATCTAGGACAAAATATGGGCAGGGCTCTCTCTGCTTCCTCTTGCTTCCTTTTGACCTACATTTTGTCCATTTGCAAAGAAAATGTGTGCTTCATGTCACTCTTGAAGTCCTCTAGCATGTTTCCAATCTCATGTTTTATGAAGGTGGAAGAGGAAGGGGTATTGGATGTACTTTGGCAAGCTCTTCCCTTCTTGCTAAATGCCCTAGAATGGTTCCGAAAGATAGTTTTGATTGTTTCATAGGTTTGTTGGTAGATATCTCCTCATGATAGCATATTCAAGGTTTCTATCATCTCTTCACTAATCCCTCGAAGAAGTACAAGTTTAAGTGATGCAGGATCAAGAGTACAGTTGGCTCTCTTATAGTTTAATTGAAACCTCTCTTCATAGTATTCTAGAGATTAATCAGGTCCTAGAGTCAACCTAAATATTTCATTCTTAGTTTCCTTGGACCTACAGTAGTCTCTATATTTGCTGCTAAAGGTCTCTTCCATTTGTGCCCAGGTAGCGATGCTATCCCCAAGCAGACCATGAACCAACACAAGGCTGCATCCTTAAGGGTGGATGGGAATAGCTTCAACTTATGATCATTAGAGCTATAGTCATAAGTCCTACAAACAACAGTAAATTCAAACATGAATGTGTCAGGGTCCTCAGAGGTAAGTCCATGAAAGTGTGGGAGAGTTGAGGGGCTAATTTTTTTCATCTTAGTTTCCCCATCTGCCTCTCTTATGGGAAAGGCTCTCTAGATCCCAGCCATGGTTAAGATAGTTGAAGTAGGTTCCTCAGTTGAAACAAGGTCTTCTTCTTCTTCCCCATTAGGATCCTCAAAATATCCAGAAGGCTCTCTTATAGGGGGTTCAATTTCACTGCCACTGAAGAAGAGTGAAGGGTGGCTAGGAGGTGATGTGGGGGGTTTAGGTAAGATTTTTCTTTGAGTATTCCTACTCCTACGAGGCATGAAAATCATATCTTTTTGTAATTTTAAATATTTTGGAAAAAACATGAAAAAGGAAAGCAGAAAAGAATGCTAAAACAAAATCAAAACATCTACTAGACACCTCCCTAGCAACGACGCCAAAAAGTGGTGAGCCCTGGTATTGCACCAAGAGTGTTGCAACTGCCAGGGGTTGCCCTACTTTACTTTATCAACCCAAGGTTCGTAAAAACTTGGAGGTGATAGTGCTATATATAGAGCATATGCATTTTGTTCATGCCATCCTCTTCTACTTTACGAAAGGGTGTTATTCTTAAACTATGATAAAAACTAAAAAGTAAATTGCTGGAAGGAAATGGAAGAAAGTAAACTAACTTAATTTGCAGAAAATAAATGAAATAAATGAAACTAATTTAATGTGCAGAAAGGAAATGACAGAAAGAAACCAAATTAAATTTCTGAAAAGAAATGACAAGAAGGAAACTAAACTTAAATTGATGAAAGGAAATGACTAAAAAGAAACTAAACTAAGTTGCAGAAAGGAAATGACAAAAAAAAAATAAAAAATTAAATTGCTGAAAAGAAATGACAGGAAGGAAACTAAACTAAATTGCAGAAAGGAAATGACTAAAAAGAAACTAAACTAAGTTGCAGAAAGGAAACTAATTTAAACCACACTTAACTTGGCCAATCGGCTAAACACACCCTACTTATCCTACGCTCTATCTACCATGCTTCTATCCATGCAGCTAAGCTATCCATGACTTAATCCTAATTAAAAAAGTGTTGATTTGCAGCTTGGAGAGTAAAAGGGGCTAAAGGTGCTAATGGAGGGATAAACACATGAAACCAAGCTTAGAAGTGGAAAGAGTTGGTTTAAACCTTATTAAAGCTTTATTATGGCGCAAAGATGTTTTGCAGTGGAATGATTTGAAAAGTGCGATGGTGGAGTTGCGACGGAGGATGAAAATGCAATATGTGATATCGCAATTTCAATATCGCAAAGTTAAAGGAATAGCGGAAGTGTTATTTAGGAGAGGGAGCGAAATGAGAAATACGATGAGGTAAGAACTCTGAAGTGCGAAGTGAAATGGGGAAAAATTTGCATTTATGATTTGTGATGTGGTAAAAGTTGCGAAATGCGAAATATGATATTGTAGTTCACAATATCGCAAATTTTGAGGGGTAGCATAAATGTTTTCCAGGAAAAGTTGTGAAGTGCGAAATGCGCTGGGTGACGTGGCGGTGGGACCGGTGGCAGAGTACGGAGGATATTGCAATCGGTGTTAGGAGAGGTAAGTTTTAAAATAAAAATGAAAATGATGTGAAGTGCGAGATGCAACGAGATAAAATCTGTGAAGTGTGAAATGTTATATCGCAAT
This sequence comes from Pinus albicaulis, assembly GCA_034641835.2. Taxonomy (NCBI): domain Eukaryota; kingdom Viridiplantae; phylum Streptophyta; class Pinopsida; order Pinales; family Pinaceae; genus Pinus; species Pinus albicaulis. The sequence goes on along the minus strand of CM076578.1, from coordinate 1,958,771,670 downwards.
CGCAATATCGAAAAGTTGGAGGGATAATGGAAGTGTTGTTCAGGAAAAGTTTGTGAAGTGTGAACTACGATGGGTAATGTGGTGGTGGGACAGGTGGTAGAGCACGATCACAATATTGCAATCAGAGTTTGGAAGTGCTAAGTCTTAAATAAAAAGGGAAAAGGTGTGAAGTCTGAAGTGTGATACGGGAATTGCAGTGAGTTGTAAGGAAAAAGGAAAAAGGTGCGACGTGTGAAGTGTGATACAGGAATTGTGGTATGTGGTAAGGAAAAAAGGAAAAGGTGCAACGTGTGAAGTGAAATTGCGAAAAGGGAAAATATTGTGATCTGTGATATGCGATATCGCAACATCACAATTGGAAAAAAGAGCGACAGGTATTAAAAGGAACCAAATGAAAACTGAAATCTGCGATGAGCGAAGTACAGTAGCAGGGATTTCGAGGAGGAAAGGTGGAGGTTAAAATTTGATGTTTTTTCAAGAATTTTGTGAATAAAAATGTGTGGAAGATGAAAATAAGAGGAAAAGGAAGGGAATGGAGGCATAAAGGCAAGGTTCAAAAGCGTAACATAGAGATGGATAGGGATTGGAAAATGGAGCGGGACAACTTAATAATTTCGTTGGGGCTTTTGATGCCTATTCCTAAAAACAATCCTGCTGATCCATGAATGAAAAATAGATGAAGTGTGTGATAAAAATAGTGAACAAAATCACTGAAACTGGTATTGCAAATCTACTCTAATCTCAGAAGTAGTGAACAAAAATCATTTTTTGGGTCTGTGGGAAGGTTTACCCTCCTCGAGCTCTATTGATAGAGATGAGAAGGGGGTCTTGATCCACAACCTTTTTGGTTTTTCTCCTCTATTATATTACTCAAAAGTAAATGAAAAACTACAATAGCACACTGAAATAAAATACTAAACAACAATGAAACCATCAGAAGCAGAACTAATTGAATGATAGAAAGAAAACTAGCCAAATGGCAGAAAGAAAAGAATGGTAGCAGTAGAGAAGCTGAGACACAAGGATTGTGCCCTAACTGACAATCCTAGGTCTCTGAAACTTAAATCAGTAAAATTAAATCATTTTGATCATTTCATAAAAGAATAACCTCATACATTTCTTAGAGTTTGATCACTGAGTAAAATAATAAAAAGCTCAATAGCTTGCAACAAAGTTTCGACTAGAATTGAACCCTTCCTAGCTCTATCTCTACTCTATTTATTCTATAGGGAAGCTACTAACAACTCCCTAGAAAATGGTGATTGATTCCACTTGACTCCCAGTAAAAAAATATTGGGTGCACTTCTCTTTGAGTTTCTTGGTTGCCTCTGGAATTTGAATTTCTAGAGAGAATCCTTGGGGATCCTTCAGCTGCCTTTGGAATTCAAATTGATGGAGAGAATATTTGGGATCCTTCAGCTACCTTTGAGAGTTAAGGAGGGTGGAAAATCCTCCTATAATTTCTCTTTGTTGTCTCCTCCAAGTCTTTATGATAAAATCCTTATAAAAATGCTAATAATTCATGATTTTCTGCACTCAACCTCATATTAGGCACTCAGAGTATGTGAGCCTTAATCACCACCTATACTAGCATCATAAAACCAAATAATAATAAAAATGCAAGAAAGAGAGATATAAGAAGGAAAAAAGGTGACCATTAACCCCTCCAAATATTTCTAATGATGGAGCTCATCAGCAGTAGCACAAATTTTTTAGTAGACAATGCATTAGCTAGTGGTAGTCAGAGACTCAAGTGACAAATGCATCATATTCATCACAGTTGATTCATTTTTTTTTTTTGATTATTTTCAGTTGCAAATATTGCATTCACAATAAAAATAGAGAGAATTTTTGTGTGAATAAAATTCCAAGGTATCAGATCAGGATACAGTTGAATTCCTTTCTTGTTGAGAGGGAGTGTTTTAAATGGCAGCAAGAAATCTTGAAAATGGAATCAAGAAGGATTTTAATTTAAATTTCCCTTGATTAAATTAGAATAAAATTGTAATTCCACATCACATGATAGCTTGTACGAATTAACTAACTTAGGATGACTTAGTTGGTTCAGTTTATTCGAGTTGAGGGTCAAACTAGAGGCATGTAGAGTGTCTCATACATTATAGGAGCTCTGGTTGAGTTTATTTTAAGTTGTAATTAATTAAATCAAATTATCTGAGTTAAATTCAGTTAAACTAGTTCTAACTAATGGAGGAACTAGTAGGAGGTTAAAAAGTGGGGTGTCACTTCATTTGTTCAACCAATTAAGCGATAATTCACTCATAAATAACTCATGCATGTCAGTTCTGAGAAGGACACAGTTGAGATTGGAGTTCAATGGAAATGTACTATCAGTTGTATAATTATCTAAATTGTATAGGTGGCACATGAAGTCAGAGGAAGGCCCCTAATGGATTGTGTATTATGGATTGGAAATTTCCTTAATTAATAGGGCCTAATTACCCCAGGAAACTGCGCAAGGAAATAAGGATCCTAGAGGACAGAAAATTGGCTAAGTATTGAACCAGGCTTTTCTAGGAATGAGTGAGACAGATACAAATAGTGGAGAGGTATTTCAACTTGGAGAAAAGCATTGTAATCTTCTCATATTCTTTTGCTTATGTAATATACAGATAGTGGGTTTTTTAGCTGAGGCTTTCCGTAGGAAAATATTTGTGTTGTGCGATTGAAATTATTTCTCTTTCATGTTTTGTGATTTCAATATCTAAATTGGTTTCCGCAATTGGTAGAGTAGATTCAAGTATAATGTTTTAGCATATTACAATTATCATTTGAATCTATGTGGATTTTCTGTATTGTATCAAGGTAGGAATCACTCTGTAAGAGAAGAAGACGAGTTTTTTTGTGTGCAGGTGAATCGAATTTTCATATCTACTCTTCAGGATTAGCAGCATGATCAGGATGTCTTCTATGGATTGAGACTCAAATATTCCCTTAAGGGTAGTTTGGATTACATAGCTTGGAGATACATGATGGAAGAAATATTGGAATAAAACAGGCCGAAGAATTTCATAGATAGAGATATTCCTAAGCCTACAATAGCAGATGCTCAAGATCTGGTGGCATGGAAGAAGAATGTAGCAAAAGCAAGAAGGATTCTGTTGGAATGTGTTTGAGATCATATTTCCTCGAACATCCATGGAAAAGAAACTCCATATGTTATGTGGAAATCCTTAACATATTTTTTTTCAGAATAATAGTGACCACATGAAGTTGGCACTAAAGGACAAGCTCAGGGAAATCAAGATGGAGAAGGGTGACACAATACCAAAATACTTGACCAAGTTCACCCAATGTTGGGATGAGATTATAAGTGTTGGTCAATACAATTGTTGATGATGATCTAGTGAGCCTAACACTTCTAAGCCTTTCCAAGAGTTGGCAAAACTACCAGGATTCATTAAATGGGAGGGAGAAGCTACTAGAGTGGGAGCATTTGTGGTCCGATTTGGTGTAAGAAGAGATTTGGTGGAACACCAAAGATGGGACCTCATCCAAATAAGTACATGAGGATTTTTCATTACTAAACAAAGAAAATAAATACAAGGGAAATAAGTCCCAAGGTGAAGAGGGAAATAAGAAAAAATTTTCCAACATCAAATATTTTAACTATCACGAGTTCAGAAATTATGACACGAAATGTCCACAGAAGAAGGCAAGCAAGAAGGAGCCTGCAGTAACAAAAATAGGTGAATATCTAGCTTCACAATTCGAAATTCATTTCACTCTCATTATATGAATGGAAAGCACTCTAATGGGATGCATGTGGTACCTCAAAAATGGTGCCTCATTCCATATGACGTGGAATAGATATCTCTTATGTGGCTTGGAGGAGAAATACCTCAAGTAGAAAATATAGTTTGGAGATGATGGGAGGTATAGCACTACAGGTATTGATACAATTATTTTTCAAAAGGGAGTCTGGCTCCCCTCTTAAACTCACATATGTTTTGTTTATTCCTTGACTAAAGAATAATCTTGTTTCTGTCATGGTATTGGAAATCTGTGGATATAATGTGATATTTAGAAAAGGAAAGTTTTTCCTTAGACACATTTCCACTAGACGGGTGAAGCATATTGGTGTGCGAGTCAAAATCCTGTATGTAATTTAGGTCAAAGATTCATGAAAAGGCTTGAGGAAGGCAAAGGTTAGTGACTTGGTGACTAAGAGGGAGCAGAAATTACCTCTCAACATGCAACCTCATATTTAGCCTCAACAAGTTGTGGAGAAACCACAATTAGATTAGTAGAGAAGAGGCTGAGTGGAGACATCCACTCAAGCAGAGACCTCTAGTAGGGGGGGGGAATTTTGATCCAAGTGGGAAGAGGGAGCACCTGCATCCATATCTCTAGGTGAGAGGTGGGGCGATGTGAAGCAATAGTCCCAAGAGTATCAGGATTTAGTAAATGGGAGGGAGAAGCTACCTGATCAAGTGCTCAAAATTATGATAAAAAGGGAAAATTGTCAAAATGGTGTGGAATCTGAAAAACCGTGTAGATATCTCGGTGCTGAATCTATTGTAACTTGTTTCGCAGAAAACTGACACCGTATGCTCCCAGAAATGTGTTCTGTCCATTTTGTCAAATAGGTAAATTTTTGAAAAAAAAGTTATAGGGATAGTCCAGTCAGCAATCCATACTACTGATTGGGCATGTCCATGTGGTATGTTGATTGGGTCAACAGATTTCCTTTGAATAATCTTATTGTGCCAAGTGGCATGATTTCAATGGTTTTTTGTGGCATGTTTTGATTGGGTTTCATGATGGCCAATCATAGGCTGCCACGTAGCTGAGCCAGGAGGCCGCCACATGGTAGCCCGAGGGACACCAAAATTACAGCAAGGGTTAAACCACACCCCATGGGGGTTGAACACTAGACCTCACTGCCAACAACAAACCACATTACCATTGCACCACAAATTTTTACTTAACATACTATGGTGGCGACATTGTTTTCATATGATATGGTTTTTGCCATGGTGGAGGGGACCAGGGTCTAGCGCTAGCATTGGTCACCACCTAGGTGTGGGACCATGGGCAGGAGGCTATCCCCATGCCCCCCCCCTCCCCCCCACCCACTGACCACTTACAATTAATCAACCATGATGAGAATAATGTGATCACTCTCGAGTTGACTGCCAGTGATTTCAAACCGTCCAACGATATTTTCAATAAAAAAATATATTTTCGGTGAAACCATAGGGTTTGAAACCCAGACTTTAAGCCTTATTGGAAAAATTAACGCAACAAAAATTTCTCTTGGAAATTGCGAAATTTGGCACTCGGTTAGCGGATTTGGGGGCGAAACTGTAGGATGGTGTCAGATTTGGTGGAATTTGTGAAGTAGTTAGTGCCAAATCTTGGGGAAGTCATAACTTATTCATTTTTTGATCGAATTCGAGGCAAAAAGAGGCTACACAAGAATATTTGGGCATTCTAGAGCCATTGGAACATGTTTTATAGTTTTTTGAGTATTTTAAACATATGTAATCACACTTTTGAGCATAATAGAAGAGGGCCAAGCCATTAGAAGTTTGACCAGAGAGACATAGCCCAGGCGAGGTGAACTCCTTCATCATGTGCTTTTGTGTATTTATTTATGGTGATGTTCATGTCTGTTATATACTGTTTTTCATTGTTTTTTTAATGTTAATTTGCTCAATACATTCACATAAAAATACATAAAATTTCATGGTTAACTTGCAATTTACCTCATAATCCTCAAGAACTTTGTTTATATTATGAATTAGAATTATCATAGCAAACACTAATTTTCCCATTCAGATCAAGTTGGTACCATAGCACTAGGTTTACTTGTGCAAGGAGGATTTAATTATTTTGCAAGTGTTTAAATGCTTACAAGGTTGAAGCTCAAGAGAGGAGAAGGCAAGCTTCTGGGTGTAGTTTCTCTAGATGGAGCAAGGAGAAGGAGGGCACAATTGCCACAATCTCCACCGCAATATTCACCTCATGTTGTACTTGAGGCTTCAATAAGTGATCTAGGTGGATATTGGTGGCCACCCGCCTATTCCACTTGGGGCCCCACCATTGTTTCTTTTAGTTTTTCATTTTCCTTAATTGTAGCACAATTTACTATTTTTTTTTTTTTTTCAGGTCCTGAACTTCTGGAGCCGTTTTGAGGCCCTAAACAACATTTTTTGGGAAAACTGGGAACAACATGGGAGTTTGATGTTGATCACATCAAAATTTTTAGTTGGATAGATATTTCTAACAAGATATGGTGCGTGTCAAACAAATATCGTATACCAAAGTTACGTCCCTGGGAAGTTGATGTACCAATTTACCCAAACGGGGCCCATAGTTTTGGTGCTTCATCTCCCAGGGTTAGGTGTTTGGATGTTAAGGGTTTTCCATTGTTTCTCAATAATAAATAGGCCCTTGAGCCTCATTGTAACATAGTTCAGAGGCCTGTATCCACCACATCTCTTCTCATAGATAAGCTACTAACACCCTAGCTAGTTTATTTCCATTTTGTCTGTAAACAAATTTCAGTTCTTTGATATTAATGAAATGAAGTGCTATTTCTGCTTCATATTTGTATTTATGGTTATATGTGTATTTTTTTGCATTCCTGCATATATCTGGATTAGTGGTATCAGAGTGGTTTTCTCTTTCTCGATCCTTCTTTGCATGTGCCCAACGAGGTCAGGGCATAAGGAGTTAGGGCTCGATCTGGTTGAACCTTTGTAAGATCAGCCTCACAAACCCTGATGGCTGCCCATGGGGGTCGAAAAGAAAGATGAGGGAGCATGATATCCTATCAAAATATTGCTCAAGGTGGCCATCGAAAAACAAAGGAACATGATGATGGATAACCTTTCCAAGATCCTTCAACGACTGCCCACTGGTGGCGCATATACATCAAACAACCACTTTGGAGGTGCAACTCCTTTTAAGTTACAAGTAAAATTTGACATTCCGATATTTGAAGGTCAAATATATGCAGATGTCATAGATTGATATTTGAATCTATTAGAAGGATATTTCTCGGTTCATGACTTTTTCGACTAAGAGAAGATTATTTTTACACTCCTCAAAGCTACCCCCCATGTCAAGGACTGGTGGGAAACCTACTGTGAGTAAAAGGAAGATGGGTAACCCTCTCTGTTCTCAGCTATACCCACTTGGAATTATTTCTGAGACGCCATCAAGGAACAATATTATCCCATGGGGAGCTATGAGGACAAGTACATACAATGGACTACGCTATGGCAGCAAAGGGATCAAGATGTGCATGAGTCGACGAATGTGTTCCATACCTTGCACACAAATTTGGGTATCAAAGACTCAAAGAAAAATTTGGTGCTGAAGTACCGCAGTTTTCTGCACATATACATTCAGGAGGAAATGGAGTTCCTCGACATCTCCTCGCTTGGTACGACATACTGGTATGCTGCGAAGATTGAGCATAAATTCAAACAGAAGAAATGAGACTTTGGATCTGTGAATAAAAAGCAAGTGAAAGGTGCCCCCAAACCACAGAACAAAGGATAAAGCCAAGGCATGGCAGGTCAAGACACCCTGACAAAGCTGTAAGCAAAGAACAACACCACGAAACTGAAGAAGGACACGGGAAAGTGGTGTGAGTTCCATAATATCTCCACTCACAACGCAAGTGAGTGTCAGGCCAAGCAGTCACTGGTGGCTGAGATGAGAGCTTTTGAATCAGATGCATGATCCGAATTTGAATTAGAACCCAACAAGTGGAATGACAAAGGGAAGAAAATTATTGATGTAGAGCCCAACTCCACCATTTCCACTGCAAAGATACAAAAGGAGGAACTGGAAGATCCATAGGAGGAGGAGTGCCTCTTCCACTCACAAATGTGGGTAAAGGGTTACCTGCTACATTTCATTATCAATAGTTGGAGCCAAAAGAACCTCTTTTCAGTAGATTTCTTGAAGCGGTTGGGCTTGTTGACCACAACACACCCACAACTGTACACCATCGGGTGGCTTGACCAAGGACGTGATCTCTGCGTCAGCCAGCAATGCCGCCTTACCTACAACATCAAGCCCTTCACGAATGAGGTATTATGTGACATTGCTCCTCTTGATGTTTGTGATTTATTATTCATCCAACCATACTTGTGGAAGCACCATGTCGTGTATGAGTCTCGACCTCACACTGTTATTGTTACTTTGGGAAATAAGTAGTACAGGATACCAGAGGTACCACCGTCTTCCGCTATCTCTTTGGTTACTGCAAAAAAATATAGTAAGCTCATTTCCAAAACAAGGAATTTTTTTTTCCTGATGATCCTCCCCCAGGGCAAGAAGAATATTGTGGCCACGACCTCTAGATAGGGCTCCTCCACATGAAAACAATAAATGGGAAAGGTTATGGAGGAGTATGGGGACATCTTCACCTCACCCACATGGGTGCCTCTGCACTGTCAGGTCAAGCACCCCATCGATCTGACCCCAGGTGTGTCGCTTCCCAATAAATCGATCTATCGATGCTCTGTTCTGGGGAACGATGAAATCAAGAGGCAGATTCATGAGCTACTATAGAAATGCACATCTAGCTGAGTTTATCGCCCTATGGGAGCCCGGTCATGTTGGTGCAGAAGAAGGATGGGACTTGGAGACTCTGTATTGACTATTGGGCATTGAATAAGATCATTGTCTAGAATATTACCTGATCCCATGGATTGATGACCTTATGGAGCAACTCAAAGGGGTGAAATATTTCAGCAAGATCATCTTGAAGTCTAAGTATCACCAGGTACCAATCGAACCCTCCGATGTGTGGAAGATTTCCTTCAAATCCAATGAGGTCCTTTTTGAATGGCTGGTCATGCCTTTCAATTTGACGAATGCTCCCGCAACCTTCATGAGGCTGATGGAAGACATCTTGTGGCCATTCACCAACTCATTTGTAGTAGTGTACTTGGATGACATCCTGATCTTCAACCAGACTTGGGAAGATCATTTCATCCTAAAAACACTACAACAAAACAAGTTATGTGCCAATTTGGATAAGTGCACTTTTGGCATGACCTGGTTCTGTATTTGGGATACATTGTTGATGAACAAGGGGTGCATGTGGATCCAACCAAGATCCAAGTCATTCGGGATTGGCTAGCCATAACCACTCTAACAGAGCTTCGCAACTTTCTGTGTTAAGTCCCTATATTAATAATGTAGTCCCTTATTATGTTAGTGTATCCCCCCTTATTTTTATTATTGTACCCCTGTAACCCCCATATTATTATTATTGTGCCCTTACATTATTATTGTTAGGTCGGCTAGGATTACATTGTGCCCCATGGACTCCTATATATAGAAAGGTGGTTTTGTCATTTGTATCATCCAAGAATTGTTCATTCATGTAGTGTATTAGAGGTTTCCCCCTCGAAGTGGCTTATTTCTAAGGAATTGATATCTCTTTTCTTATATTTTTGGAGTTGGTTTCACAACATTTGGTATCAGAGCTTTGGATTCTAGGGTTTCTCTTCTCCAAACAGATCATCGTGGAATTCTTGCTATAAATTTTTGTCTACGAAGGTTCAGAAGCTGAAATTTTTAGAGGGTGAAGCCAAAATCCTGAGGAACCTCTTCACAAAATTTCAAATCTTGGTTCACAATATTTTCGGAGATATCATCTGTGCAAGTTAAGGCTTTTTTGTAGACTCCTGAATTTAACCTAAACAGGTCATCGTGGAATTTTCGCTATAAAATTTTTTCTAAGAAGGTTCAGAAGCTGAAATTTTTAGAGTGCAAAGCCAAAATCCTGAGGAACATCTTTGCAAAATTTCAGATCTTGGTTCACAATATTTCAAAGATATGATCTCTGGAAGTTAGGTTTGTTTCAAGCTCTTGAATTTCATCTCAAAGAGGTGATTGTGGGAAAAACTTAATAAATCTCTCTCTAAGCATTGGTTTAAGATTCTATAAAAAGTAGCCGTAATCACATGGACTATAGTTGCTTCTATATCAATTTTAGAGTTGAAGGAGGAAACAAGGACACGCAGCAAGTCGTACAAGTTTTCTCTACTGAACTAGTCCATAATTAGGTCATCGTAGGATATTGGGCATAACTTTGTCTTCAAGAATCCAAATCAGGTCAGGCCTATGGCATTCAAAAGAAGATTTAGAGGGATAATTTAGGGCCAAATTTCAGTTGCTGAGGATCAAAAATCACATAGATAATTCAGTTTCAATATATAACTTCTCAAAAGCAAGAAAAATTTGTGTATTTGGTCTTTGAAATTGCATAACGTTTGTCTGAAAAAGAAGTTTGAAGTGATTCCAAGGAAATATTTAGAAATTTTATCAGTATTTGGTTCTATAATGCCTCCAAAAAAAAATTCCATCCCATTAAGCCCTCAAAAAGCTATACTATGATGCATGAAGAGGAAGAATTGCAGTATGATATATCAAAATTATGGTACCAAGTGCAACAAATTTCGATCTTACGAAAAGAAACCGAAGATGACATAGATGGTTTAAAAGAAGAAATGGAGGCTAAGTTGGATGGTTTGAGGGATCAAATAATAGCTAATATGGATGATAAATTAGTGGAAGATCACATCGAGCATCAACAACAAGTTGTCCAACTCTCAAAAGATAACCTAACTTTGGTGCAAAATCTAATGAAATAACAGGAAGATCAACATCACATCGAAAGAAGTTATTAAGCAGTCACAGAAACAAGAAATAGACAAGTACGATAAATTTTAGAGTATCTCAGCAAGTGGAAGAACTTTCCTGTAGAAGATTCCACGTGGGAGGATGAGAAATTTATAGAGAAGCATCAAGAAATAATCAGGCATTGAGGACAACACTTGTTTGAAGGAGAGGGGCATGGTAAGTCCCTATATTAATAGTGTAGTCCCTTATTATGTTAGTGTATCCCTCCTTATTTTTACTATTGTATCCCTGTAACCCCCATATTTTTATTACTGTGCCCATACATTATTATTGTTAGGTCAGCTAGGATTACATTGTGGCCCCATGGACTCCTATCTATAGAAAGGAGGTTTTTTCATTTGTATCATCCAAGAATTTTTCATTCATGTAATGTATTGGAGGTTGTCCCCTCGAAGTGGCTTATTTCTAAGGTGTGGATATCTCTTTTATTCTATTTTTGGATCTGGTTTCACAACATTCTGGGTATTTCTAATTTCTACCACAGGTTTCTATTGAGATTCTCTCATATCACTTGGCCCTTGAGTCAAGTCACCAAGGGAGGAGCAAAAGAAAAATTATTTTGGTCAGAATCTCAACATAAGGCGTTCGTAGAATTGAAACATCACCTATGCTCTGCCCTAGTGCTCACACTACCATACTTTCAAAAACCATTTTAGATCGGGACATATGTCGATGACTACGTTATTAGGGCATTTCTTGCTCAACACGGGCATCCAGTGGCATATTATAGTGATAATATCTAGCACAGTATGCAAGTATCCCACTTATGACAAAGCAATGTATTGCAATGTGCAGGCTTGCTGATAATGGAAGCATTACATTTTTGGGAAACCTGTAGTTCATACAGACACAAGAGAAGTTGTAGAACGATCACCATTAGAAGTGGTCCACATATCTGCAACAATCTCATTTGAACATCAAGTACAAGAAGGACAACACCAATAATGTTGCAGACTACCTTGGTCGACCACCGATCAAGGTGCTAAACATTGTTCTCAACTCTTGTGGGCACGAGACTTTTGATTGGCCACTTCTCTATAAGATCTATCCAGAATTCGGCCACACATACAAGACACTCTTGGAGGGTACACAAGTTCCAAATTTTCACCTCCAGGATGCACTGCTATGTCACCTGGGACATCTTTGTGTTCCTTCAAGAAAGGGTGCCAATATTATTTGGGAAGCACACTATAGTCGATTCGATGGGCATTTCAGGGTCGAGAAAATAGTGGCAGTACTGTAGAAGTATTTATATTGGCCGAACCTTCGACAGGATGTCGGGAACTACATCAGATAATGCACTTCTTGGGCCATTGCCAAACCAACCATAAAGAATCAAGGCCTCTATACTTCACTACCTACCCCTAGTCGACCTTGGGAATCCATATCCATGGATTACATGTCGAGCCTTCCTTCTGGTATGCATGGAAATGACTTTTTTTTCGCGGTCATTAAGAGATTCTCGAAGATGGCCATTATGGTGGCCTGCAAGAAGAATATCACAGTAGAAGCCACTGTTAAACTCTTCTTTGAACGAGTGTGGGTTAACTTTGGGATCCCATAGTCTATCATCTCAGATCGAGACAGCAGGCTCCTCATCACCTTTTGGTCTAACCTCTAGTCAATGATAGACACCAAGCTCACCAAGTCTGCATCTTTCCATCCCAAAACTGATGGCTAGACAAAGGTCATCAATAGGATGATTGTACACATTCTGTGCATGTAAAATTCAAATCATCGACGCACATTGGATGAGAGCCACCCTTTTGTACAAAATATTTATAACCATTCTCTCCACACCTCAACCGGCCACATCCCCTGTCAGGTGGGCTTGGAATTCCATCCACTATGTCCCATTGACGTAGCCATGCCATTTGCGACTACTCAGGCCGATTCGACTCATGTCCAATCCGAAGCTGACAAAGCAAAGAAATTCATTAGTGCATTTATTACATCTGCTAATAGGTTCATGAAATACTGGACAGATCCAATGCTAAGTACAAGCAATGGCATGATCAACATTGGGTGCCACACAAATTCCAGGTGGGTGACAAAATGTGGCTACATTTGCAGAAGGAGAGCCTCACTAGAACCCACCGCAAGCTTCACCCACTCCGATATGGGTCATACACTATAACCAAGGCTATAGGGACCAATGCCTTCAATCTCAGTATTCCAACATTCCTTGGTATGCACCTAGTATTCAATGTGGACTACCTTCGGCCCTATTTCCCACCTATACTGGACACCTCTGACATTGTAGAACAACTCATACCAACAGAGTTAAACCCAAACTCCATGGAACAGGCCACCACAGATTATATCATGGACATGCAAATCAATAACACTCGCCAGCAGAAGATCCAATTGTATCAGGTTTGTTAGAAAATTATATATTACAAAGCAATGAAACACATAAAATATGTGGAAAACACAAGCACACAAAACACATAAAACAAGAGAGACACAGATATATGTGGTTCACCATGTTTGGGCTATGTCCACCCTGAACAACCATTCCTTCCTTTCTATTATCCAGCAAAATGAAGAGACACAACCTACAACAGATCCGTTGTGATATCCTATGTTCTCCCTCACATTCTCCCTTTCTTTTTCTTGCTCTGAGAATACACATACTATCACAACCACAATACCATACCCTCATACAAGTGAGGGGTTTCCTTCTAGGGCAAAAACCCATAAAATAAACATAACTTCTACCATCAGATCATCTACCTAATGAACGACCCATATTGACTAGAAATTATTATACTTTTACAAGGAAATTTTACATATGTTTTTAGCTTCGGGGGCATTGCCCCTGAAACCACCCACCAGGGGGGGGCTCCATAAAGTCACAACCTCCCCCCTAGACCCCCTCAGGCAGCATTTAATTATGGGCAGTTTTGCCACACCATTAAGGTACAGGGGTCCAATGCTGTGATACAAAATAAGCAAGATGATCAGGCTCCACACCCAACAGGGTTGTCAAAGTTGACCAACTCCTACACCAAAACAAGTGGTTCACCAAGGACCAAGTTCAGAAGAAGTTTCCTCATCTCATAGAGGAACTCAACGTAATGGGGACCATTTCTTCCTAAGGGGGGAGTAATGATATAGGTGGGTACTGGTGGCCACCCTCCTATTCCACTTGGGGCCCCACCATTGTTTCTTTCAATTTTTCAGTTTCCTTAATTGTAGCACATTTTACTATTTTTAGCATTTTTTCGTGTCCTAAATTTCGGAAGCCATTTTGAGGCCCTAAACAACGCTTTTTGGGAAAATTGAGAGCAACATAGAAGTTCCTTTGATGTTTCTCACATAAATAGTTGTATTCCTTGGACAGAAATTTCTATCGAGGTATGGTGTGCGTCAAACGAAGATCATATGGAAAAGTTACGACCTCGAGAAGTTGATGTACCAATTTACCCAAACAGGGCCCATAGGTTGGCACTTCATCTCATTGGGTTAGGTTTTTGGATATTTATGGTTTTCTAGTGTTTCTCAATAATAAATAGGCCCTCGAGCCTCATGGTAACACAGTTCAGAGGCCTGTAGCGACCACATCTCTTCTTAGAGATAAGCTACTAGTGCCCTAGCTAGTTTATTTCCATTATGTCTGTAAACAAATTTCAATTATTTCATATTAATGAAATGAAGTGTTATTTCCGCTGCATCTTTGTATTTATGGTTATATGTGTATTTTTTTCATTCTTGCATAAATCTGGATCAATAAGCGTGTCTCATGAAGGAGGAAATGATAACATGACAAAGGATGAGAATGATTTTAGGAAGGAGTTCTTTCACATGATAGAGATGGTGAAAGTCCTCTATGAAGAGAGGAATACAAGGTTGCAGGGTGAAAGCTCCAGGCCTCCAAGAGGAGAGGGTTCTCTAGGAGGAGGTAATGGAAATGGTGATAAACCACCATCTACTCCACCATCATCCTCACCACTATCTTCACCTTCATCTTCATCCTCTTCCACTGCTACAACCCTTACTCATACTCATCAACATACGTTAAAAGGAATTGGTAAACAACCCTTGCCAAAACTTCATATTAAATTTGAGTTGCCTATGTATAATGGTTAAGCGAATGCAGAGAAGCTTGACAATTAGTTTTTTCGGTTGGAGTTCTACTGCAGGATTCAAAACCTTCAAGATGATGATACAAAGATTCAGATAGCTTCCTTGAGACTGGAGGGTTTAGCACTAGGATGGTGGGCAGCCAAGACACAAGATGAGATAAAAAAACATGGTGAGATCTCAATTTCTTGGTCTAATTTCATTGTTGTAATTAAAAGGCAATTTTACCCTCTAGCATATATGCAGAAAGCCATCCTGAAGTAGAACTTTAGACAACTTAAAGGTCAAAGTGTGCAAGATTGCACCCAAGAAATTAGAAGAAGAGGTCTTATGTTAGGTGTTGATTTTCATTCACAAAACACGTTGCTGAAGTATATAGGGGGTTTACATAGCTACCTAATGCATATTATCCTTATGTTCAATCCCACTAGTCTAGATGAGGGTTGTGTGCAAGCCATCCACCTTGAGGCAAGAGGGAAAAATATTCCAAAAGAGGGTAAAAATAAGCCATTTAAGGGTGGATAGAAAGGAAAGGGTTTCAAAGGAAAGGGAAATAAAAATACATCCTTTAACAAGGAAGAAGAGAAAATTACGTGCAAAAATTGTCCCAAAGAGGGTCGCGATGAAGACCATTGTTTGAAGCTTCATCCAAAGATGAGGCCCAAGAAATTCAACAACAAGGGGAAACAAAAAATAGCTGCAACCACTCAACAGGATTTGGGATTCGACTTGGGTGATGAAACTAAAATTACAACCATGGGTATTAATGGAAAATAATTCATTGCTAGCACTAGTTCATCAAATTATCAACTAGTACTCCAAATGAAGAGACAAAGATTGAATTATTTCATGTGAGGGTTATTTAAAAATATACAAAAATAGACACACTATTTGATAGTGGGTCTCAAGCCAATTTGGTATCTAAAGACTTAGTCATGACAATTAATCTTGAATACATTCCACATCACAAACCATATCCATTGGGTTGGATATTCAAGAACACTAATTTACAGGTTACAAGAAAGTGTATTTTTCAATTTTAAATCACAATAAACTTCATTCACGAAGAATTAGGTGTTGTACCACTTGATATTTCAGGAATTGTTTTGGGTAGTCCTTACCTCTATGATAGAAAATCCATCTTCTATCTCCATGAAAACAAGTGCCACTTGTTAAAAGATAGTGTGGAGTATATTGTGAGAGCTCATCGCAAGAAACAAAAACTTTCATTTGTTAATGCAGGGCAAATGAAAATACTAGTGAATTCAAGCAAGAATTTTGTGCTTCTTATGACTAAACCAAAGAATGATGTTGATTATGAAGCATTTCAAGGTTGTGATCCAAAGTTGAAATCTGATTTGATTGAAGTGGTTAATAAAAATAATGAGATGTTTCAGGAAGCAAAGGGATTACCTCCCAAAAGGGGAATCCACCATGAAATACAGTTGCACGAAGATTGTCCTCTTCCTAACATTGGCATGTATAGGATGTCGGTGACGGAGATTGCTGAAATAAAAAATCAAATTCAATATTTTTTGGACAAAGGGATCATCCGACCAAGTACTTCATCATGTGGGTCACCTATTCATGTGTTGGTGCCAAATAAGGATGGAACATGATGCATGTGTGTATATTTTCATGCATTGAACAAAATTATGGTAAAGAACCATTATCCACTTCCTAGAATAGATGATTTACTTGATCAATTGAAAGATGAAAACTATTTTACTAAGTTGGACTTAAGGAGTGGTTACCATAAAATTAGAATTTTTGAAGGTGACATTTGGAAGACAACATTCAAGTCAAAACAAGGTTTGTATGAACGCATTTTTATGCCTTTTGGTTTATGTAATGCTCCTGCTACCTTCATGTTTGTGATGAATGATGTGTTGAGTCCATTTCTTGATGATTTTGTCATATTCTACTTATATGATATCTCTATTTTCAGTAAATCACTTGATGAACATGTCATGCATGTAAGAAAAGTACTTGATGTCTTAAGGAAAGAACAATTTCTTTTGAAGATGTCAAAATGTGAGTTTGGCAAAACTTATTTAGTGTACTTGGGGCATATTGTTGGAGGAGGTGAGTTGAAGATAGACCCCTCTAAGGTTGAGTTCATTGTGAATTGGAAAATTTCCAAGATAGTCAATGAGGTAAGAAGTTTTTTGGGAGCAACCCAATATTGGAGGAAGTTTATTGGTAACTTCTCTTTTATCGCAACTCCATTGCATGCATTGACTAGTGTGAAAAAATTCTTCCAGTGGGGAGGCAAGCAGCAAAAAGTGTTCAATTATTTGAAAGAAAAGATCAGTTCAGACCCAATACTTGCACTACCGGATTCGATACAACCCTTTTAGATTCAAACTGATGCAAGCGACTATGCCATGAGCACGATCCATATGCAACATGGTAAGCCCATTTCATTTCATTCAGGAAATTTTAATGGTGCAGTGATTAATTATCCTACTTATGATAAGGAGCTTTATGCATTGGTTCAAAGTGTGAAAAAATGGAAAAATTACTTGATTTGAAAGGAAACCATCATGCACACCGACCACCAACCATTGCAATACTTGAAATCACAAACTAAGTAGCAACAATCAAGGCACTTTCGATGGATGGGTTTCAAACAACAATTCCACTTGGTCATCAGGTATAAGAAAGGTATATACAAAAAGTTTTTTTATATGCTTTCTAGGCCATTTGTTAGTGCAACTACTTTACTCAAGCATAATACTATTTTTCATGAAAGTTATGTTGAGCAATATGCATTTTATAATGACTTTCAAGATGTTTATGCAAACTTGTGTCAAGGAAACCAAGTAGAGGAATTGGATTTCCATGCACATAATAACTTGTTGTATCATTTTGGAAAGCTTTGTATTCCACATGGAGAGAGAGTGAATGCCATGAGGGAAGCACACACTTCTCTTATTCTTGGACATTTCGGTGTGAGAAAAACAATGTCACATCTTCAGAGGTATTGTTATTGGCATCGCATTCTTGAAAGTGTGTCATGTTTCATTAAAGGTTCATTATGTGCAGTTGGTAAGCCTAGCAATAGGAAGTTAGGATTGTACTCACCACTTCTCGTACCTTCACGTTCATGGGAGAGTGTTTCTATGGATTTTGTAGGAGGTCTTCCATTGTAAAAAATAGGTCATGATTATTTGTATGTAGTTGTGGATAGGTTCAACAAGATGTGCATATTAATACCTGTTGAGCCCCAAAGATGTCCTTTTATTTCACCCAATTTCACTTCGTTTCCTTTGTCCCTTATCAATTACAGGCTTAAATGATCAATAGGATTAATTAAAGTCACTTTAGGAATGTATACAATGACTGACTTGCTATATTTTCGTGGTTTTGTTGTTGAAGTAATTTTTGACTAGACTCAGCTACAGAATGCATCCATTCTGTAGCTAGTTGCCTATTTCGCAGCTATATTCATGTTCTCATAGGTTACAGGTTTCACTTCAAAGAAAAACGCACATGGTTGAATTCCACAACACTCACCCACCATCTCTTTCTCTCTACGAAGTCTGAGCAAGAATCTATAGGTGGTTATGCACGTGGAAGAGATCAAAACTAAGAAGCAGATTCCTACCAGGACAGGGACTCTACAGATGTCTCCAGCAAGAGTACGAGGCTTCCATAAGAGTTCTAATTTGATTTTAATTGGGAAATACACTTATCCCTATTTTCTCTCAAGGGTAGTTATGTATTTATTTTATAAGAATGAATTGGGAGACCGAGAGACAGCTAGCTAGATTGATGTTTTGTTGTTAGATCTAAAAAGTCTGTAATACTCTGTTTCTACAGAATTTTCTCTTTAATAAAAGACATTCAACTTCATTGCATGATCTAAGTCAATCTTGAGGAGATTTGTATGCTAATCCGGTGGTAGAGGGCCCCTACTGCTCGAAAATCTCTCTGTATATTGTTTAGATAAGTAACTTTAGCCTTGTTTCATTCCTAGTTCAAGTAGTTTTCTGAACTTTATGTTTTTATGCTCATTTACATCAATTGTTATAGCTAGTCTTGTTCTTACGAATTACTCCAAAATATCACTAACACTGAATGAGACATAGCTATGGTGTTTTAGAGTCTAGTTGCATTTTTTTTCTGAACTTCATATTTTTATGCTCACTGACATCAATTGTTATAGCCAGTCTTGCTCTTATGAATTGTTCCAAAATATCACTAACATCGAATGAGACAGAGCTGTAGTATTTCAGTGACTAGTTGCACTTTAGTTTAGTTGTAAAAATCCGGAGGTTAATGGCACTCTAGTTCAATTCTGTTCACTGTATTTCAAGTTTGATTGGTTGCACTCTTCTTTAGTTCTGTTTAATGTATTTCTAGTTTCATTAATTATTTGTATGCTAGTTTTGTTCCATTAGATTTCAAGGCCTTCATTATTTACAAGCTACTCTTGTTATTAATCTCTTCCAACACATCATCATATGGACAGGAATTAGTGATATCAGTTCAAGGCCTTGAATGTTCTACAATCTCTTATAATTTTACAAATAGCCTTTTTTTCCAAAACTATTCCAAAAGATTTCTAACTTTCGAATGAGGCTTAGTAGTGACAATTTGAGTTGCATAATGGATTAATTTCAGTATCATAAGATAATTTAGAATAGATTCACTCACTATTTTGCAGACTATCTTTTCCAAATGTGTTCCAACAAATTTCTAGCCATGGATGGGATTTTCTCTATGATATTGTAGATTGTTGTTTACTTAGAAGAACCTCATTGCATTAAACTTTTCCTTTTCTCAAGTTATTCCAACATATTTCTAATGAATGAATTGGAATGAGTTCATGTTATGAGTTATCGAATTCATGTTATGAGTTACTTTTCTTGTTAAAGTTTTTCATTTTCTATTCTCAAGTGCCATACATAGTTTAGAATAGGTTTTGCTCTGTTTTAGTGTGACCAACAACTTCTCTTTACCAACACTTGGTTCTTTTCCTCTTAGAATAAAAACACAAAACCAAAAACATTGGAAAAACACTAAACACAACGTAGTGAGAAATAGATACCTAGGCACATATAGTGCACTTCACTTCAATAGTTTACTAACCCTGGTTGACAATTTATGACATCAATTTAGCAACACTAAGTTGAGCAGACATTTTGGCGCCATTGTCGGGGAAGTGTAACTAGGTAGCCTTGTTTCTTACCTGCCAAAAACAATGACATGTGTAGAGAAAGAGACTCAAGGGGTAGATTCATAAGAATCAAAAGCTTGATTCCTAGAACACCACTTGTTTCACCAAGACCAAGAGCCATCACACCTCCAACTCAAACCCACATTCCATCCTTTACTGATCCTAGAATTCCAGAGAACTTAAGATCAGATATTCCATTAGAAATACCTTCCATTTTATCCATTGAACCTATCTTAGAAGAATATCTTGAGACCCCTGCTAGGGACATAAACTTTTCAACTTCCACAGAAGAATCAACTATGGCAAAAGAAGGGGGAGGAGGAGTTTTTAATGGAGAACACGCACTATTTGGAGGGGGTAGAGGTAGAGGTAGAGGAGAAGGAGGTAGAGTTGTAGAAGGATAAGGAGGCAGAGGAAGAGGTTGTTGAAAATGCAACAAGATGATGGAGCTTAGTGAAAAGAAGTCACCTTCATTAAGTGGGCCGCAGGCTATTTTTGGCGCAAAGTCTATTTTTAAACTATGTCTATTTTTAGACATATGGATCATGGTCTATGAGTTGCAGGATGCTATTTATGGATGATTGGTCAAGTTGGTAAAAATAGATGGACCTCTATTTTTAGACATTGGGCGGAATCTATTTTTAGACTGCCAGGCTAAAAATAGAATAGTCGAATATTATTAACCCTTAATAATATTTAGACTATAAACATTATCTTATCCTCTTGGAGCACTTCAGTTTGATGCTTGGATGTGGCACATGCAGCTGACAGAAGGAAATATGCTTTTCCTATGGGTTAGTTGAGCTATTGCATGGTTGACTTCAGTTAGAACTCATGTGGCAGAGTTTGGTGGAGTTGATGAGACAGTTGGTGGAGTTGTGTTCGGTTTAACCTAGTTGAACTAGTTGTATTTAGTCTAACTGATAAATACACTAGTGATGAGTGGTGTGAATTAATTATTAATTAATTCACTAATTATTAACTCATAAATCAACTAAAGAATACATCGGTTAACTGCAATGCATGGACAGTTCAGTGGAGACCAGTGTTAGAGGTGGGTGAAAGGGTGAGTCTACTATCAGTTGTGACTATAGCTGTGCATGAGATTTGCACACACATTGATTGAGATTGCCAATGAGGATTGCGTGGTACAAGCCAGTGGGATTCGAACTTGGATCTTATCATTATTCATCTTGGATTGCGCAGTAGAGGCAGGCAGACTTGTGGAGGAGATTTGAACCTGTGACTTGTTCAGATCTGAGCTAGTTTGTGTGTAACTATTGGAGATAGTACTGAGTACTTGTGAGGAGCATTGTACTATGATTGTTACATGTTATCTATCATTATAATATACAGATAGTTGGGGGTTTTCAGCTATTATCTTTCCCCATTACATACTGTGTTATATGTGTGCTTGATTATGTTTTAATGTGCGCATGCGACTGCTTCTATTTCCGCAAATTGATGATCAATTGTAGAAGAGGTTATGTATTATGCATGAAGCTTAAATAGTGTGTAATTAGGATAATCTCAGTGAATAATTCAGCTATTATTCAAATTTCTACATGGTATCAGAGCGAAATTGATCATCGAATCTATTACAGTGATTACAATTTATTTCGGTAGACAGAGTGTGTAAGCAGGCCAGGTAGCCTCTGGATCCATCCTTTCTTCGAAAGGCGATATATATTTTAAATGCCCCTACAGTCGATCTTTGTGCTAGAAATAATTTTTTCTCACAGATCAGAAGCGGTTGAGTTTTGAGCTGGTGGAATTCGAATTTTGCAGCAGTGTTTTCTTGGTGTCGAAGTTAAAATGTCTTTCAAAGGATTGCGATTAGAGTATGCCCTTGAGGGCAGCTCAAATTATGTTGCATGGAAGGACAGGATGGAGGCGATGTTAGATGACAATGGGTTGAAGGAGTTCATAGATGATGAAGTCCCAAAGCCTACTGATGCTACTCAAGTTGAGGCTTAGCAAAAGAATATGGAAAAATGTCGAAGGATTCTATTGGAGGGAGTGAAGGATCACATTGTATCCAGCCTGCATGGAAAAACTTCTCCATAATTGATGTGGAAAGCGTTGACATATTTATTCCAAAGAAAGAGTGACCAGAGGAAGTTGGCGCTCAAGGACAAACTCAGAAACATAAAGATGGAGAAAGGCGACAGTATACCCAAATACCTCACGAAGTTCACCCAATGCAGGGATGAGCTGGGAAGTGTGGGGGTGACTGTAGATGAGGAGGACTTGGTGGAATTGGCTCTCCTTGGTATTTCGAAGAGTTGGCATTCCTATCAGGACTCTATCAATGGTCGGGAGAAATTTCCAGGATGGGAGCGACTTTGGTCGGATCTCATGCAAGAGGAGATAAGGCGGAGTACCAGGGACGGACCTTCATCAAAGGCATCTGATGAAGAAAATTGTGCTTTGGCTGCCAAAGCAAAGAAGGGGAAGAGCAAGAAAGCTTCTCATTCCAGTGCGAAAGGCAAGAAGCAGGACATGTCCAAGGTGAAGTGATTTCACTATCACCAGCACGGACATTATGCCACAAATTGTCCGCAAAAGAAGACAAATAAGCATGCTGCTAGATCTGCAGTGGGAGAGGCCTTAGCCTCACAGTTTGAGCTGGATTTTTCGCTGATCGCATGCTTGGTATCAAGTGTGAGGGGTTCAGTTTGGTTCTTAGACAGTGGTGCGTCTTTTCACATGACTGGAGATAGAGATTTGTTTTCAAATCTGGATGAGAAAGATCTTGGAGTGCACATCGAGATGGGCGATGATGGTAGATACAGTGCGACCGGTATCGATACCATTTCCTTTGAGAGGGAGTCTGGTAAACCCTTCGTATTGAAGGAAGTGATGCATGTTCCAAGATTGAAGAAGAATCTCATCTCTGTGGCGATGTTAGAAGACAAGGGGTATGATGTTGTCTTTAGCGAGGGAAAGGCTTTCCTGCGCAGTAAGACAACTGGGGAAACCCGGAAGATAGGGGTTCGAGTCAAGAACCTTTATCAATTGCAAGTAGATGGCTGCGCAGCAATGGCATGCAAGGCAGAAGGAGTGGTGAGCCGGGATGATGGCGAGTTGTGGCACCGAAGATTGGGCCACCTTCACCATGGAGCTTTGAAGATACTGTAGCAGATTTCTACTGGGCTTCCTAAGGGCACTCTTGCGCAGTCAGATCAGTGCAAGGGGTGTACCTTGGGAAAATTTGTGAAAGCCATCTTTCACGAGAAGGATAGTCACGCCACGACGATCATTGATAGAATTCACACAGACGTGTGTGGACCTTTCTCAGTAGCTTCGACAGTAAAGCACAGGTACTATGTGATCTTTGTTGATGACTTTTCTCGAAATTTCTGGATCTTCTTCATGCAGAAGAAGAGCGAGACATACTCAAAGTTCTGTGAGTTCAAGGCGCTAGTTGAGAAGGAATCGGGGAAGCATGTGAAGGCTCTTAGGAGCGACAATGGTGGTGAATTCATCTCTGCCGAATTCAAGGACTTTTGCAGCGCAGAAGGAATTCGGAGAGAGCTCATAGCACCCCATAACCCACAACAGAACGGGGTTGCTGAGCGGAAGAACAGAACGATCGTGGGTGTTGCACGGGCGATGTTGCATGATCAGGGCCTACCCATTCACTTGTGGGCAGAGGCATGCAATACTACAGTATATGTGCAGAACCGTTGTCCTCACAGGATACTTGGCATGAGTACACCCGAGGAGGCGTTTTCTAGTAAGAGGCCTGATATTTCCCATTTGAGGATTTTTGGTTCACCTGTTTACATTCATGTGATGAAGGATGCCAGGAAGAAGCTGGAGCCAACTGCGGAGGCTGGGATATTTGTGGGGTACATTGATACGCCCCACAAATATCGTGTGTATTTTCCAGACAATCGCAAGACTATTGTGCGACGGGATATCAAATTTCATGAGGAGAAAGCCATGAAGTGTTCGCTTGAGAGGGAGCCACACTTGCATGCAGATGAGGAGCTATTAGTTCCTAAGGATGAGCCTCAGGATGTGGATCAGCCACAAGAGGAGGTTCATGGAGTAGAAGAGACCACTCATGCAGCGCCAACCATCAGAGGGCGGAAGCACACTACAGAAGCTGAGCAACTGGCTCAAGATGCAGAGAAGGTTGTAGGAGCACCTACATCACAGCGCAGACAGAGACAGTCACCTGACCGGTATACTGGATACATGGCTCTTATGAGCAAGTGTATCGTGACAGAGCCATCCTCTTTCGAGGAAGCTGTGGAGGATCCCGCATGGGTAGATGCCATGGTGGAAGAGTATGATTCGATTGTCAGAAACAGTGCATGGGAGATTGTCCCGAGACCGGAAGGGAAATCAGTGGTGGGTTCGAGATGGATCTACAAAGTGAAGCAGGTAGCTGACGGGAGTGTGGAGAAGTACAAGGCAAGATTTGTTGCCCGAGGCTTTTCACAGATAGAGGGGATTGATTATGAGGAGACCTTTGCACCTGTCGCAAGGTATTCTTCCATATGGACGATTCTTGCTCTCTCAGTGCAGATGGGGTGGCACATTCATCGGATGGATGTGAAGACTGCGTTCCTCAACGAAGTCATTGAGGAGGAGGTGTACATAAAGCAGCCCGAAGGTTTCAAGATCTTCAGCAGCGAGTCACATGTGTGCAGGCTCAAGAGAGAACTGTATGGGTTGAAACAAGCACCTCGTGCTTGGTACACACGGATAGACAGTTATTTCACCGGACTTGGATTCTCCAAGAGTGGCGGATCCTAACCTGTACCCAGTTGGTGGAGGAGTAGGGTTGCTAATCGTTGTACTTTATGTAGATGATTTGATTTTGGCAGTGATGAGGCTGTTGATACTTTCATGCGGAGGATCTTGAGAGTTTGAGATGAAGGACTTGTGCCTCCTTCATTTATTTCTGGATGCAGGAAATTTGGCGGCAGTGATGGACTATTTGTTTCTTGGGCCAAGTATGCTCGGAGATGCGGAAGTTCAAAGCCATGACTGCAAACACATTGTGCTCCTCTTTGGAGGTTAGAGGATGACCTTTGAGCGGAGGTAGTGGATGCCACTGTTTATCGACAGTTGGTGGGGTCGCTTATGTATCTAGTCAATACATGACCCGACATATGCTATGCAGTTAACTAGCTTTCACAAGCTATAGTTAAGCCTACCAAGCTCTTTTGGAAGGTGAGGAAGCATGTATTGAGATATCTCAGAGGCACATCGGGATATGGATTGTGGTATAGATAGTCGGATGAGGTGAAGCTATGTGGCTTCATGGATGCGGTGTGAGCCAACGGACTTGAAAGAGCACATGCAGAGGGATCTTCGGTCTCCAGGTACTCAGCAGTTTTATTTTGACCACGGAAGAAGAGGTCGTGGCACTTTCCCGGTTCGGCGGGAAATTTGGAGTATATGGCAGCAAGCTTGGCTGCATGCGAGGCCATATATGGATGAGGAAGATCCTTTTGGTCGGGTTGTTCGGGTCACACTTGGAGCCTCTTTGTGATTTATTGTCTTGAGTTGCATTAAACTCTCCGTTAATCCAGTATTTCATGCTAGATCTAAACACATTGACATTCGGTATCATCATATCAGAGATTGTGTGCAGCGGAAGATCATTTTACTTTCATACATTCCTACGGAGGATCAGGATGCTGATATCTTGACGAAGGCGCTCACCAGGAGCAAATTCGAATACCACAGGGGCAGGATAGGGGTTGCAGATAATCCATATCTTGTTGAGAGGGAGTGTTGAGATTGCAACAAGATGATGAGCTTCGTGGAAAGGAGTCACCTTCACTAAGTGGGCCCGCAGGCTATTTTTGGCGCAAATTCTATTTTTAGACACTTATGGATCATGAGTCTATGAGTTGCAGGATGTTATTTATGGATGATTGGTCGAGTTGGTAAAAATAGATGGACCTCTATTTTTAGACATTGGGCAGAATCTATTTTTAGATTGCCAGGCTAAAAATAGAACAGTCGAATATTATTAACCCTTAATAATATTTTGACTATAAACATCATCTTATCCTCTTGGAGCACTTCAGTTTGATGCTTGGATGTGGCACATGAAACATATAGAATGAAATACACTTTTCCTATGGGTTAGTTGATCTATTGCATGGTTGACTTCAGTTAGAACTCATGTGGCAGAGTTTGGTGGAGTTGATGAGACAGTTGGTGGAGTTGTGTTTTGTTTAACTTAGTTGAACTAGTTGTATTTAGTTTAACTGACAAATACACTAGTGATGAGTGGTGTGAATTAATTAATAATTAATTCACTAATTATTAACTCATAAATCAACTAAAGAATACATCAGTTAACTGCAATGCATGGACAGTTCAGTTGAGACCAGTGTTAGAGGTGGGTGAAAGGGTGAGTCTACTATCAGTTGTGAATATAGCTGTGCATGGGATTTGCACACACATTGATTGAGATTTCCAATGAGGATTACACAGTACAATCCAGTGGGATTCGAACTTGGATCTTATCATTAATCATCTTGGATTGCGCAGTAGAGGCAGGCAGACTTGTGGAGGAGATTTGAACTTGTGACTTGTTCATCTCAAAGCTAGTTTGTGTGTAACTATTGGAGATAGTACTGAGTACTTGTGAGGAGTATTGTACTATGATTGTTACATGTTCTCTATCATTATAATATACAGATATTTGGGGGTTTTCAGCTATTATCTTTCCCCATTACATACTGTGTTATATGTGTGCTTGATTATGTTTTAATGTGCGCATGCGACTGCTTCTATTTCCGCAAATTGATGATAGATTGTAGAAGAGGTTATGTATTATGCATGAAGCTTAAATAGTGTGTAATCAGGATAATCTCGGTGAATAATTCAGCTATTATTCAAATTTCTACAGAGGTAGAAGAGAAATGGGAAGATTTTTTGGGTTTCCTATAGTAGATGAAGAAACCAATGCAACTATGAAAAACATTTCACCCTCTGTCCTTCCAAAATTTTATGGAATCAAAAATGAAGACCCTGAAACCTTCCTATTTGAATTTTAAGTCCTATGTAGAACCTATGACTACTTACAAGATTCTCAAAAACTTAAACTATTCCCTTCAACATTGAAAGGAGAAGCATTAAAATGGTTTATGAGTTTGATCAACAGTTCTATTAGGACATGGGAAGACATGAAACAAGAATTTCTAAAGAGGTATTTGGATTACTGTATGCCAGTCAACCATAAGGAGGAAGTGTTTAAAATGTTACAAAAAGAGGATGAAAATTTGGAAGATTTGTTGGAGAGGTTTAACTATAACATCAAGAGGGAAAAATGGAAAACTTAGATCAAGACACTTTGAAAGCTCTCTTATTGAAGACAATTAGGGATGAATGGTTAGATATCCTTAACATGATGGGAAAAGGGGATATATATCAGCTCACATTACCTGAAATAGCTGAATTATGTATCAACCTTTCAAGAGGGAAATTTAAAACTATAAAATGACCAAGAGACCCTGCTCTTGCAAGGGCAAGGGCAAGTCTGCTTCTAGGACAGTATGTAGGGCAGAAATAGGACATATGCTTGATGAATTCAAATCTGATATTTTATGGAGTCTTAGTGAACAAATAGACACCCTTAAGTTGCAAAAAAAGCAGAAAACTGAATCGGATACCTTAGCAATCTTCTGTCCCAAATGTAGAAAGAAGCATGCCTTGAGAGAGTGCCCTTTGGATGCAAAAGTAGTAGAGACCTGTGT
Organism: Pinus albicaulis; assembly: GCA_034641835.2. Lineage (NCBI taxonomy): Eukaryota > Viridiplantae > Streptophyta > Pinopsida > Pinales > Pinaceae > Pinus > Pinus albicaulis. Next base: position 1,958,743,971 of record CM076578.1, on the reverse strand, counting down.
AATTTTTTCAGAAAAAACATGAGACCAAGAGTTGTCCTTCACTTCCTGGTCTTAAAGTTGTCTTTCAAGAAGAAACCTCTACAAATTCCATAGAATCTCTCAATTTTGTCTCTAGAAGGCCTTGGCAAGGACCTCAAACACAATGATTCCATGATCAGATGTATAATCAACCCCCACATCACATGACAACTTATATGAGTTAAATAAATCAGGATGACTTAGTTGGTTTGGCATAGTTAATTTGAGTTGAGGGTCAAACTAGAGGCATGTAGAGTGTCTCCTACATTATAGGAGCCCTAGTTGAGTTTATTTTGAGTTTTAATTAATTAACTCAAATTATTTGAGTTAAATTTAGTTAAACTAGTTCTAACTAATGAAGGAACTAGTAGGAGGTTAAATAGTGGGGTTTCGCTTCATGTGTTCAACTAGTTAACTGATAATTCACTCATAAATAACTCATGCATGTCAGTTCTGAGAAACAACCAATTGAGATTGGAGTTAAAGGGCAGTGTACTATCAGTTGTATAATTATTTGAATTGTACTGGTGGTGCATGCAGTCAAGGGAAGTCCCCTAATGGATTGCGCAGTATGGATTGGGAAGTTTTATAATTAATAGGGCCTAATTACCCAAGGAAGTTGTGTAAGGAAATAGGGATCCTGGAGGGAATAAAATTGGTTAAGTATTGAGCCAGGCTTGTCTAGGAATAAGTGAGACAGATAGAGATAGTGCAAAGATTTCTCAACTTGGAGAAAAGAATTGTAATCTTCCCATATTCTTCGACTTATGCAATATACAGATAGTTGGTTTTTTAGCTGAGGATTTCCCTAGAAAATCTTTGTGTTGTGTGATTCAAATTATTTCTCTTTTATGTTGTGTGATTCAAATTCTTTCTCTTTCATGTTTTGTGATTTCAAGATCTAAATCGGTTTATGCAATTGGTAGAGTAGATTCAAGTATAATTTTCTAGCATTTTACAATTATCAGGTGAATCTACGTGGATTTTCTAAAATCAACATCAGTATATCCATCAAGTCTTGCATTTTTAGCAGTATATCTCAATCCAAGATTTATGGTCTCATGCAGGTATATCATCACATGCTTTGCAGTAATCAAGTGTGTGCGTGATGGCTTAATCATATATTGGATCAAGGTATTGACCGCAAAGAATATTTAGTGTCTAGTGTTCACTAAGAACATTAGTTCCCTAATCAATTGATGATACTCAGAAGGATTTAATAAATCAAGACCTACAATTTCACCACTTATCTTCTTGAAATTCATTTCCATCAGATAATTCGCAGACTTGCATTATGTCATACCAAATCATTCCAATAGTTTGCATAAAATGAATATATTTCATTTCAAATTCAGAATATGACTCCCTCTTACATTGGAGGATAAGAGATTCACCACCAGTTAGACATAAATCATAAACATATAACACAAAAATCAAAAGGCATACCTTAGGCTGTCTTGAAGTAAATATTTGGATCAACATTACTTCTAGTAAAACCAAGCTTCATTAAGAAGCTACCAATGTGGGTATACCAAGCTCTTGGTGCTTGCTTCGAGCCATAGAGGATTTCTTCAGTCTACACACATGATTTTTCTGGTCATGTACTTCAAAGCCTTGTGGCTACTCCACAAATACTTATTCCTTGAGGAATCCATGAAGAAAATAAATCTTCTCATTCATCTGGTGAAGGGACCATCCTTTGCTAGTAGCTAGAGCCAAAATAGATCAAATTTTTGTATAATGGGTAGGTGGGTGCAAAGATCTCATCATAGTCTATTCCATATTTCTGAGAGAATCCTCTAGGAAAAAATATAGCTTTATATTTTACATATTTCCATCAACACCATGCTTAATTCTATACATCCATTTAGAAGACACAACATATTTACGTTGTGGTCTTGGAACCACTTCCCATAAATCATTATGAATGATGGACTCATATTATTCAACCGTTGCATATTTCCACACTTTATATTTCATTGATTCTTTAAAAGTGCATAGTTAATCTTGAATAATTTTGCTCATGGCTACCACATATTCCTGGAACCGGCATGGTTTCTTAATTTATCTGAATGTTACTTAGGGAGAATTATGCCTATCAACATCTTGTAAAATGTCATGAAACCATAATCATATTTTTATAGCACATGGATAAGATTCTAAGGAGTCCATGGGATCCATGGGATCATCAACAAGATCAGGCTCAGGTTTGGGATATTCTTGTGCATCCAAGGCATTATCTCGTCTTTCAACATTAGAAGGAGGAGGAGTGTCTATTGCTTTTCAAAGAGCTAATCTTCATGAAATTTTATATCTTTGCTAAACTCTATATTTCTTTCTCTAGGTAAATATATTCTATAAGCTTTAGAATTTTCACAATAACCAATAATCACACCTTTCTTACCTAAAGCTTCTATCTTGCTATTATTTTCCTTTGGCACATGAAAGTAGACAGGAATTCAAAGATCCTTAACTACCCATTTTTTTCTAGGTTATATCATACGGTGGTTTCTTTCCTGATTCAAGGTTCTTTTCAGAAGTCTTGAGCTCTTTTCCACTTCATTTCCACTTAAGTCATGGGATGGCTTGATACCTTCCTCAATTACGATACAAAGGACTTGGTTCTCACATTCATCAAATGTACATGTTGATCCCATAACAAGAGAAATAAAAATAGTAGAAAAGTAAATAAACATAATGAAAGTATACCTGGTGATGAGGCGGGTAATTCTTTATTTTCTAGACATGAGAGTGACTCTTTCACTATCCTTGCACCAACTTCCTCTTGGTGTTTACTCTTCCTACACTATTCTACACCCTGATGATATTTAGGATATGTTTTTCTTGATTACATCCTCATCAAGAAGTTAGTTAAAGAATCATTCAAATACTCATTTAGGAAGAAAAATCATTGATCTATAAAGATAAATATAAACAAGAGAAGTGACATAGAAACACCATAAGACTTGAAAATACTTATTTTTTAATGTTAGCTCCTTCTTGATCTGACCTCTATAAGTTACCATTGTCCATCAGACATATGTCATAGTAGAATAAATGCATCTTCTTGACCACCACTTGGAAAACTCCATCATGATACACTCTACTCTTAGGCATTTTTGAAACCATATTTTTCAAATGAGGTAATGATTTATAGTGAATTTGAGTGAACTTTCGGTGCCACATTTTATATTGATGATTACTTATCATTAATCAATGCATGGATAGGTCTTCCACTGATTTTATAAAGACCTTCAAATCTTGATCCCATAGTGAAGGCATGTAATAAAATTTATACATATTGACTTCATTGCATGTAATGATATTACATATAATCCATATTTGATCGCTACAAAAGAGCTTAGTTTAGAAAACTATCATTCCATCTTTTGCAAAAGTAATGATCCTTACCTCGACCACTATTCCTAGTAAACTCTAATATCAAAATTACCAAAACCCATAAGATTATTTTATTTCTCATATAATGTGAGGGAATCAAAATCAAACTATCTTTAACATTCAATTTCTATCAATTATTTTTGCATAACCTTCTATGTATTATTCTTATTTTCAATACAACACTTTCTTGCACATGCATAAAAAAAAGTAAAACCATTCTTTACTTTTACATGCATCAACAAATACCAAAACCATAATTATCAAACACATGCAACACCTTAATTTTAAACCAGGTATATACAAAAATTCTTTATCCAAATAAAAAGAAACAAAACCAAATCCCTTTATAGGATATGTAGTATAATTTTCAGATCGGTATCCCTCTAAACTATATCTGAAAGAACTTATTTATTACTAGTAAAATGCCTTGAAAGTCCATTATCAACCAACGAGTCGTCACAATAATTTTTAAGGGAGGAACTAGACATAGTAGAAATAAGAAAGTACTTTGATTTTGGTTTCACTTTCAGTATAAAATACGACAACAAATAAGATCTTATTTCAGAAACAAGTAAGGAGCACCAAATAATATTTCAGCAATAAGAAATAAGGGGCAACAAGTGATATTTAGTAGAAAATGAGAAGGGATATTTTGGCAGAAAATGAGCAACAAGTAGAAGGAACAAAAAGATATATTTCAATAAAAAGAGAGTTGAAGTGGAGTGGAAAAAAAGAGTTATTCCAACAAAAAGAGAGTTGCACATGGAGCAGACAAAATGAGACATTTCAGTAGAAAGAGAGTTGGAAATGGAGCTTGTCTTCACCAAAGATCTGATACCATGTTTAAATTATGGTGTTTAATGTTGTTACAATCACTTAAATCCAAAAATTATTTATGTTGCAAAATAAGTTAAGTAATTGTAGATAGAACATAAACCATATAAATCATATGAAAAATGGAAGACAACTAAAAATCAATGAGACAAAGAGAAGTTAGGTCAATGACCAAGGGAAAACCCAACTAGATTATTCTTCTATTAGAAATCAATTGTTCAACAAAAATATAAACTACAATGAGATAATGAATACGTTCACCCAAATCTAAATAATATCTCTGATAGCAGTATATAATGCAAACATTGAATCACTTTTCCTCTCCAAGATCTGTTCTTTCTCTTCAAGTCTCTCTCTCTCTCTCTCTCAATCTTCCCCGAGACTATCCAACTCTCTTTATCTCAGGTTCGAATTCTCCTTTCATAGGCACAAGTAAGTGTATCAAGTGAGGATGAGAGTCACAAATATATGGCAAGAGAAAGGAGGTAAAATTCATGAGAGATTAACTCCTATTCCTTGAGGAGGAGTTACAAATTCCAAAATAGGAGTGTAACTTATGCCATAAAGAAGAAGAGTGTAACTTATGAATTTAGGAGAGAAGTTTAACTTATGCATTAAAGAGGTATAAGAGGAATATTTTTATGACGAGTCATTAAAGTGTCTAAGTGAGTGTAAGAGGTGCGTAAGAGCATTAAAGAGAGAGAGAAATGAATCTATTAAGAGAGAGAGAGTAACATATGCATTAATTGAGGGAGTTACATATGACATGATTGAATCTCATGATTGAGAGACTTGAAATTATTTTTAATAATAATATAATAATATTGTAATATGATAATAATAATAATGATGATTAAGTCAAAATTGAACTATTACGATTGATTGATGATCAGAAGGGATTTTTCATTAACAATACTTGATTACCAATTGATGCAAGGTGATATACTATTTTTGGAAGATCATACTTGAGAATCTCTATTATTAGAATTTCTATTTTTATAAATTCTAATTTTATATTTTCTATTCTTAGAAATTCATCCTTGAGCTACCAATTTTCAACAGATTCAACTAGAGAAGTCATCCACAAAGGAGAAGATTTGATTCTTGACACATTAATCTATAATATAGTTAGTAAACATAGTTGGATAATTGGTATAAAATATTTCGGCAAAAATCACATTCCAATAGTTGGATAATTCTCCTTTGGAAATAATTTGTTAAAATCCATATTATTAATCAACAAAAACCAAAATTACACCCTTCTTGTTGGTGATAGGAATGATATTAGATACCCATTCATGAAGGGAACTCGATAAATAAAACCAACTTCAAGCAAACTTTCTACTTTTTCCTTAATGGTGCCTACTTTGTGAATGTTAACTAGTAAAAGATTTTATCGAACAATATTGGCTTCAACGTATGTATTAATATCATGTTATGTAATATAAGGTTTAGTCCCCATAATTTATTTGCATGAACAATAAAATACATCATGGAATTATTTGAACAAGCAATGTGTAGTCCAATTTATTGAGGAGAATGATATACACCTATTAGGATGTGTTCCAGGGAACATAGTTTTATGTAGATGTTCATGGGTATTGATCCATGAGGATCCAAAAGTACAAGTGGCCTTGAAAATAGTTCAAAAATCAAAGTCATCATATGGAAGTGAAACCAAGACCAGATTGTAGTTCTCGTCACCCTGATTCCAACAGTGTGAAGGACACTCAAATACAAGTTTGTATGGTAGAGTTATAGATGGTCAAAGTTTTGGTCAAACTTGGCCAAGTGGCAGGTTAACGAGGCAACAATTGGAAGCAACATGGCGCACAAAATTCGGCCACCGGGCGGGAGAATTTTTTGCCTACTTAATTTTCCAAGTGACCCTTATTTTCTGGTGGTTTTAAAATGTCTATATTTATTATAAAAATATATATATAAAAAAATATTGTAATAGGGGTACCGGGTTGCCACCCCCACAAATTGTTATGGAAATGTATTAAAGTGGGGTGGGCGGGATACCCCTGGTAGACTTGCCCCACTCCTAGACCTCATACTATATATAAGAGATAAACAAAGTTTCAGGGCGATGTGCCTACGGACCCCTCCCATGACACATAAAAAATTTGCACTTGTTAATATGACCAGGGGCGGTGGGGCTCGAACCCACCCGAATAGCTTGGTTGACCCACCTCCCATGCGCCCCCACAACCAATCCAAAAAAAATAAAGTGGGTCAATAGTTAATGCACCAAATGGGAGGTCAGTGGGGTTGGAACCCCTAACCTGTCCACACCCAATATGGTGTTTTAACCAACGGGCCAGCGACCCGCTTCATAATGTCTACCAAAAAACGAATATTTAACCCCTCAAAATCATTTGACTGAGGGAGGCCAACGGAGGAGTGGCGAAACCTTGACCAGGAGGAGGAGTGAAACCATGAACTGAGGAATATGCTAGATGCCAAAAATATTCCCTTAGAGGGTCAGAGGTGTCGGTGACAGAATTCAAAAATTTTATAGTCGATTTTGCATGATTTTGCAACACAAATCTAGTGGTGATGTCCATTTCTCCAGTTGAGCTCTCAATTTTCAAGACATCATCCATATTGTGTTGACATCCAACAAGATGATGATCCTAGTGAAAATTAAGCACCTACACTAGGACGAAGCCTCAGGCTATTTTTAGGTGGAAGTCTATTTTTAGAACGGATGAGCAAATTCTATTTATAGATTATGTCTATTTATAGATGGTGAGAAAATTACATTTATAGATGATGTTCTATTTTTAGATGTATGTGCGATTTCTATTTATAGATTGCATATCTACTTATAGATGTATGTTGACTATTATTATCCCTTAATAATAGTTGGACAATAAATATTAATCTATTCTCATGGAGCACTTGGAATCATTTAACTAAAGTGGAAAACCAGTTAGCTGAAGGAATTTTGAGTTCAAAGGTTGGTTGGTGGGACATGCAAGTGTACTTAGTTGTAACTGAGTGATTCAAATTTGGAACAAAGTTGGATGTGTTGTTTTGTGAGTTGTAAATTAGTTTAACTCAGTTAAATGCTAGTTGTAACTGAAGATACACTATTGAGAAATCAGTGAATTAAATATTAAATTAATTAACATGTAATGATCTCACATGAAACTGGAGATTTACTATTGTTAACTACATGCATGTCAGATCCAGTGGAGACCCAATTGAGAGGTAGTTGGAAGGGATAATTGACTATTAGTTGTACTATATCGGATTGCACTCTTGCAAGCCAAAAACACGTTGGATATGCTCATGAGGATTGCGCAATCAAGGAGAGAATGATTGCATCGAATTGGTATTTGTAATCATCTTGGATTGTGCAGTTGAGGCAGGTTGTTGTGAGGTAGAAATTTGGCTAAGACATTTTTCCATTTTTGCAAGACAGTGTGAGACGATTTTATATTGTACTGAGAGCTCTTGGATTAGAGTTTTGTATGAGATTGTTTCATGATCCATGATATATACATAATATATGATATTGGGGTTTTTAACTTTATGCTTTCCTGGTAAAAACATTTGTTTTATGTGTGAATGATCTTTCTTTATGTGTTTTCAATTGGTGATCGTGTTTTAAATTTCCACAATAATTTTTGTAGAATCGATTATGTATTCAACAGTGGCATATATTTGTTATATCAGGAGAATCTAGGCAATACATAATTGTATTAAAATTTCTACAGATTGGAGGTATAAGGGTGATTTTTGTAACGTTTCTTGTAAATGATTTCTTTGATGCCACTTAATAAAAGAAGACCTCCCCACTATTGAGCAGGGCCCAGAGACGTAGCCCACATTGGGTGAACTTCGTAATAAAATCATTGTGTATTTGATCTCATGATTGCTTATGTTTTTCTGCTTCTTTTCATGTGGTTTAATTTACTTGGTTAACATGCTCTGTGATATGTAATTATAAATTCATCCTTGAAGTAAAACATATTGGATCAAGTTCGGTATCAGTGCATGTATTCTTTATACAAGTTGCATGATTATATGATAACCAGGAAAAAGCTCCAAAAAGGTGAAGAAAAACTCAAGTCCTTTGATCCCGAAGTGGGGAATGACCCCTCAAATATGGAGCATGGTAGATGACGATGCATGAGATGAAGAAGAGATAAATTTTCACAAGATCTTATTCAACATGGCAGACAAAGTTGACAAGTTGTTTGCAGAATATGAGAAGACAATAAAGAATGAGAAGAAAGAGCCTGAGGACCATGCATCGGTGCACCATGAAGGTGGAGTAAGAGAACCTCCTCCCTCTCCATCTACCAGTGAAATTTCTTCTTCTTCTTCCTCTTCTAATCATTCTAACAGGAATCAGAGGAATGAATCTAAAAATTGTTTTTTCAAGCTGGATGTCAAGTTTGATTTACCTTGTTAGGGTCCTATAAATTATAGTGATCAATTTGTGATTAGCTGGTTATTTATTTTGGGAATATTTTGGTAAAGTTTAGCTTATGAATCACTAGGTGTCATAACCTAAAGTTTTTCTTGTCCAAGGAGCCATTTAGTTCTTGAAGTCTTGTGGCCAAAACAAGTTTGAATATTTCAGAATTTTTTTGCATATAAATTATGGGTCAAATCATGTTGTAGTTTTTTTCATGGTAAAGTGCTCAGAAGCGACTTTCCAACGGTATATATTGTGCTTCAATCTGACTTATGTATCAAAAGACAGAGCAAGTTGAATTTTGCTCCTCAAAACCAAAAAACAAGTAAAAATGCCTAAGTGTGAAATTATTTATTTGAATTATTAAAAGTAATTCAAAAAATGATTTAGCAATCCAAACCCTAAACTATACAACCATATTTTCCTTCATGCATCGTCCAACAATAAATTTTAAGTAAATATCCATAAAGTCAAAGTAAATTGTGTGCCCACCCCCACACTTAAATATTAAATCACCCTACTCTTTCATGCATCGAGATATGTGAAAAATAAATCGACGGTTATTGATGGATTTCAGGGGGCGGGGTCCGAAAAGATTTTTTTCACTTTACTGCTTTTTACAGTTGTCAAAATTTTGTTTACTTAAGACTCCCCCCTTCCTAAACCACCCCATTAATTGTATTGATTTGAATCTTATGATGTATGGAAGAATGGAAATTTTTGGAGCTTGGATTCCTCTGAAGCTTGGGTGATATATCTATAAAATGACTTTACGGATATCAGTCTAAGTAAGAATAATACTAAGGTGAAAAATACAAAGGTAAAAAGGAGACTTACATGTGTGAAATGAGGTTACAAGTGAAAGTAAAAGGATGCTCAACAAAAATGAAATTTGACAAAAAGAATTGAACCAGAGAGAAAATTCACTTATGCTCATTTATTTTCCTGTATGTTGGCACAAAGGAATATTTAAATTATTTTGAGATGTATAGGAACATAAGATTTGGATAAATATTTATCCAAATATTTTACAGGAGTAAAAGGGGAAAGGAAAAAATACTTTACCCAACCAAGGCAAAACAACACATGTTTTTTTTTAATTCATGGGAAGGAAAAGTAACACATGGATTTCAAAATCCATGGGAAGGGAAAACAAGACATGGTTTTTAAAATAGGCATGGATTTAAAAATAAGAGGATGATTTATAAAATCATGTACAAAAATATTTTGAGATTTTATTAAATTCACTTACAAGTTTTAAGAAAAAAAATTTGGAAATATTATTCAAAATATATTTTTCTTACCCAAATATTTTGTGACAATAATGAAGTATTCAAGAGATGATGAAAGGCATAAAAAGATAAAAATAGAACTCAAAGGGACAACTAGTTGATACAGGTAGTAGAATTAATCATGTTGAAAGGGAAGCTAACAGGTTTGTGGAGACAACTTCAACCTCTCCAAACTCTGAGGCAGAGGATCAACATTATTTGACCAATTTCTAGATATAAAGGTTGTAGATTTTCCATCAGTTCCATATTTCCTGAAAATTTCCAGCGATTGATGTTATCTTTATTTTATTATTCAGATTTTTTCCAGAAATCCGTTCCTTTTTGGAATCTGAAGTTAGTTCAATGATTTCTATAAATATTTTGTAAAATGACTTACTAGGGGTTGGAATTTGGATGAAGAAAGTAGACTCTTGATGTAAATTTGTTCACTAAGCTAAAAGTGATCATTTAATTAATACATAAATATGTTCCACGATTCATGTGTCAAGAAAATTGGTGATGTTCTTCCTCTTATGTAGTTTTTATTTCTCCATTATTTCTTTGTTATTCCATATGTTTTTCATATATGTATTGTTTAAAGAAGATAAAGGGCTAAATTTTTTTAATTACACTCTTCTCTGGCTTATAAACAATATATGTGTTTTCAAACTGAGATTAAATATAGAATTCATTCCAAAATTATTTATTTTTAATCGAATATAAATCTTGTCCTCCCTTTCAATCCATAAAGCTCCAAAGATCCAATATCCTACCTACATTTCCCTGTTACACCTATTTTGATATTTCTATATTTGATCACCCTAAGACTTTGACTCCATATCTCAATGGCCTTTCCTTGTAGTTTCAACCAAACATTTCAAAAAACCAAACTTTGAACCCAATATCTAGCCTAAAATCCCAAAACAACAAATCTAAATGTAATAGAGTGATCCCTCTTTGAGTTTATAAGGGATGGATTCTAAGCTTACAAGTGGTTTTGTCATTACCTATGGGTTTCTCTCACATCCTTGGGAAATTACAGAGTGATAACATTCTGGTGACCATACTAGGGAACTCAAACAAATCTGGTTTGAATTCAATTTTCCCTTGTAAAATTTATTTTTATGCTTAAAGTTATTTCAAAGTTTGTGTCTGATAAAAAGATCATATTAAGGTTGTTTTCACTTAAAATTTGTACATACTTTATACTTGTAAATATACTATTGTAGGTATCGCTCCTAAGAAGATACACACCAGAGCTAATCTAGATCCTAAACCACCAAAAATTGTAGATAATCCTGAAAAAATTCTCAAAAAAAGGAGTTTAAATGAGAACCAAGTAAGTAATAATCCTATGCCTAGAGTCAATTCTCTCACTGAAAGCTTTGAAACTATATAGCATATTAATTTTGATCTTCCTTTTGAACATAGCCTTTTTCATACCAAGTCAGATAGTTTTGTACCTGAGACAGTGTTTGATGAAAACATCTTGAAACTCTATATCTTAAAGCATCAACCTGTCAATTCTGACTCTGATGAAAATGTCAAAAAACAATTTAATAAGCTGTAAGTTTTCGTATCTGGATTAGATCAAGTTTTGCAGAAAGGCCCGAGTCGGCAATCATCTAAATCTTCAACCGCTTCTTCTGCTGCCTCATCACCAAACCCACTAGTAATTCCCCATATAACTAGTACCCCTTCAACCCCACCAATAATTCCCTCCATTACTAGTGTACCCATTTCATCTGCTATCTATACCACCTCTACACCAACACAACAAAGTATAATCCAACATCCTTTAATACCCTCCATATCCTCAACTATTGTAGTTTCATCTTCACCCCATTTGCCCATAATGCAAGCTCGTTATTCCCCCCTGTGTATACCAGGGGAACTCAATCCCATGCCACAATACTATTAGAGTTGAATAACTCAATTTGATGCCACATGACCAATCACTTCTCAAAAACATATAGATAGGATGAATGATTATTTAGATTTTCAATAAATTTATGACAATGATGTAAAAATGAGACTATTTTCCCAAATCCTAATAGGGGAGGTTAAGAAATGGTTTGAGGCATTTATAGCTGGCCGAATCCTAGATCTCACCCAATTTCAACAAGATTTCATCACAAGATGGGAAGTAAATAAAAAACCTCTCCAAATATTAGTTGAATATGAGAGTACTAAGAGAGCCCCTGGTGAAAAATTCCAATATTATTGTGTTAGATTCAATAACATTTACAACTCTATCCCAGCTACAATAAACCTCCGCCAGGACTAGCTCTGATCAAATTTCCAAATGGTTTTGATCCAGACATGTCATATGAAGTAAGAGAGAGAAACCCTGCTACGCTTAAGGAAATGTAAAGGAATGAAATTAGTGTAGAATCCAATTTGTTTGCAAAGAGAGCTAGGTTGAAGTTTGAGAGTAGAGTCACTATTAAATAAGAGCCTGCTTCTTCTTCATCATATGCTAAGTTGGATAATTTGGTAAAAAACATGGAGATAATGATGGAAAGGATAAGTTTAACTGATAGGGCTCCCCCTAGGGAAAATCAAGGTGGTTCTCCAATCAGAAATCCTAACTTTAGGAGAAATACCCCTCATATTAAACAAATATGATCTTAAGGTAAAATGGCATCCAACCATGGTATTCATCCACCCATGTTATCCATCCACCCATGGAATTTACCCATGGTATTATAAATGGCATCGACCCATGGCATTCATCCACCCATTGTATTTATTCACCCATATTATTGTAAGTGACATATATCCAAGATATTAATTCACCCATGATATGTATCCACCCATGGTATTCATCCACACGTGGAATTTACCCATGGTATTGTAAGTGGCCAAGGTTTTGACCCATGGTATCTACCTATGGTATCTACCCATGGTATTGTAACTCAAAAAAATGCTATCAATAACAAGTCTCACATTGTAAAAGGACAGATTGTCCACCATAATGTAGCTTCTACAGTTATTCTATGTTTCAATAAGAAAAGTTTCTTTGTGGTTTTATTTTCTTTGTGCTCTCTCTCTTTTTTTGCATTCTAATTTTGTAGATCTTGTCAAATCCATTTCAATTTTTTTTAGATATTGGGGGCCTCCCCCCAAGATCTGAATCAGTGGTATTAGATTCAGGTTACGAATCCATGGGAATGAGGGTTTGAAGCATATTTCAGTTTCAATTTTTGGCCAATCTTCAGTAAACTCCATGAATTTTTTGGAAGACGAGTTTCAAGATTAGATCTAAACATTTAGGTGAAAATTTTACCAAAAATAAGACCATATATGGATTCCTTGCAAAAAAGTACCCAAATTCAAAAACAAAATCGGCCAAATTGGAGTTCGAATGAGAGAAATATCGCTGATTCTAAATCAGCAATGTTGTAGAAAAGTTTCTAATGAAAATTCATGGACGGTAGCTCTCCTATCCTTTTTTACAGTTTTAAGTGCAAAATTTCAGAGAAATGGCTATAGATATGAGCTCCCCTTGAAAAATCACCTGATTTCAAAAAAAAATTGGTCAAATCGGAGTTCGGATTTGGGAGTTATCATTGATTTAAAATCAGCTATTTTTTCAGAAATTTTGTGACGGCGAGACAATTCCAACGCAAATATGAGAGTCTAGAGTCTCCATATAGAAGTTTCAAGCACATTAGAAGATGCAAAATGATCATTATATTTCTAAAAATAGGTTATAATATATATTCTGATTTATATTGACCGAGTTATGCCCATTTTAAATCTGGAGCAACATTCAGAGTGGGTTCCCTTTGGAGATGTGCCCTCCCACCCTGCTTTAGTAGGCACCAACTTCACCTTCATTAGTTTCAGCATAGCAACGTTCAGCTTGGGTTATTTGGAGATGTGCCCTCCTTCCCCAAGCTATGTAGGCACCTGCTACTTCATCAACAATCAACATCACAGTTATGAGTCCACTGCACAAAATCCTTCTCATCAAAGTCCATTTGCTAGGCCGCACACTATTAGTAACACAGTTGGTCACAAGCATTATAGGGTATCTCTATCCTTGGATCTTCATTTTTCATGGTTTTTGGTCATCCACAAACCCACACTTCATCGAAGTCCATTTTCTAGGCCGCACACTGTCAATATCACAGTTGGTCACAAGCATTATAGAGTATCTCTATCCTCGGATCTTCGTTCATCATGGTTATGGGTTAAATACACAAAACCCTTCTCTTCAGTGGATTTTCATATTCAACAAAGGATTCTCAGGAGGGAACTTCACGCAATGGGTACCATTGCTTCTTAAGGAGGGAGGAATGATCCGAATGGAAAATGGCATCCAGCCATGGTATTCATCCTCCCATGTTATCCATCCACCCATGGCATTTACCCATGGTATTGTAAATGGCATCGACACATGGTATTCATCCACCCATTGTATTTATTCACCCATGGTATTGTAAGTGACATATATTCATGATATTCATTCACCCATGGTATTCATCCACACATGGAATTTACCCTTGGTATTGTAAGTGGCTATGATTTTGACCCATGGTATCCACCTATGGTATCTACCCATGGTATTGTAACTCAAAAAAATTCTATAACTAATAAGCCTCACATTGTAAAAGGACAGATTTTCCACCACAATGTAGCTTCTACAGTTATTCTCTGTTTTAATAAGACAAGTTTCTTTGTGGTTTTATTTGCTTTGTGCTCTCTCTCTTTTCTGGCATTCTAATTTTGCAGATCTTGTCAAATCCATTTCAATTTTTTTTAGATCTTGGGGGCCTCCCCCCAAGATCCGGATCAAAAGAGAAAAAAGAGGCCCAAACGATCAACAACAAAGTAGACCTATCTTCCAAGAAAATTATGTTGATGAAGAAGCTCACTTACCAGAAGATCCTGAAGAAAATCAAATAAACGTATTTGGGGAAATGAAATTGATCCTATTTACTTAACTAAGGAGGAGATCTATTCTTGATATCACAACCAGAAGTCACTCCTTCAAATTCAAATAAGTATAAAAAAGGATACCAAATTTCAATCATGGAGGTGCATAAGTAATACAATTTTTAAGGAGTAAGAAGGCCGCTTGAAATTCTCCCAGAAAAACTCAAAATGTGCCCCTTCCACTAGGAAACCAAAGTATGATTCTCAAAAAGAGGCTTACAAAAAACAATATGTAAATACCAAAGAAATAGATAAACCTCAGATATCCTTTAGTATTGAGAATGAATTGGCCAAGGTAAAAAATTACATTCCTCTAACTGAAATAATTAACAAAGATGCATATAGATCTCAAGTTATGAAGGCTTTGAAGATGGGAGAAGGGAAAAACACAATCAACCTCATTGATGACCAACCTGAGTTATTTTTTGGACCAGAAGTAGGAAGAAAATATTAGGAGGGTCCTATGCCACCTTTCTATATTATTTTAAACATTCATGACAAATTTTTGCACAATGCTATCCTTGATTCTGGTGTTTCCGACAATCTTATGCCTAGAGCCATCATGGAGAAGTTAGGATTAGAAATCACAAGACCCTACAAAGGTTTATATTCCTTCGATTTGATAAAAGTAATATGTCTAGGAATTATAAAAGATATATGTGTTACTTTGGCTCAAATACCAAAAAAAATTATTGTATTGGATATTTTAGTAGCATACATACCTCCCAAGTGTGAAATGTTGCTATCAAGATCACGGGCAGAAAAATTATAGGGCACCTTGCAACTGGAAATGACCTATGCTACCATTCTAGTTTTTGGTCATCAGAGAATATTATACAGGGGAAAATTAATGAAGTATATGGTTTGTAGCCAAGGCATACCAAATAATTACCCCCTGTATTCTGTCCATTCAGATATGAACTCCTTTATTTTGTATAATGATGAATGTGTAGAGGAGGAAGTGTCACCTTTGGAAGCTGAATTGAGCAAGATAGAAGAGATAAAAATAGATGTTGGAAAACATGATGAAGAGAATGATATTGTTTGGAACATGGAATTTGATGGCACTGTGAGCAAAGAAGGAGTAGGGGCGTGTGTTTGGATCTCAAACTCACAAACATGTATATCAAAAGGACATTCATACAAGCTAAATTTCCAATGTACAAATAATATAGCTGAATATGAAGCCTTGATTTTAGGACTACAAATTTTGAAGAGGTTGATAGCTAAGAGAATTTCTGTACATGGGGATTTTGAACTCATCATTAACCAAATTAAAGTTTAATACTCAGCTAAGCACCCAAGACTAAGGGCCTAGAGGAATTCAGTCTTAGATTTTTTGCAATGTTTCCTTGAATATCGATTGTCCCTTATACCTAGAGGGAAAAATATCTTAGCAGATTCTTTATCTACTTCAGCTAGTACTTGCAAGATGCCATTACATCCCAACAGAAAATTATAGGTTGAAGTAAAGCATAGGCCAGTTGTCCCAGACAATATGAGATATTGGCAGGTTTTTTATAGTGACAAGAAAGTAGAGATTTTTTACAATTCAAATATGAGTTTGAGTGTGTACATATTGATTTATTTAATGGTGTAGATGAGAATATTAGCGAAATAGTGTTGAATGAAACAAATGATAATCCAGAGGAAATTAAGATTCTGCAATTAAAAGATAATATGCTACCAAGAGGATTGGTACCATTAGAAGAGTTGCTTCATTTTAACGATGTAGCCAAGAAACCAAAAATAGAACCTGTAGGAGATGAGGTTGAGGATTGTAACATAGGTACTCATGAAAGTCCTAAAATTTTAAAACTATCCAAGTCCTTGCCCCCCATAGAAAAACGTAAGTACATTGATCTATTAAAATATTTTTCTGATGTGTTTGCTTAGAGATATGAAGACAAAGCATATGATACTAGTATCATACAACATACCATTCCCATAAAAGAAGATCAGAGACCCTTTAAGAAGAAATTAAGAAGGGTAAATCCAATGATATTACCTTTGATAGAAAAGGAAGTCAAAAAAATATTTTATGCAAAAATCATTGTACCCTTAAGATTTTCAAAATGGGCGTCTAATCTAGTGCCAACAAGGAAAAATACAGCAGAAATAAGGCTTCGTGTGGATTTTAGGAATTTGAACAAAGTTTCTCTTAAGGCCACCTATCCTCTGCCTAAAATGGATCATATCTTACAAAAATTAGTTAGTTCTAGCATAATTTATTTGTTGGATGGTTTTTCAGGATACAACCAAATTCTAGTTCACCCTGATGATCAGTATAAGACAACTTTCACTACATCTTGGGGGACCTTTATGTATGTAAAAATGCCTTTTAGTCTTATGAATGCATGAGCCAATTTTCAAAGATCAATAGATATTGCCTTTGTTGATGAGAAAGACAGGTTCATAGAAATTTACCTAGATGACATTACTGTATTTTATAAAATAGAGGAAGATCACTTGCTACACTTGAGAAAGGTTTTTGAAAAATGCAGAAAATATGGTATTTCATTTAACCCCAAGAAAACTCTTTTTGGTTTAGAATAATGAAAACTACTAGGCCATATTATTTCAAAACAAGGTATAAGAATAGACCCCAATAGAGTTGAATCCATAATGAAAATTGATCCTCCTAGAAACAAATTAGAGATTCAATATTTCCTCAGTAGGATAAATTTCCTTATAAGATTTATTCCAAACCTGGCTGAGATCCTGAGAGCCATTACAAACATACTAAAGAAAGATATTGAAATAAAGTAGAATAGTGAAGTCAAATTTTTTTTAGTGAATTAAAGTTAGCTTTGACAACTGCTCTTGTTTTAATAAGCTCTGACTTTACTAAATATTTTATGGATTTTTACTTTGCATTTGAACATACCATTGCAAAAAATTTGTTGCAGAAAAACAATGAAGGACATGAAAAACCTATAGATTTCTTCAACATATCTTTAATTGATGCCTCATTAAAGTAGAATATTATGGAAAGACAAGACTTTTCTTTAGTGAATGCATTGAAATACTTTAGAGTGTATATTCTACATTCCCATATCATTGTATTTTTTCCAAGTGTTGTTGTGAAAGACATCCTTACATATTTTGATCCAGATAGGAAGAGAGGCAAATGGATTGCAGTAATTCTAGAATATGATATTGAAATAATACCTACTAATATCATCAAAGGTCAGGGATTGGATAAAATAATGGTTGAGTCTAATTTCAATGCATTGAAAATAAATCTTATAGATGCACTTGATGAACAGGAAGAGCAAGCGACTCCACAAGTATCAGAAGCATTTTCTACCTCTCCTTGGTATGTGTTATCACTCAGATTTTCCTTGAAGTTGTTGGGAAGAGGAAAGGTGTCTGAGGTAACCACAAACCAACTTTTAGGTACGGAATCTAACCAATATGTACCCAGAGAGAGCTCTCTCTTTAAGTTTTAGCTTTGTTTTGGATATATATTATGCTAGTTATGAAAGTTTACGGATTTTGATTGTGTTTGGGTGGTGGAATTCAATAGCAAAGGGGTAGGACTGAGTATTTTAGGCCATTGGGCTAATGGAGTCAAAGAATATGGCTTAACTCGATTTAGTTTCTTAACAAGCGAGGGTTTCACAAGGCAAGGTAGTCAAATAGGGAACAAATAAAGATTTAAAATAAATGGAATGGACTCAAAATGGGTGAAGGGAAATTAAGAATCCTTCAACCTATTTGAAAGAGGGAACTTGAATGGTTATTAATAAAGGGCAATTAGGAATTCTTTACCAAATAATCAGAATGAATAAACTAGAAAACAGGAGCAATTAAGAATTCACTGTTCATACTAGTTTAGAGGAAAACATTAAGAATAATAATGATTGAAAACAGATTGCACTCAAGCACTTTCTGAATTATTCTTTTTCGTTTTCCATTCAGATATGAAACATAGATGGTATAATAAACAAGTAAAACACTTTAAAAAAAAGAGATAGAAGACTTATTGATCCGGTGTCTGACTCAAGAATCTTGTGAAAAGTCCTTTGCATCAATTCTTTATCCAGCTAGCCATACAAAATTTGTCCAACAACACTTTATTCCAAAATAATCAATATTACAACAAAGTCTAATAATCCACCCCCCTCAATACTCTAATTGAGGGAGTATTTATACAAAAAATTATAAAAAATATCTCCTAACAGAGTGAGATATATTTTAGGATGACTTATTGATAAATTACAAGAAAATAGAGACAGATAGTCTCGAAGATAGGAGAAAAGGTAAACCGATGTTGTGTTGTTCCTATTTTTGTGAGTGTGCTGGAGGCAGGTCCTATGATTTGGCTTGTTGTTGTCTTCTTTGGTAACTCTGTGCTAGCTGCCCTGTTTTTACTAATACTCTTTATCTGTATTGATACACTTTTACCTGCTTGATCTCTGTTTATCCTTTTTACCCTTAATTGTTGTAGTAAATAACCAAAATTCATCCAAGGATATTTTTACAACATGTCCAACATATCTTCCCACCATTGTTCTTATGGGATTCTGGTTCTTTGAAGCTTTCTCAGGGTCTCATCAATTTCTGTGTATTTGAAAAAGGTAGGTTGAACTAAAAATAAGTGCTTTACCTGATGTTTGACATAGAACATGTTTTCTAGACTATCATAAAGAACTTTGCCTGTAGGCAATGCTTTTGTTGCTGATGAACTTGTTGATGGACATGTCTGGTTTTCTGCGTACTGATTAAATTTCTCCACATAGTCTTGATGACTCATTAGTTTATCAGGAGTAATTAAAGGACTTGGCAACCCTTTACTCTGCAAAATATCAAATTTTTTCGTAAAAGTATTGATTTCTTCCTGCATATCATGGCACCTTATTTCTAAGTTTTGCATCAGAGTTCTTTTAGTAAAAACCTTTTTTACCTCCAAAATTTTCCTTTTTCTATCTTGAATGCCCATCTCTTCAAGCTGATATTTTTTCTTGGTATTTAAAAACTGTATGAGCTCGCTGGCTTCTTCAGGTATATTTCCTAATTCTTCCCTTGCATTTTGAACTTCTTCTAGAGCTCGTTTAACTAAATCATTTTGCTCATAAATTATTTGGATTGATGGCCAAACATCTTTTATTGATTAAGTGATGTTGGACCAAAGAATTCCCTTGAGTTCTTTCAAAGGTTTCCCAAATGTGAGATCCTTTTCTAATGCTTTCACCAAATTCTCTAACATTTGGATTTCTCTTGTCTTTTCTGCAACATTTATCTTTGAGAGATCATACTTTTGTTCCAAGGTAGTAAATTGTTCCTTTACCTGTTGGAGTTCTGTAACTTGGAGCTTCAATTCTTCCATTGATTTTATTAGTTCCTCTGTGCTTAAATTTGTAGTGTTACGTTGTCCCAGTTCTGTTGTGGCTGCTCGAATGTTTGATGCTAGTGCTGTCCCAAGTGTATAAGGGACTGTTGTTGAGACTACTGGTATCACGTCGGGAGGCTAAGAGGTCGACTCTCCCTGCTTGTCCTTCAATGCTTTTTCAAGTTCTTGTTCAGTCTCATCCATTCGTTCATTAAATTTTAAAAGTAAATCCATCAGCTCTTCTTCAGATTTTTTTTTTATGACCTCAGCAGTTTGTGGATGTCTTGAAAGTGGCAGCTTTAGCTGTTTCCTTAGGGCAGCAATATCGTCATTTTTTTTTTATTAAGGCTTTTTTAGCCTTAACATCTTTGGGATCATGACCCAATCCAATAATTATTTCTTCTAAAGACTTTATTCTGTTATCTTTGGCCTGGGAGGAAGCTTTTTCCAGATGCAGTTGGGCAGTTGTATTATCCAAGGAATTTTGCAACCTTTGGGCCATCATTGCCTTACCACTCAAGGTTGAATAAATCATTTCTCCAGTTTTTTTATGCAATTAAATCTGATCCAAAGGATGAATATCCTTTACCGTGACTTCAAAATTGTTTCTAAGGTAGTCTGCTGCTGTTTGAGGCTGTTGCACTTTAGGCTTGAAATGACTCATTATGATTTTACCTTCCTTGATGTCATAGGCTGACATCAATATCTGTTGATTTTTGGGGGCCATATTCAAATATTGATTATAAACTTGAAGTCTTAATGGATCATTTCTGGCTTTTATGTCTATAAATGTCTTCTTGATATTCCAAGCATCCTTCACTGGTGGTCTAAAGCATGAAACCTTTGCACTTTTTTGTCTTTCTAGCTCCTTTTTCTATGAGCTGGTAGATGTCCCACTGATTGGGAATATTTTCTGGCTGTCTACTCCTTCTTTCCTCTGACTATCAGTGATATCTTCAATAATTTCTTCTTCTGAGAGGGGATTTAATCTTTGCCTTTTGGTACCAGGATTTTCAGAAGCTTTGCTGGCAAGGGTAGCTGTTTCATTGTCTCTTTTTTTACTTCTTTCTTCATTTAGGGGAGTTTGCAAGATTGGAGGTTCTGTCACATTTACCTGAGTGGGAGAATTTTGCATTTAGGACTACTCCTTGGAAGTTTCGGGCTGCTCAGACATTGTGAATTGCTATGTGGCCTGTGTACTAGTCTCTTTTTCCTTACCTTTGGATGTTGATGTGGTTGGTGTGCTGGTTTCCTGTGAATGTTACTGAGAGGTTCCAAAAGAGGAGGGACCAATCCCTGATCTTTGTACCTGCCCAAAAGAATCCAAGTCAAGTATTTTCTCAAGATCTCTCATAACATTCTCAACATCAACTTGTTCACTATCATTTTCTACTAGGGTCCCTTCCATCCATTCATCCATGTTTGCAAATTGTTCAATCTCTGGAATCCTATGGTGATAATCTGTTCTTCATTCTTCTATCACATATAAAGCTATTAGGGTCATATGGTACCCACCGAAAACTCTTTTGCAACTTAAGATAGTCTTCTAGAATTCTTTCTACTTCTTTCCATGCATCTCTACTATTACAGAGAAAAGGGCCTAACTGACTCATGATTCTAAGTTGAGATTTCTTCTTGGAATTATAAAAATAGACCAGGTCTGAATTTATCATTTGCCTAAAATATTCCAAGGCAAAGAGCCTCATTGGAACATACTTTGGTAGCTTAAAACGGCAGAGCTCACACCCATATATCCTAATTTCTGTATGGTTCTTGTATAGGTACCAATCACCTATTCTGTATTGCTTGAAGAGCTGAAGGATTTTCTTCATATCACTATTAATCCTAGGAGGGGAAACTCCTATTAATAAGGTGGTTGCTGGGTGAACAAATAGGTCAATGAATTCATTGTATGAGTAAGGGGGCTCAAAAGAACTATGGAAGACTGCAGACCAGAAGATTACAGACCTTGGATTTCCTCTAATGTCAAGTTTCATGACAGGGAAGGGGAATTTCTCTGACTGATAATATAGCATAAGATGGTATATAAAAGTGGAGTATTTGAAAACTCTTTCATTTTCCAGTCTCATGAACTGGTCATGAATCTTGTTAGCAGTGTAAGAGGCAAAGTCATATTTGACCGCAGAGGGCTGTCCAGGAGTAAAAATTGAAAAGCAACACTAGGGTTATCTCATCGACGTACTCACTAGTGTTGAATCCCATTATTAAAGATATCATATCCACTATAAGTCTGCTCATATCTGTGAAAAAGGTATTTCCATAAGGAGGGGGCCTTTGGGTTGATGTTTTTGTAGCATGAAAGTTTGACACCGATGATTCAATTCTTCTTGGGATAATTTTGTAGATTTTTCAAGTAAATCTCCCACGGAAAGGGGAGTAAGGGCTTGACCGAGATGAAATTGTAACATTTCATTGATGGATTGAGCAGTTATTGGAAAAAGAATGGTTTGACTTGGGGACATAACTACTCGTTGATTAGGATCATAATTGGCTTGACAGTGATAAATTATTTCAGGAAAGACATGAAATGAGGGTAAAAAATACATAGAAATATTGGATTCCCACAGTCCAAAAATATCAGAGCCATTCAGGAAATTATCTTTGCATTGGCAAAATATTTTCAGTGGATTTTCGCTAAAGGTGAGGTCTTTTATTTGGAAGTCCCTATCCGCTAGAGGAAGATAGTCTAAATCTTTGTGGGGAGCATTCAGAGGTGCAACAGTCAAAGCCAAAGGGGTTTCCATTTCTGGTTCTTGTGGATTCAGAAAAGAATTTGAGTTTTCAGTGGAAAATGGGCAAAATTTACCGGTCTGGGAGCTTATGTGATAAAACAAAGAATGAATTATACTATATTTTAATCGTTTTTCTTTGGAATTAGAGTATAAAATCAAGAATTGTAGGGTTTCAGCAGAAATTGGATAAATACCTATGTTTGGGAAGTGAATAGTGCGAAAACAGGTACAGGAAATAGCTGACAGGTTCTGGACTAGTTCAGCTGCAAATTTTCTTAGCAAGGTGGCGGTTGGAAATTTTCGACAATTGATTTTGATGTTCTTTGCATGGGAAACATTGGTCGCAGTATAGAATGATGAAAATGATATTTTTTTGTTTTATTAACAAAGTCTAGGTTGGCAGGGATTTTTGTTATTTGAGCAGATGACGTACATGGGAAATGATGTTTTGTCATATGTGGAGGGCGATAAGTGGTATGATATCGCACCGCTTTTGGGGACGGGCGGTATTTGGCCGGGAGCTAGCGATTCCATAGATTTTGTGACGCATGGCAGGGCACTATTCACAAAACCTCTCCCTGATCACATGTTAACGTTCGGTCATGGAGGGCCATGTGAATTGCACGACAGCCATTGGATGTGGGGTGTTTGATTAGATGGCTATTGGGGAGGCGAGGT
This sequence comes from Pinus albicaulis, assembly GCA_034641835.2. NCBI lineage: Eukaryota > Viridiplantae > Streptophyta > Pinopsida > Pinales > Pinaceae > Pinus > Pinus albicaulis. Next base: position 1,958,720,304 of record CM076578.1, on the reverse strand, counting down.
GACAGGCGTTTAATGAGGGCGGACCCAATACAATCAAAGATTATTTAATTATATTGGGAGAAATGTGATTGGTCAGGAAAGTTATTAATTAACCGTGGGGGTTAATTAATCCTTATTAAATTTAATGTTGTATTATGGCTATATTTTAACCAAGGGGCGGGATATGTAAAAATTGGGGATTTTATATAATTATAGTAATATGGGAATGGGTAGATGTTATAGGGGAATTAAATAATATAAGTTAAAAGTTAATATGTCAAAATGAATGAAAAAGCGTTAGGTAAATGAATGAAAAAGTGGGAAGTAAATGAATGACTTAGGAAAAGACTTCTGGAAGTAAATGAATGACTTATGGATGGTTTTAAGTACTTAGGCTTTTAAATTATTGGGCCAAGGGTCCGGTCCCTCCAAAATTCAGAGAAATGCTCTGAGCCCCTCTAATTTTCAAATGCCTTAGTACTTAATGGAAATTAGTGAAATTTTTAGGGGAAAATGCGAAGGGGAGTTAATCATTTGACCTTGTTTTGCTTGAAATTCCTCCAGTGTAATGTCTGCCTTGCACTTGTGATGAAATTAAAGATTAACACATTTAGAGTCATTATCCATATATAATTCTACAACATCATCTACCTACCCTACCTACTTTAACCTATCATTTTTTATTCTTTATTAGGGTACATTTAGACTGGTAAACCCTTATCACACTTTCTTTTCTTTTACATGTAGAAATCTATCTAAGTCTAACCTTATTACATCCAAGGGCTCAGATTAAGTTGTTGAGCTCCTTTTATTTACTCTACCTATCTACTTATCTGCCAAGATTAAACAGTTTGGTCATATTTTATTCTCTATCTCTAAAACATAAAATTCAAACATGAACTAGTCAAGCTTAAGCTGTTTGACTCTTCACCAATTGTGGCATAAGATAGAAGTTGCACAAAATTTGTTGATTACATAAGAGCAAAAAATAGTGGCATTTAGACTTGCACACTTTCCTTGGCCTTTCTTTTGGTGGGGTTCATATTCTTTCACTTTTTGGCCATTTTATTCTTTTCACCCTTTGATTTTTCTTTTAGGGTATACCCTCTTTAAATTTTTTAAATTTTTTGATTTTTTGACAATATGGAAAACCTTTGCAACAAGGAAAGGTATGAACATATTACATAGCCCATCAAGTCCATCATGATATATGACACCTATTGGTATAGGAGCATAACACTGGCTCCACTTGGGGATGGCTTTTCCTGGTGAAAAGTCAAGAACAACAGGTCACTTGGCCTCAGAATGATTTTGGCTGAACTATGGAATCTTCTTCTGCTTGTTGCTTTATTGTATGTATGACAGTGATACTTCTGAAGCTTAGGGCCTTCTGTTTGGGCTTCAACTCTAGCAAGTTACTATCCAATCAAAACTGTGACATTACAAAAGATATAGTATGTACATGTTAAAAATCAGGGTACATTAATATGTAGAATAAGTACATTAATTAATTGGTCCTTCTTTAGTTTCTATACCATCCAAGTTTTTCAAATGATATGTATTGTTTCCTTTTAAGGCATAGATAATATAAGGTCCTTTCCACAGGAAGTCAAACTTCCCATGTTTTCCCTTATCCTCTCTTCTGGAATCCCATATTAACACTTTGTTTCCAAGGTAGAAATCTTCTGCCTTGGTTCTTTTATCAAATATCTTCTTAAGATTCTCCTGCAATACTTGGGATCTTTGATATACTTCCTCTCTGGTCTGGGTTTATCCTCCTTTGAATATCATTAGGTTCAACCTGAGCTTCTTGAAGTAATTTCATTATAGGAACTCCTAAAGATGAGGGAAATACAGCCTCCATGCCATAGACTAACTCATAAGGACTGGTCCCAATAGATTTTTTGGTGGTGAGTCTGTCTGCTCATAGTGCATTTGTAAGTTTCTTGTGCCAATTTTTCTTGTTTTCCTCCAATAATTTTTTAATAATATTAATGAGACTCTTGTTGGAGGACTCAGACAGTCCATTACCTTGAGGGTAATAGGCTGTGGAATGGCCTAAGGTGATACGGTATTTTTTACAGAAACTTATCATATTCTTGGATTTGAAGGCAGCAGCATTATCGGTTATGATTTTATCAGGAGAGCCAAATCTAGATAATATGTTGGTTTCTAAGAATCCTATGATCACAGTGTCATTGGTTTGTCTGGAAGGAATTTCTTCTATCCATTTGGTGAAATAGTTTGTGGCAGTGAGGATCCATTTGTGTTGGCTAGAAGAGGGAGGATGGATTTATCCAATGAAGTCTAGGCCCCATTGTTGGAAGGGTTTTTCAGTGGAAATTGGTCTCAGGGGTAAAGGTAATAGTTTTTTCTTGCCTTCAAAAATTTGACATTTATGGCAAGCAGTGACAAGTTTCTTTGCATCAGTGAACAAGGTTGGCCAATAAAATCCAACTCTTAGGATCTTCTCTGCAGTTGATTTCCAGTAAAGTTTTCCACCACAGTCTCCTGCATGAAATTCTTGGAGAGCCTTGTTAGCTTCATCTTTTAATAAACAATTCAATAGAATACCTTCATGATTTTTCCAAAAAATGACATTATCTAAAATACAAAACTTTGAATATTTCATCTTTAAAAACCTTTTCTTTGTTTTGGATAACCCTGGAGGAGCTTGGAGGTTTAATAGTACATAAATTATATCAGCATACCAAGGTGAATCTAAGAAGGCTTGACTGATTTGTGGAGTCGCCATCTCCTGTTCGTTATCCAGTTCATTAATGTCCAGGGCTTGACAATTTGTTTCTATCATGAGCTTGGCCAATCCCTGTCCTTTTATAAGCTTTGTAGGTATTATTTCAATATCATACTCTAATATGGTAGCAATCCATTTACCTATTTTTTCCTCAATTCCATCCTAGGTTAAGATGTCTTTAACAACAGCATTTGGTACATAGGCTATCACATGGGAGTACAATATGTAGACTCTAAAGTCTTTAATGGCTTTTACAAGTGCAAAAGCTTGTTTTTCCATGATGTTGTATTTCAATGATGCATCCCTTAGTGCTTTACTAAAAAAGGCTATGGGTTTCTCACATCCTTGATCATCCTTTTGTAATAAAACAACTGTTATAGTGTGTTCTAATGCAAAAGAAAATATTATGAAGTCTCTATCAAATTGTGGACTTGTAAGGACCGGTGTTCTGGTCAAAGCCATTTTAATTTCTTCAAATGCTTGTTTTGCTTCTACTGTCCATTTAATACTTGAATCCTTTTTTAACATATTATTAAGAAATCTAATTATTTCAGCTAAGCTAGATATGAATCTTCTCAAAAAATTTATTTTTCCTAGGAAAGCTTGAAGTTCTTTGACATTTCTAGGGTGAGGTATCTGCAATATAGCTTCTATTCTAGCAAGATCAATTCTAATGCCATCTTTGGAGATAATATGGCCCAAGATTTTACCTTCCTCTAAACCAAACAAGGACTTCTTTGGATTCAAATAGATACCTAATTTTCTGCATTTTAGGACTACTTGTCTGAGATGGTCCAAATGTTGCTGATCTGATTTAGAAAAAAATAGTTAAGTCATCCAGATATATAACAAGAAAATCATGAATTTCTTTTGTGAATGCTATGTCCATTTCTCTTTGGAAGATTGCTCCTGAATTTTTAAGTCCAAATGGCATTTTAACATACTTAAATGTGCCCCATGGTGTTGTGAAAGCTATTTTTTCCTAGTCATCAGGATGAACCAGAATCTGGTTATATCCTCAGAACCCATCTAGAAGTGAAATCCTAGAAGCACCTACTACCCTTTGTAAAATGTGATCCATCTTGGGTAAAGGGTAATTATCCTTCAAAGAAACCTTATTTACATTTCTTAAAACAACACATAATCTGATTTCTCCAATTTTCTTCCTAGTAGGTACTAAATTAGACACCCACTCTGACAACCTAATGGGAGCAATTATCCCTGCTTCATACATATGTTTGATTTCTTTTTCAATTAAGGGCAGCAGTACAGGGTTAATTCTTCTGATTTTTTGTTTGAATGGTTTCTGATTTTCTTTCAGAGGTATTGTATGCTGAATTATAGAGGTGTCATATGATTTCAAGTCTTCATAGCTCCAAGCAAAGACATCCTGGAATTCTCTCACTAATTCAACATATTTTAGTTTTTGGTCAGGGGGCAAAGATTTAGATAACTTTATCATTTTTAGATTTTCTTCAGTCCCCAAGTTATATTACTCAATATCTTCTTTTAATGGTTCCATCTTAGGTTTCTTTGGAATATCATTAGAATCAAAAAGATCTTCTAGAGGAGTTAATCCTTTAGGCAAATGATTGTCTTTTAAATTAATTACCTCAGATTCTCCTTCCATAATATCATCAGCATCCATTTGTTTAAGGACCCTGAAATATGATTTCCCCTCTTCTTGCTTGGTTATAACCATGGACCCTGCACTCCCCACTCCACTCTGCTTCTGCCACATGACACGTCCCGTACACATCCGCTCCTCTGCCCATCACTGTCACTTCCCTTCCCGCTGCACTCCACTCTCACCACATGGCACATCCCGTCCACATCCTCTCCTCCCCACATAATTGTCTCATCATTTCTCGCTCTACGTCAAACCCCATTTCCAGGTGACACGTCCATGCACTCGTCATGTAACTATTTCAACATACCCGCCCCATTAAATGGATATTCTTTCAAAGGTATGTGATCTTCTTCATAAATAAAGACCAAATTATTATGTTATCCTTTTCCCTTTTTTGTTCCAAGAATCTGAACACCAAAACCTGTACAATGACCAGTCAGCAAGAAAAATACCACTGTAACCAATCATCAAGCCACCACTCTCCATCCACACCATTCTCAGGTAATTTCAATTTTCCAATTTTTTTCTTTCCAAGAATGGAACCTATGGGAAAATCTAAATCCAAAATAAAAAATCCCATTCTACCCCCTAAAATTGACTTGGAAGAGTGTTTTTGGAGTCAAACTTGCCTTAATATTCATGTATAGGTTCATGTATCTCTCTTAGAAGACAAATCTGTTGATCAACAAGCTTCATTCTTCGTCAGAGGAAGCCCCTGCTACAAATTGGTATCAGAGCCAGTCACATCGGGTTCATCAAGTAATTATACAACTTCTTTATAAAAATGGAAGCTGGAAGAAGATCTATTTCATTTCAAGAATTAAAATCTGAAGAAATTACATAAGATAATTTCACTATTGAAAGCATGTTCTCTTGTGCATCTTCTAAAGAAATCAACTTTGTTGAATTAGAAATATTAGAGATTCAACCCTCTACTCGTTGGGCCTTACATAATATTAATCCTTCTGAAGTATACTTTGATCTATCTATGTTTCATCTGAAAGCTATAACACGAGTTTTTGTCAAAGAATGTGTCAGTTAGATTCAAGAAAATGAAAAGGCAATCCAAACAATTCCCCTACTAAATCCAAAAGAGTTACAAAAATAAGGTCTTCGCCATAATACTTCCTATCTCCATCTTGGTTGTATTAGAGTTGGCATCTCAGCATTAACCCACAGAGGGTTAAATACATATGTACTAGCCATAATCGGAGATCTTACCCATAATAAATATACAGATTCAATTATTGGTGAAATCGTGGCTCCCCTGTTTGGTTCAGCTGCCACCCGAATTTCTCAGTATATGTGTATGATGAACATATGAAAGACATCTTGTAGCTACAAATCAAGACTACAAGGTTTGATATGAAGAAAAAGAGAACAAACGCCTCTATTCACACTAAGGGATGTTTTAGACATACCAATACTCTATATCCTATTGTCCTGCATACTCCCAGCCAAGATTCGAAATCAAATACTGTTGTTATCGCTGATGCTCTCAATCAAAAAATAGAGCACTCGACTATCAAATGGCAAGAACTTAGTTTCCCTGAAAACTGGGTAGTAGATTTACCAAGAAATCCCAAGATTAAGAACATTATATCAAAACAAATTAAGGAAGGGCTTTCCAAAGCCATATTATCATTCCCTATAAGATTTACCATTCCAACACAACATCTAAAATCCATTATTGAAGTCTTGCACTTCTCTGTAAATAACTTATCTCTAGATACTCTACCTTCCACATCTGTAAAAAAAAAATTCATCCTAAGGTTTTTGAGCTAGCCCAAGTATTAAATTTTCAAGATTTGGAAGTTAGATGTCCTGCTTTCCAGTCTATTGTAAGCCTAAAAACTCTTGCTGACTTCATTATACATGAAAATTACAATCCTAGAACTAGATAATCTCCATCTACTATTTTGTAAAATTATTGTACAAATCCTAAATGCAATGATATCTCGTTTCCCCATGACTCAGTGATGAAGATAGATGAATTACCATCATTAGAAAATGAAGATCCATGACTTACTAAAACCAGTGAAATGAGACCCCCATGAATTCCTAAATACGGATTAGGATATCTGGAACAAATGGATAATCTTATTCCTTCTTTTCGATTCCAAAATCCTATCCCACCGGATTGTAAGAAACCATCCAAACTAGAAATTTTTAAGTTTTTCTCCCTAATGGAAGGATTTCCAAACTACTTAGTCAATACTGAATGGATAAAAATAATTCTCAATTGGGATCTATTCACTCATCCAAATTCATAAAAATAAACCTGGACACTTTTGTAAGAGAAAAAAAATTTCTTTCCTCCCAGTGGAAAGAATATATAGAGCTCACAAGTTCATGGATTTCCTTTTACGAATGGAAAAGGCAAGGGAAATGATAGAGATCCAAATGGCAGATGTATAATCTTCCTCTGCAAAACAAAGTTGGAAAACCTATGACAGTAGCAAGATTGAAACAAAGACTACTTTTTCGCCTTATAAAGGAAACGAACTTGAAGAATCATGAAAAGTTGCCAAAGAAGTCCCTTTAGTCCTAGAAGATAAAATGGCCCTAGGGATTGATAGAAGAATCCAAAAGGTAAGTGAGCAAATAAAATGGACTAATACTACATTAAAAGGTCTTGAAATGAATGTTTCAACTACTAGTGGACAACAAGAACAACTTGACTGGCTCCAAGTAACTATAAATCATGTAAATAAGGAATTGAATTATTTGCACTTTTCAGTTCATACTTTGGAAAATTTGTTAGAACATCCAAAGAAAATATAGAAAAAAATGAGCAAAGCATTGATTTGGGTTTCCAAACCACTCAATATATGATACATGAGTTGTTTGAAAATTTTGGAAAATTATCAATATCTGTAAAAGACAAAGTCATTCCTAACTCAATGCTTTTTAGTCATCAAATACCCATCCACCATGCTGGAAAACCAATTGAAAAATTCTCCCTTCTATTCACCAAAGAAAAATTTGTTAAACCTGAATTGTCTGAGCCTCAACTATTTCCCATTTATGAGCCTCTACAAATCTAGTTCAGTAGATATCTAGCACTAGATCTAAGTGGAAAAGGGAAAATGCTAGAAAATCAAGTCTTTCATCATGATGCCCGCAGAGAATGGAACATATAAAATCTAAGTGCGGGGAAAATCAAGAAAATGATTGAACAAATGTATATGAAATACAAATTAATGTTCATGAAGGGGAAAAACGAGGTAGATGCATGGAAAACATTGATTTAGTGCTTTATAGGAACCCTTCATATATGGTGGGAAGTAGAGTTCTCCCCAACATTGGTTGACAAAATGGTTACTGAAATAGTCAAATATGAAGTCGGGGATATAGTACACAATGTAGATGGAACCCCCCAAAACAACATGATTGGTGCATTAACTTCTATGATTATGGAACACTGGTGTGGGGCAGAAAGTGAAATCTCAAATAAACATGATATGGTGCTTATGAATCTCAAGTGCAAAAAAATGTCACAATATGAATATTTTCATAGAGATTGGGTACAAAGGATTTATGAAGTTAATGACTGCAAAAATTTACTGTGGAAACAAGTGTACCTTGTTGCACTCCCATTGTAGACTACATCTAGAATCAAGATGTCTTCACAACCCCATATGAATCTCACACTTGGGGTGAAATTTATTGCACCATTACAGAAGCTTTAGTCAGCTTATGTACCAGCATGAAAGTCAATAAATCTCTGCAAAAATTGTCTAAATTTCCTGACAACAAGTCTATTTGTAACAAATATGGATTATCCATTGATGATCCAATTCTACATAGAAAGTGCAATTCAAATGTCTGTTTCTGGCTTAGCATCCTTAATATGAGAGGGCTCTCTCAAGGGTTAATGATATGGAATAAAGATATATATGGCTAACTCTATTTAGGAAATAAACGGGTTATGATGAATGTAGGTTGAAAATAATATTAGCATGTAGACATTGGGCTTATGGAGTCAAAACTTTCTATGATTCAGTGAGTTTACTTAACATGGAAGTTGAGGCAGGTCAGAGTTTTTAGTAGTAGGACACACACACATGAAACATAAAATTACACAGTCAATTCACTTATAAAGGGAGTCAGAGCATCACATGGATGAATTCTGAGTAATATAAATGAAAACCACTACAAGTGAGATACATAAGAGGTACAGATAGAATAGGAAAGCGCTAAAAACTCCTTCAAAATCTCAAGTTGTTCAAGTATCAAATCTTTGTATTGCTGAAACAGTCAATTGACAATAAGCTGCAATTTTACCAAAAATATCCAACCCTTGACAAATTCGACACAGTGGCCTTTAATAGAGTTGTTACATCATGAGATGATCTTCCCCTAGGCTAGATACATCGAATTTTTGCCTACTGACACCTTGCATAACCATAAAACTTCAACTTTATGACAAACAGACACCTATCCTACTTGGCAGTCCTATTTCAAATATGACTCAAACTACTCATTATTATCTTTAACAAACTTATCTAATAAAACAAGTTACATATTTGACAAGTATGTTGTCACATGGTCGAATTTAGATGATGGAATTCATCACTTTAGGACCACTTAACTGACCTCCTCAAAACTAGGAAACAAAACCCTGTTTTTTAGGCAAATGGTCTTCTTCTTCTTTGAATATTTTGGTTGCCATTTAATCTTCAATTTGTGGTCCTTGAGTGTTGAATAATTTCTTGATATGGTCTTTAACTCTTCCATAATCTCCAGTTGTCCAAAAACTACTCCAAAACCTTCTAAAAAGGTTGAAATACAGTGCACTACGAAAGTAAGGAAGTTTCATAGCGCTGTAAAACAAGCTTTTATCTTCAAAATTTTTAACTCTTTCCTTTTGCATAAGTTTCATCATCCTCAAACACCTCCCTCATACCAATTTCATCTCTTAATAACCTAAAAAACTTTGTCAAAAATCCAAAAAAATAGCTACAGTAGTTTTGTAGCGCTTTGCTGCCCTTCAAGCCTAGAGGTGCCACGAAACTATTGAAAAGTGTTGAAAATGCAGTTTTCTGCATAGTTTTGGAAACTAAAACCTGCAAGTGCCAAAAACTTGTAAATAACATTTTCTCATCCTATATCAACCATAAACCAACTCACCTTAAGCTCTTTCAGACATTTCTTCCTCATTTACAATTGGTTGGGCTATTGGTTCTTCAATAATTGTCATTTAAAGCCATTTTTTCTCTAATTCTTCACGAATGAGTTCAAGTTGCCCTTGAAGGTTCTTGACGTGATTGTTAAGTCTTCTGTTTGTGGCTTTCAGATGAGTGTTCACCTTTCTGACATGCTTAGCTTCTAACCTTGTTGGAATTGTCCATTTAACAAGATGTTGTGTATTGTCTAAGGTTTTAGAAACAGTGTCAACTTGTTCCTCCCAAAATGCATTCATCTTTTCAAATTGAATTTTCTCAACATTGTGTTTCCTAGATTTTTTTTTCATGACAGCAATTTCCTGATTTTTCCAATTTCAATTTCTCTTCAAGGAGCTGCAACTCTGTTTTTTCTATCACATTCTCTTTTCCCTTTTTTTATTTTCTACCTATATCCTTTGATGTGGGTGATGAGAGGTCAATAATCTCTTGAGGTGGTTGAGTTGTCTTAGTAGGTATTTGAACTTCTTTGCTTCTCTCTATTAATTTCCTAGAATGCCTTGTCATAGGCTTTCTTTCTTGGAAAATGAAACCTTCATCTTCTCCCTCAAACTCTAATTTATTTGTAGATTTGGTCTTCTTTAACTTCTACCCACCTTCCTCTATGAATTTAGCTTGGAAAATTGGTGTTTCCTCTAAGTCAATGGCATGTAAAATATCCTCTAGGTTCCCCTTAGCTTCTGCTCTATCTTCTACAGCCATTGGCTTCTCTTCTAAAACCATTGTTTGGCTTCTAGTCATCCTTCTGGTCCCTTGTTTTTTAACAGTTTGTTTCTGTTTTTCAGGTTTGACCACCTTTGATTTCTGTTTTGCAGGTGGTATATTTGGTGTGTCAAGACTCTGCATTTTCTCTGGCTCCTTCATATTTTTCTTACTTGGGTTTTCTCTTGCAGGTTCATTTGGTTTTGCAACCAATGGTTGGCTCTGTTCTGTTGCTAGTGATGATGGGACTTTCTTAGGTTTAGGGGATTTTGAAGGAGTTAGAGCATACAACTCAAAACCATTGACAAACAAGCATGAGGACCAATATCTGCCTAACCTTTGAAGTTCATCTAAAACCAATAATTTCATTAAGCCATGATGAAATAATGATGTCTCACTCGCCTCAGACTTTTCTTGGACCTTATCAACCATCTTTGACAGACTTCTATGCAGATAGAAAGTTAAGTCAAGGGAAATATTACTAGTGAAGTGAAAAAGTAATTTGAAATGATATGAGTAGACTTTGTGATATCTTCCTTCATAGGTAAAGTACTTTTGGATGATGAGCAGCAATTTTGAATAGCTGTCTTTTATGCAGCTTCTTGGAACAACATTAGTGATATCCATCTTAGTGTGTTCAGGCTTCATGAACTCTTTGCACTGCTCCATATCAAACTTGAACCCTTTGAACCATGTTTCTTAACCTCTTGGAATCTTTGTAGCAGCAGCAATAACCTCCGATGTGATGGAAAAATTTAACACTCCCACTTTAGTGGTTGTTCCACTAAAATTCAAAGAAAATACCTTAGATACATGTGTATGATAGCCCTGTAATTTCTCATAAAAGTGTAATCAACATGCATTTCTGAAAGCTTCCGTTACTGTTGGATCTTCAGTGATCACTTTCATGTCTTCAGGTTCATATCTTAGACATTGTCCACCCTTGTGTATTTTTCTCTTCTCTGCCATAGTTTCTCAAATAATTACTCAGCCTCGCTTGATGATGATCAGCCTCACTTGATGAAATTCCAGGCTCGCTTGATAATGTTCAAATTAAACCTTTGAAGAAACCAACCACAATTTTGGCTTAGTACAATAACCCTTCAGAGCTCAGATATTACGCAAGGGGTAAATGATAAATGAGAATGACTAAATTAGGAAAGGATTTGAAGTTTAAATGTCTTCTCATGACTTAATGATGTCTAATACATTGCCTAAACTGACCATGATGACTGCAAACCTGGACATGTACCTTGATTTCATCACTTGATGACTTGAAAAGCATCTAACTTACCCTTTTCCCAATGTTTTTTGACACCCAACAGCTTGACTGACAAGACAGACAGGAAACCGCACTTTCGAGGCGCCTATAGTGTTAATTTGACTATTTTTGCTATGAAACTATCAGCATTTTCGTAGCGAAAAGTGACTTTTTACAGTATAATGTGCTATGAAACTATGGTTTCTTGGCTAATTTGGCCTTTTTGGTACAAAATATTTGGAAAATGAAATGAATCAGAAAATGATGAATGATGTGACATGAAGGAGTTTGAACATGAGTGGGTTTAGACCTTAGGGTAAACTTAAACCATAAAAATTTAATATTTCCCTTAAAACAACTCAAAAATGAATCCTACAACTCTATTTTGACCCAGTAGCCTATTTAACCTTGTCAAAATGATGTTTGAATTTTTTGAGTGATAACAAAGGGCATACTACAAATAAATGTCCCCAAGGAGAGGAGTCTAAAAGAAACAGAGGAAAAAGATCCCAAGAATTGGCACAAAAGTATAATCAAGACAAGAAGTAGAAAGAGTAAAATAAACCTCTTACACATATCCAATGTCTCAGATGTGGATCCAGAAATCACAAAACAAAATTTTTCCCAAATATCCACTTTAGAGAAGAATTACATTTAATGAAAAATGATTGTTTTATTTCTATAGAAACTTCTAGTTTTTCTAATTTTGATTCATCCATAGACCAAATCAATATACATGAATGTAGTTGTACAGACTTTGAAAATTTCCATTGCAGTACTTCAGAGGAAGAAGATACATCAAATTCATAATCCGGAGTTTTCCCACAAAAGGAAAAAATCTGTATGGCTCATATAGAGGATGAAGAAGCAAAAATTCTAGTAGGAATCAAAATGCTTCAAGAAGGAGAAATGAAATGGAATTTATTAGAAGCATTTTTACAGACAACGAAGGACAAGCAAGGAATATCATCATCAAAATCTGTAAGTTCCAAACCCATTTTTGTTGATGCCTTTTTTGAAAAGAATACAAAGTCATTTCTATGAAGTCAACAACAAGCTAAGCAAAGGGATCTTACTTTAGGGGAGGTAAGTCAAGAAAATTATTTGATAAAAAGAGATCTCTATGAACTAAAAGAAAAAATTTGTAGTCTAGAAAAGGGAAAAGGAAAAGTAGAAACATCTACACATATGAAAAATCCCAACATATAAATCTATGAGGCAAAACCAAAAGACTATATGGGCTTAAACAACATGAAAATCATGGCAATTCAGTACCAACAACATCATGTACTGCTGAAAATTAAAATATAAGACCAAATTTTCACAGTCAAAGCATTAATTGATTCAGGCGTTGATCTGAATGTTTTGAATAAAAAAGTAATCTCAACAAAATACTTGAGTTTTGCACACAGGAAGGTCACAGGGCTTGGAGAAAAAGAACTAAAATATGAAATCCAAAAATCCACAATATTTTTCCAAGAATATTGCATGAATGTTCAGTTTGTTGTAGGCAATATACCCATAGACTACATTTTGGGAAATGTTTTTTTAGCAGCTGTAGAACCACACAGTTCTGTGTTGAAAATACTGAGAGGGGGGGTGAATCAATATTCCTTTCAATTAGAGCATTATTTAATATTCAATTATTATCAGTGTTTGTACAATGATAGAAGTAAACAGGAGGAACATAAATGTACACAGTTTTTAAGGTGGAAACCCACTCCGAGACAAAAACCACCTAATGCTTTTCTAATAATTCTTTAATATTCAACTCCAATTGAAAATAAAGCTCCAACTTCCTAGAATCTAGAAAAGCATTCTTCTCCAGCTCCCATTGGATGGACGCTCCAGTGCCCGAGATTATTCAGTAGTCAACTGAACGGATGCCCCAACACCCAATGAGCTACAAATCACCCTAGCACCACCCTACCACCCTATAGAAGAATAAAAGAAGAATGGACTCCCGTACTAGGGAAAATGGTCCACTTTATAATGATATAGAATGATGTAGAAGAAGAAGATATACTAGACCATAACCCCAAATTTGACACAACCACCTAATTATGATCCTAGACCTCCCAAAACTGCCTCTTCAACCCTTGGCAGATAGCCACTAGTACAATTTGTACAATAATGTATTTACGATGACTAAGTACAATGATACCTTTACAATGATTGTATGCAGTGCTGCCCATTTGAAGACTTCATATGATGAACTTATTGTTGCTGTTATGCACCTTGGTTGCTCCTCTTGTCATGCTACCCTCTACTGCACCTTGCTTTGCTTTTCTGCCGTAGAAAGTCTGGTCCTTTGCAACCCTTGACAACACATGATCTAGCTTTTTCTTGCCTTCTAGGATCTCGATATTGAATCTGGTGTATCTTTGTCATTTCAAATCCTCAATATCTGACTTTCAGTCGTGTAGTATTCCTCTGAGTCATCTTTATAATGCCACAGGTTTGACCTAATTTGGATACCTGAAGAGAGAGTTATACCCAATCTCTCACAATGCCCTAATTATGGATTGTTTCAGCATAGTGCACTTGTACGGCATGCCACATGTCACTGTTTCTTCATTTGTTTCTGAAATTGATAGATAGAAAATTATAGACTGTTCAATATCCATAAATTTTTATGGAATTCCAATCTGATACTCAGAGAGAGAGTTATGATGAATTTATCGAAGTCACTTCTTTGAGATGAATTTCAGGATCCTGAAAAAACCCTAATTCACACAGATCATATCTCCAAAAATATTGCGCACCTTGATCTGAAAATTTTACTGCAGCTTCCTCAGGATTTCGGCTTCACCTCATAGAAATTTCAGCTTCTAAACCCTCGTAGAAAAAAATTTAGAGCGAAAATTCCAAGATGACCTGTTTCAGATGGCCGAATCCCTTGCATAAGGAGGAAATGAAGATTACAATTTATATGAATGCTTAAGTTGAGAGGGGCTTCAACAAGTGAACGTGGGAGGGATTTTAGGAGCATAAAAAATATTAATTATGACTTTTCAATGACCCATGCCCCAACCCCATGGGGTTTTAGCCCACTAACTGGGGTACAAACTTCAGACATGAATATCTCTCAAACCGTGAAGAATTACATGGCATGCCATATATCAACGGAAACATCTCGACAAGGAGAAAACATAAAAAACATTATTGACCCAGAATATATTAATTTTATAGGTAAAAATTCCCATGAAATATTGGGTTAGCCCCTGGTGCTGCTTGGGTTGACATCAATGACAACCGCTGATCAACAATCTCCCCCTTTGGCATTGATGGCAACACAAGTACTCCCCCTGTGATCATGGCACCTCTTCCTACAACATTATCTCCCCCTTTAACATCAATGGAAAAGGGTAACTCCCCATGAAACACAACCATCCTGCGGACCTGTACACACTTCCACTCCCGCTGACACACAATCGTCCTGCAGACCTGTACACGCTTCCACTCCCACTTTATATTCTTGAAAAAGGAAAATCTAATGAGAACTTGGGAGAATACCAAGGTTTTGACGAAGATATTCAAATGCTTCATGAGGTAAAGGTTTAGTGAAGATATCAGCAATTTTTTCTTTAGTACAAACATACTCAAGTTTGATATTCTTCTCAGCGACTTGTTCTCTAAAAAAATGATATTTGATCGGAATGTGTTTTGTTTTTGAATGCATGACAGGATTCTTGGAGATGCTGATGGCACTAGTGTTGTCACAGAATATGGGAATAGGCTCACTGAATTGTACTTCAGGATCTTGAAAATTTTGTTTCATCCAAATAACTTGAGTACAACATCATGATGCTACAATGTATTCTGCTTCCACTGTAGATAACGATATTGAAGTTTGCTTTTTGCTCAACCATGATACAAGACAACCGCCTAGATAGAATGCTGCTCCACTAGTACTCTTACGATCATCAATGCTTCATGCCTAATGTGCATCTGTAAAGGCTTGAATAATGAGATTGTTACCCTTGGGATACCACAAGCCATATTCTTCTGTGCCCTTTAGATCTCGAAGAATTCTTTTGACGACAATAATATGAGATTCTTTTGGTGCTGCTTGGAATCTTGCTACTTGTCCAACTGCTTGCATAACATCTGGCCGAGAGGCTGTTACATATAGAAGACTACCAATCATAGATCTGTACAACTTCTGATCCACATCCTTAGATGAGTCGTCTATGCTCAATTTGCAACCTGTTACCATTGGAGTAAGGACAAGTTTGCAATCTTCCATTTTCAATTTCTTGAGCATTTCCTTGATGTACTTGGCTTGACATATAAATATTCCTTTCTCTTGCTGAGATATTTGAAGCCCTAAGAAGTATGTCAGCTCACCAAGTAAATTCATCTCAAACTCACTTTGCATCTTTGTAGAAACGTTCTTACTTAGTCGATCATCATTACTACCAAATATTATATCATCCACATATACCTCAACAATTGTTAAATTATCTTTATCTATTTGTACATAAAGATTGCTATCAACGGTACCTTTCTTGAACCCTTATTGACATAGATATCCATCAAGACGAGCATACCATGCTCTGGGAGCCTACTTTATACCATATAGAGCCTTCTTTAACCTGCATACATAGTCTTCTTTTTGTGATATTAGAAAACCTTCAGGTTGTTTGATGTAAACGTCTTCTTCTAATTCTCCATTCAGAAATGTTGACTTAACATCCATTTGGTAGACTTTGATTTTTTTTTAACATGCATAGGCGAGAAACATTCGGATGGCTTCCATTCTGGCAACTGGTGCAAATGTTCTTCGAAATCAATTCCTTCCACTTGTGCATAGCCTTTGCAAACCAATCTTGCTTTGTTTCTGGTAACCTGCCCATCTTCATTCAATTTGTTCCTGAACACCGATTTAGTCCTAATGAAATTTTTATCTTTTGGTCATGGAACTAATTCCCAAGTGTTATTTTTCTCAATTTGATCCAATTCTTCATTCATATCTTCTACCCAATGTTCATTTTGGCTAGCTTACTCAAAACTACTAGGCTCAAAGGTTGCTAGAAAAGCAATGTGAGCTTGTTGTGATGAACGAAGTTATCGACCTTCATTTATGTCACCAATGATTTGATTTGATGGACGGTTCTTTTGAATCAACTCTTTTTTTCTCCTTAGAGGAGCTTCTTGTTGTTGTTCTGGTATATCTTGATGATCATTGTTTACTTCTTCCTCATTGATAGTTGCTTCTTGTTCTACAATTTTATCTGTGCCTTTTTCAGCCTCTGTCTCAAGTTTCAAAGATTCTATATCTTCATCATTACTCGCTAGAATACCATCTTCGCCAAATGTAACATTTATGCTGTTAGTATGATTCTTTCATCGTAAAAGATAACTTTAGCTATGCATATCAAGTAGCCCTAACATCAATTAGGGCCGCAAAATATCTTTAAGTTCGATGCATAAAATTATAACTAAGCATAAAAGATATTAAGCAGATAAAATGTAAAATGGCTCCATGCATCCAATGGACAAGACAAGAACAATGTATAAAAATAATCTTATATTGTATTAAAGAATGGGGCACCTGAGAGGAAAACAAGAAAGGTGTTTTCCAGTTATCCTCAGTGGGATGGGTTATTGGAAGTCCTCAGTGTTTCATATCTAAAATTCCTCTCTTTGGTTAATGTGGAAAACCCTAACAAACATGGAACTCAATGGGAGTTCAAAATGCAAACAAATGAAATTGGTGACCAAGAATAGAGCTAGTGTGATCTAATGAAATGGAGGTGACTAATGAATGGGGAAAACCCTTCTATTTAGAACAAAATATTGGAGTGTTCTAGAACTCGGTGCATGAATAAAATATTATTAATCACATTCTAGAATCACCCTTTAGGAATATTTTATTATATTTGTTGGAGGGAAAAGGGTTTTTGACTTGGGTCAATTCATTTATTTATAAATAACAAATAAATAAATGATTTATTTATTATTTAAGGGAAATGAGGGGAATATAATTAAATAAATAATGGTTTATTTAATTATTTAAAAATGATTTAGTCAAATTTAACTATGAATAGTATTTTAATAATGATTTAAATAAATTTTTCTTAGGAAATAATTAAATAAATAATGATTTATTTAATTGATTACCTTGTTTTGGGTTAAATATGACCAAGAAATGTAAATAGATGTGGTGAAAGAAATTTTAATTGGGGTAAAATTGGTCTTACATGGTGTACTTGGGTTCATCTAACGATAATGGGTTAGATGACCAAAAAATGGTGTAACAGATTCCCCCCCAACGTACGAGTGTTAGGAGCAAATCTTATGACCAAAGTACGTTGTAAGAACTCAGTCACTAGACAGCAAGATAGAAATGAAAGAGAGGAATGTAAGGTAATCTAAAGTGGTGGAGTACTAGTCCCTGAGGAGACGAGACTTATAGGTGCAACAAGTCTCAAGTGTAGGATGTGGTACCAATGTGAAAGGCAGTGGGGGGGAATACCTATGCCTGCCGAGACAATAGTACGAAGTATAAGGCGCTCAGAAAACCACGGAACGCAATAGTAAAACCAGTGCTGGCCTAGACATGAGCCAGAAAACAAGAATGATAAATCCCACATACATGCGATGCCTGGAATAAGCGTCAAGACTTATACAATAATATGGTAGTACATGAGATACTAATACACCCAAATTCCCCCTACACACGGGGAAGGGCTCGCGAAATCGGACCGACACGTGCAAATCGAAGAGGTGCTACAAGCGACTGAGGCCGATATCATCAAATGAGAGGAGCTGCATCAAGGGCTGGAATGAAGAAGTCATCCGGGTATGTGGGGGGCTACCTGCAGGGCCACCCCCTCATGAGGGTTGAAACATCTCACACACACCCAGGTATCACCAATAGCTGCTGCTGCATCACTGAACCATCAAGTGTATAGATCACGATCAGGCTAAAAAGAGCTCGAACCAAGGTATAGTGCCCCCTAGACCTGACTTCTGGATTAAATGAGCTGTTGTCGACAGAAGTAGGTCTACCATAGGTGAGGAAACGAGGGAACCCCAAGTAAGGCACGAGAGAAATGGGGGGGAGCGACGAACAGACGGACACTAATGATGATGAAATGAGGGATACCGAGTGATGGATGGATGACTTCCCTTGTGAGAGCATAAAAGGAAGGAATGGCTTGGCAGCGACTGACATAGTATCGTGAGGGATAGGGGACAATGGGACTGAGGGCTATGAGAGGGGGACCAAGCAATGAAGAATGGATATATATAGCGGGATACAAAGGGGATGCGAGATAGACTCTGGGACTGATGATGACTCAACTTGGATGCTCTAAACAAGGGCGACTCGATGGTGCTGCCATATAGTAAAGGTCCAATGGGGAACCATAAAAACATGAGTACAATAAGGTATCTCATGACGAAAATCAACACGAAAAAAGACAAGTAAGGAGGAAAAGTGGTGACCCAGGTACAAGTGTTGTAAGTGAAGAAATTCGGTTTTGAGGAGAGATGAAAAGGTCCTTCATGGACAAAATGTGTCCTGGTGAAGTATCAAAACATGAAAAACTAACAAACACCCATTTGAGTGCTCGGTGAGAGCTTTCCAACGGTGCAGATGGTTTGTCAAACGGGGCTATGGTTTAGTTGCAGCTGGCGAAATAAAAAACAGGGGTTTCTCTACTAATAAGGCTTTTTCCCTCCAAAATCATTCATTTGCTTGTGTAGCTGTGGTGAATGTGGAGAGGAGAGAAGGCCCTAAATCTTGCAGCGATCGTAGCGAACAAACTGACCATTGGAATCGTGATTCGTCGATGGCAGGTAAGAGGTCTAATCCTACTCTTTGTTTTTGATGGATTCAAAGTTTAGATTAGGGCCTAAAATCTCAGTAACTGCCCCTACTTCTCCCTCACGGCTGGGTCGCACTTTTTGGGGAAAAACTGCGACCTGGGACGTAGGTTTGAGCCTGAAAAGTGCGACCTGGCCCAAGTTTTGGCTGAAAAGTGCGACCTGTGAGAGGATGTTGGTGTCGTTGAAATGATAGTTGTCGTGATCCAGGTGGATATTGGTGGTCACCCGCCTATTCCACTTGGGGCTCCACCATTGTCTATTTCAGTTTTTCAGTTTCGGCACAGTTTACTATTTTTAGCAGTTTTTCGGGTCCTAAACTTCCGGAGCCGTTTTGAGGCCCCAAACGACGTTTTTTGGGAAAACGGAGGGCAACATGGGTCCATGGACCGATGTTGCCCGTTCCAAATTTGTAGTCCTCGGATAGATCTTTCTAACGAGGTATGGTACGGGTCAAACGGAGATCGTATGCCAAAGTTACGCCCCTGGGAAGTTGAAACACCAATTTACCCAAACGGGGCCCATAGTTTTGGCGCTTCATCTCCTAGGGTTAGGCTTTTGGCTGTTTAGGATTTCCCATTGTTTCTAAATGATAAATAGGCCCTCGAGCCTCATTGTAACACAGTTCAGAGGCCTGTAGCCGCCACATCTCTTCTCAGAGATAGCTACCAGCGCCCTAGCCAGTTTTATTTCCATTCTGTCTGTAAGCAAATTTCAGTTCTTTGATATTAATGAAATGAAGTGTTATTTCCACTGCATCTCTATATTTATGTTTATATGTTTATTCGCGCGCTCTCACACAACCGGATCGCTGTACCGAGCGGTCCCGCGCCGATCCTTTGCATGTCCCCAACGAGGTCGGGGTATAAGGAGCTAGGGCTTGATCTGGTGGAACCTTTGCAAGATCAGCCTCGCAAACCTCGACGGACGCCCATGGGGGACGAAAAGAAAGATGAGGGAGCAGGAGATCCCATCAAAATATTGCTCGAGGAGGCCCTCGAAAAACAAAGGAACGCGATGATGGATAGCTTTGCTCAGATCCTTCAACGGCTGCCCACCGGCGGCGCATCTGCATCCAGTAGCCACTCTGGAGTTGCGACTCCCTTTAAGGTACAAGTAAATTTTGACATTCCCATAATTGAGGGTCAAATAGACGCAGATGCCGTAGATAGATGGTTGAATCTATTAGAAGGATATTTCTCTGTTCATGACTTTTCAGACCGGGAGAAGATTATTTTTGCACTCTTCAAAGCTACCCCCCATGTTAAGGACTGGTGGGAAACCTACTGTGAGAACAAGGACCAGACAGAACCCTCTCTGTTCTCGGCCGTACCAACTTGGAATTCTTTCCGAGACGCCGTCAAGGAACAGTACTATCCCGTGGGGAGCTATGAGGACAAGTACATACAATGGATCACGCTGCGACAACAAAGGGATCAAGATGTGCATGAGCTGACGAATCTGTTCCATACCCTGCGCACAAAGTTGGGTATCAAAGATTCAGAGAAACATTTGGTGCTAAAGTATCGCAGCTGTCTGCACAGATACATTCAGGAGGAAATGGAGTTCCTCGACATCTCCTCGCTTGGCACGACATACCGGTATGCTGCCAAGATTGAGCAGAAATTCAAACAGAAGAAGCGAGACTTTGGATCTGCGAATCAAAAGCAAGGGAAAGGTGCTTCCAAACCACAGAACAAAGGAAAGAGCCAAGGCATGGTGACTAAATACAACCCGTCAAAGCCACAAGAAAATAAAACGACCACAAAGCCAAAGAAGGACATGGGAAAGTGGTGTGAGTTCCATAAGAGCTCCACTCACAACACAAGTGAGTGTCGGGCCAAGCAGTCGCTAGTGGCCGAGATGAGGGCTTCTGAGTCAGATGCATGCTCCGACTCCGAATCAGAACCTGAAAAGGGGAATGAAAAAGGGAAACAGATTATCGATGCGGAGCCCAACGCCACTGTTGCCACTACAAAGGTCCAGAAGGAGGAACCGGAAGATCCAGAGGAGGAACGACTCTTCCACTCCCAGATGTGGGTAAAGGGCTCCCCTGTACAGTTCATTGTCGACAATGGGAGCCAAAAGAACCTCATTTCAGCAGACGCCGTGAAGCGGTTGGGCTTGCCGACCACAGCTCACCCACATCCATACACCATCGGGTGGCTTCACCAAGGACGAGATCTCCGCGTCAGCCGGCAGTGTCGCCTTCCCTATAGCATCAAGCCCTTCACGGATGAGGTATTATGTGACGTTGCTCCTTTTGATGTTTCTGATGTATTATTAGGACAACCATACTTGTGGAAGCGTCATGCTGTGTATGAGTCTCGGCCTCGTGCTGTTATTGTTACTTTGGGAAATAAGTTGTACAGGATACGAGAGGTACCACCTCCTGCTGCTATCTCTTTGGTTACTGCAAAACAATGCAGTAAGCTCATTTCCCAAACCAGGAAATTCGTTTTCCTGATGATCCGCCCCCAGGGCAAGAAGAAGACTGTGGCCACGACCTCCAGACAGTGCCCCTCTGCACGACAACAACAAATGGATAAGGTTGTGGAGGAGTACGGGGACATCTTCACCTCACCCACAGGGGTTCCTCTGCACTGTCAGGTCAAGCACCCAATTGATCTGACCCCAGGTGCGCCGCTACCCAATGGACCGATCTATCAGCGCTCTGTTCTGGAGAATGATGAAATCAAGAGGCAGATTCAGGAGCTGTTGCAGAAAGGTCACATCAAACCAAGTTCATCGCCCTGTGGGAGCCCGATCGTGTTGGTACAGAAGAAGGATGGGACGTGGAGACTCTGTATTGACTATCGGGCGCTGAACAAGATCACTGTCCGGAATAGGTACCCAATCCCACGGATTGATGACCTTCTGGACCAACTCAAAGGTGCAAAAATATTTCAGCAAGATCGACCTGAAGTCTGGGTATCACCAGGTACCAATTGAACCCTCCGATGTGTGGAAGACTGCCTTCAAAGCCAAGGAAGGCCTTTTCGAATGGTTGGTCATGCCTTTCGGGTTGAAGAATGCTCCCACCACCTTCATGAGGATGATGGATGACATCTTGCGGCCATTCACCAACTCATTTGTAGTGGTGTACTTGGATGACATTCTGATCTTCAGCCAGACTTGGGAAGAGCACCTTCACCACATCCGACAAGTCCTCCAAACACTGCGGCAACACAAGTTGTGCGCCAATTTGGAGAAGTGCACTTTTGGCATGACCCAGGTTCAATATCTGGGATACATTATTGATGAAAGGGGGGTGCATGTGGATCCGGCCAAGATCCAAGTCATTCGGGATTGGCCAGCCCCAACCACTATAACAGAGCTTCGCAGCTTTCTGGGTCTTGCTAATTTCTATCGGAGGTTCGTGTTGGGATTCTCTCATATCACTTGGCCCTTGATTCAAGTCACCAAGGGAGGAGTGAGCAAAATTCTTTTGGTCGGAACCTCAACAGAAGGCGTTCACAGAATTGAAAAATTGCCTCTGTTCTGCCCCAGTGCTCACTTTACCGGACTTGCAACAGCCATTTGAGATCGAGACAGATGCCTCTGACTATGCTATTGGGGTAGTTCTTACTCAACAGGGACATCCAGTGGCATTTCACAGTGAGACATTGTCTGACACAGTTCGCAAGTACCCCACATATGACAAAGAAATGTACCCCATTGTGCAAGCTTGTCGACAATGGAAGCATTACATTTTGGGGAAGGAAACAATCATCCATACAGACCACAGGCCCCTGCAGTTCATACAGACACAAGGGAAGTTGCAGAATGATCGCCATCAGAAGTGGTCTACGTATCTGCAACAGTTTCATTTGAACATCAAGTATAAGAAGGGTAGCACCAATCATGTTGCAGATTGCCTCAGCCGACCACCGATCGTGGCGCTCACCACTGTGCTCAACTCTTGTGGGCACGAGACTTCTGATTGGCCGCTTCTCTATGAGAGTGACCCAGAATTCGGCCAAACTTACAGGGCACTCTTGGGGGGTACGCAAGTTCCAAATTTTCACCTCCAAGATGCACTTTTATGTCACATGGGACACCTTTTTGTTCCTTCAAGCGAGCGTGCCAAGATGATATGGGAAGCACACTACAGTCGAGTCGCTGGGCATTTCGGGGTCGAGAAAACAGTAGCAATCCTGCAGAAGTATTTCTATTGGCCAAACCTTCGAAAGGATGTCGAGAAGCACATCAGATCCTGCACTGCTTGTGTCATTGCCAAACCGACCATCAAGAAGCAAGGCCTATATACTCCTCTACCTACCCCTAGTCGACCTTGGGAATCCATCTCCATGGATTACATGTCGGGCCTGCCTTCTACTAAGCAGGGAAATGACCGTGTTTTTGTGGTCGTCGACAGATTCTCGAAGATGGCCATTATGGCGGCCTGCAAGAAGAATATCACAGCAGAAGCCACTGCTAAACTCTTCTTTGAACGAGTGTGGGTGCACTTTGGGATCCCACAGTCTATCATATCAGATCGGGATAGGAGGTTCCTCAGCACATTTTGGTCCAGCCTCTGGTCGATGTTGGATACCAAGCTCACCAAGTCCACAGCTTTCCATCCCCAAACAGATGGCCAGACAGAGGTCGTCAACAGAATGATTGTACACATTCCGCGCATGTACAATTCAAAGCATCCACGCACATGGGATGAGAGCCTCCCCTATGTACAACATAGTTATAATCGGGCTCTCCACAATTCAATCGGCCATAGCCCCTTTCAGGTGGGCTTGGGATTCCAGCCACTATGTCCCATTGACGTAGCCATGCCATTTGCAGCTGCTCAGGCCAATTCAGCTCATGTCCAGTCTGAAGTTGACAAAGCAAGTAGCTTCATCGAGCGCATTCAACACATCCACCAATAGGTTCATGATATATTGGACAGAGCCAATGCCAAGTACAAGCAACGCCATGATCAACACCGGGTGCCACACAACTTCCAGGTGGGTGACAAAGTATGGCTACATTTACAGAAGGAGCGCCCACTGACCCCACCGCAAGCTTCGCCCGCCCGATACGGGCTGCACACCATCACTTCAAGGCTTTAGGGAACAATGCATTCGAGCTCGCATTCCACCATTCCTTGGTCTCCACCCGCCCTCAATGTGGATCGACACTTCATTTCCCACCTCATCGACACCCTTATTATCGTTAACAACTCACACCAACCGAGCAATCCGTATCATGGAATAAAGCCATTGCCGCATTGCATCATGGGACATGCAAATCAAGAACACTTCCGTCAAGAGAAGATCCAACTATATCGTTGTCAAAGTCGTCAACTCCTCAAGACCAAGGAAAGTGGTTCACCAGGGACCAAGTTCAACAGAAATTTCCTCATCTCATGGAGGAACTTAACGCAATGGGACCATTGCTTCCTAAGGGAGGAGGAATGATCCAGGTGGATATTGGTGGTCACCCGCCTATTTCACTTGGGGCTCCACCATTATCTATTTTAGTTTTTCAGTTTCGGCACAGTTTACTATTTTTAGCAGTTTTTCGGGTCCTAAACTTCCGGAGCCGTTTTGAGGCCCTAAACGACGTTTTTTGGGAAAACGAAGGGCAACATGGGTCTATGGACCGATGTTGCCTGTTCAAAATTTGTAGTCCTCGGATAGATCTTTCTAACGAGGTATGGATAAATCCGGATCAATAAGTGAGGCTTAAATGCACACTAAGCGCATTTTTATAAAATTCGTTTTTAAAAACCGGATTAACGTTGATGTGGGATTAGCGCTAATTAGTCAGCGCATTAAAATCTTAACTGCGCATTATCAAAACTCCCGCGCCTTTAGTTATGGAGCAAGGTTGTATGGGGAGGGGGTTGCCCCCCCTCCAAACCCCCGTTGGAGATACCATTTGAAAACAAATATATGTCGGCGTGTTGATATATCAAGGATTAAAGCTTTGGGCCAGTGGTAAACCAGAACGTTGTTGTGGGGGAGGTCGTGGGATCGAGCCCAACTCTGTAATAACATTTTGTCAACAGACTTTAGAACCGAAACCTTAGGTTTAAATAAAATGTTTGCCCTCCTTTGAACTTTGGTTATATAGACTTCGGAATATTGATCAAACCTCAAACTTTGATATGATATAGGAAATTGCACGCGATATATATATATAAAATATGCTTGGACTTACCATGATAGGACTTTGACATATGAATATATGTGCCACCATATAAAATGTATTAAAACCAACCTTGGACCATATAATTCGACCTTGATGTATGGAATTTTGAACTTTGGAGAGGGTCCACCGGAGGGGCACGTGGCGGCCTTGGGGACACCACGTGTGGGTATGCCGGTGGACGTGTATCAAAAATATAAGAAAATCGAATTTAACCTTAGTAGTGATCATGGTAGGTTTAAATAAACGTGTGCCCTCCTTTGAACTTTGGTTATATAGACTTTGGATATTGAGTCTGACTCAGACTTTGATATAATGAAATTTGCATCAATATATGTATATATATATATATATATATATATATATATATATATATATATATATATATATATATATATTTGGACTTACCATATAGTCGGACTTTGACATATGAATATGTGCCACCATATAAAATGTATTAAAACCAACCTTGGACCACTGATGGGCTTGATGTATGGAATTTTGAACTTTGGAGAGGGTCCACGAGGAGGGCACGTGGTGGCCCTTGTTTGCACCACGTGTCAACGTGCGGGTGGGTTATATAAATTCGAATTCAACCTTAGGAGCGAATCCATAAAAAAATTTCACCTTCAAACCTTGACATGCGAATTTTGCAGTGACACTTGTCACAGTGTGATTGGGTGAAATGGAGGAAAACCCAAATTTATATCCTTTGACCCTGTTTGACCATTTCTTTTTAAATTCGCCTGTTTGACACAACAATCAATAGGCTCTAACTTCCTCATATAGACTCTGTTTTGAGTAAAACAAATTGCATCGGATTCTTGGCGACGAGACGAATCTGGTTGTTGTAGTTTGGTGTGATTCTGAGCACATTGAATTTTTGGCAAATTTTTACCCCTAATCCAAATTCCGATCATTAGAATCCCCACCAATCGCGATTGGAGATGTATACAGATTTTTCTATAAACATGAGGGCCCCAACAGTCAGGAGTTTTTCTTTAGTATTAGTGCCCATTCCAAACCCCAAACTAGCTTTTATAAAGTGGTTGCTAGCAAGATGAATGATAAAACCACCTGCACATTTCTCCCATTAAGTTGTGCCATCAAAGAAGGCAATGGGATAATCAAGATTAAGAATAGGACTAGCTTCATTTCTCATATGAAAATTCCTGTTCTTAGGAGGATATTCCTTCCAGAAGGCAACCACTTTAGACGTGGCCAAAACCAAGTTAGGCATTATATTTTCAAATATCAAATTGTTATAAACCCCATAATTTCCACGCAATGATGATCGAAATCGAAAAGGAAATTTTCCTGTTAGAATACCAAAACATAAGGCAATCACCAAAGGAGTCAAAATGCCCAGACATCTTAATACCAAGAATAGCAAGAATATTACACCATAGAGTTTTAACAGCCTCGCACCTGAGAAATAGATGATTTATGCTTTCCCTTCTCCTCTGCGTAAATGCAGATGTTGGGACCTTGAACGCCCCTTTTCTTTAAGTTATCCCATGATAAAATTTTATTCTTCATAATTAATCACAAGAAGGTTTTGAGCTTTGAAGGGAGATTCCATTTCCAAATTATAAAATTCCACCAAGAGGCTTCCACCTAACAAGAGGAAGAGACAATTTCCAAGTACACTAATTTTGCAGTCACACTACCCGAAATGTTATCCTAGGCCCAAACAAGCCTGTCCTTCTCTTTGGACAGGCTAATACCATTGAGGGACAGATTGAAGACAAAACGATCCCATTCAATAGCAATATTACCTTGCAGAAATAGATGAGATGAGGAAAGCCAACGACCCTTAGAGCAGTCAAAAGGGAAGGAACTAAATGCTTGAGCTAGCAAATACAAACCTTTGGAATTAAGGGAATTGACCAATGAATCAGATAAGAAACAAAGAGGGATTCCACCAAGAAAGGGATATTTTCCCAGACGGATCTAATAACCATTGTCGAACTTTCATAATAGCCATTTAAAGATCCACGGAAAGGAAGGCATGATACATTTCCAAACAATAGATCCAGAAACAATAAAGACGAAAGAGGCTTCAACATATTTACGAACCCAATCACCCATGGATTGTCTTTTGAGGTACTTATCCTTGATCAGAGAACTCCATAATCCATTACTTGCCAGGGCTCCCAAAAAATTCTTAGCAGTTAGAGATTTCCCAAACCATAAGAGGTTTTTAAGCCCCCAACCCCCTAAGATTTTTGGCCTAGAGAGGGAATCCCAACTTGCAAGATGAATTTTGTCTATCTCCACCATGCTTGACCATAAGAAATGTAACATTTTTTTTCTAATTTTATTGAGAACAAAAGATGGAATTATTACCAAACTCGTCCAGAAAACATGAATGCTTTCAAGGACCGATTTTGCTAGCACCAACCGACCCGCAAGGGACAACCATCTGTAACACCAACAATCATTTTTTTTATACATTCTTGACCAACCAAAACCAGTTTTCGTTCTTGTAATTATTGGGTTTGAGCCAGAAGTTGAGGTATTTAAACCCAGTGTCCAAGTCCTCCCTGCAAGGCCAAATATCCCTTAAACTTGCTAATATTGAATCCTCAATCTCATGGTGGAGAAAACCGGATTTATCTAGGCTAACCTCCATCCCTTTCATCAAGCAAAATATTGGGATAATTTTCTTATAAGCAATACATTCGCCCACAGAGTCGTCCCCTAAAATAAGCACATTGTCAACAAAGAGTAAGTGAGAAATGATTAAAGCACTTTAATACATTTTATTCTTCCTTCCCTTCTTTCCTACAAGATAAATCTATTAACCCCTTTAATGACCAAAAGGAGGAGGAGAGGGGACAAAGGGCATCCCTGACAAAGCCCTCTGGAGCAGGGAAAAAAATGAGAAGGGGAGTCGTTAATTAAGGTAGCAAAGGAAGCAGAAGAGACACGAGCCATTATCCATTTGGTTACAATTGGCCCTAAACCAATTTGAATTAGTAACATCTTGAGGAAATCCCAGTTAACCTTGTCGTAAGCTTTCATTAGGTCTAATTTGAAGATGTGGGCTTTGATATTTTTGACCTTGATTGAATGAAGGCACTCCTGGGAAATACCAATAACTTCGTGAATCTACCTTCTAGGAAGGAAACCAAATTTCTCCTTATAAATTTACAACGCCAACTTCACCTTTAGTCTGTTAGTTATGGTTTTAGCAATCATGTTATAGACCAAGTTACATAGTGAAATGGGTTGGAATTGATCAAAGGAGAGGGCTTTAAAAATTTGGGAATTAAGGTGAGGAAAGTGGCATTGATAGAGTTGTTAACTATGGCTTTGACTCTAGACTCCTCAACAACTTTCAAAAGGTCATTCCCCAACATATCAAAGAAATGAATAAAAAAATCTACAGTCCAGACGTCATGCCCAAGACTCTTTTCTTTAGCACAACTCTTAAAATACCTTAAATCTCATCCATGGAAACCTATCTACCAACAAAATTTTCCTCTTCTTCAAAGGAAAAATCAGGGAACATTTTTTATTACCTGTAATTGCTCCATTAATTTATTGATAGGGGGTAGATTAAAAAGAGAGGAGAAATGAGAGACCATCATTATCAGAAATAGTCAATCCATCAGGCCCCTTCAATTCCCAAATAGAGTTGATTTATTTTCTATAAGAAGCATACTTGTGAAAGAATTTGGTGTTACCGCCACCCTTGGATATCCAATTGCCCCTGCTTTTTATTCTCCAAGCTTCTTTGTCTAGCTTTAAAATGTGTAATTTTCTCAATTGAAGGTTGCACAGGTGTGCTTTCGTTTCCGAAGGGAACATATCTTTGTAAAAAAGGCGGTTGAATAAATTTATTTCCTACTTAATCGATCCAAGCTCAACATTTAGCTTTCTTTTCTTATACTTCTCCCATCTGACAACCAATTTATTCAATAAGTTTAAATTAAAAGAGAAATAATCCACGTCTGAAGCAAGAAAAGGCGTGTCTAGAGTGTTAGAGAATGTAGTAGGGCAACTATTAATTCAAATTCTCCTTAACCTTAACAATTTCTTGTGAACTCTCCAGATGCGGATGCATATGAGGCTTGATGGGACATGGCACCCTACGCGTCTCCTGAAGGAGCTCGCGTGGGGTGGCCATATGGCCCTTTGTACAGGCTTTAATGCAGTCTTAAATTCGCCAGCTCGAGCCGACGTTAATACCTCTACTTGGACACCCATTCAACTTCATATGGCGGTTCACTCGGCCATGGAATTCGTTCTGGATTGTTCGGAAGGTTGTAATTGCAGTGGAGGCTCCCTGCTTCCTCTTAGCGGTGTTTGCCCTCCCGGCTTTGCTGAATCCAGCACAAGAACGCACACTGGTCGTCGTTGCACCTTGCTTGCTTGTTTTGAGCCGCTTCCCGGGTACCATTTCACCCACAGTCTCTTCTGTAGTGTCAATTATCCTTATTGTGCTTGGGAGGCTCATCTCGGTGGTTCTACTTCTTTGCGCTGTGCTCGGACGACATTTTTGAGCGGTGTCAACTCCTCTCTCTGGGCCTCTGCGTTCTCTGTCTGCCACTTCTGCGGAAGAATTCATCACCCCGCCTCTGCCTCCATGCCGCGCCTCCGCCACCGAATGCGATGTCGGCGAGGCACTAGTTAGGGTCGTGGAGCTCGGTATCGCCCTTCTGCAAGTTCTGCCTCGGGGTCCTCCTCAACTGATGAGGCACTGGACCAGCCTCAGGTCATGCAAAGTTACAGAAGACGAGGCCGACATGGTGACTCTGTTCATTTTGATAGGAATTTCCCCCCTCCTGCTACTGACCCCCCCAATTGTGCAATCCCTCCTGTTTCTCATGAGCCTGCAAGCCTCCCTATCCGTCAAACCTCCCAGCGGGCTGATTTTCGCTTTGAATTCTCCTCAAACCGTCCCATTGTTACAGCCTTCATCACTGTAACTCTCCGGGAAGAGTCCCCTCTCCCTGCTCCGATCCCTGCAACCTCTTCCCTGCCCCCTCCCGTCCCTAGCTCCCCCAGAAGCTCGGTATTGCCTGCAGACTTCTCTCTGTCTTCCATGGAGGCACTGCGCAAGGTGGATGCAGACATTGGAAAAGAAGGCAATCTCAAAGGCGGCACGGATGACAACAATGATGATTATGGGTGCAGGATTGTGGAGGAATCCCCGACTCAGGCTCATGAACCGTGATCCTCACAGCTCTCAAACTGTTATGGTATTCCTGACCAATTACTGTTGGAAATTTCTGTTCTTTTGCTTTAAGGCTCAGCTGGAAAGGTTGATTATTACTTTCT
The DNA here is from genome assembly GCA_034641835.2 of Pinus albicaulis. Classification (NCBI taxonomy): domain Eukaryota; kingdom Viridiplantae; phylum Streptophyta; class Pinopsida; order Pinales; family Pinaceae; genus Pinus; species Pinus albicaulis. The sequence continues at coordinate 1,958,689,516 of CM076578.1, read as the reverse complement.
GTATCTTTTTCTCTGTTATCTTGCTAAGTATGAACTGTAGACGGGTTTCCCTTCCAAGGGCGGTCAAAATATTTTTGTTAAAAGGACTGGTTTCCCTACAAGGGCAGTCCAGACTCTCTTGGAAAAGCATGGATATCAAGCCCAGTGTTCAGGCTCTCACAGATGACACTATGGCAGTTTTGTATCAGTAACCTTTATACATAATAAAATTAGTTTTACTTAGAAAAAAAAAACAATTTCTTGTGAACTTTAGTTATATTCTTGTGTTTCTTTATTAGATATTTTCATCAAACAATTATCAAGAGCATCAACAATAAAGATAGTGGATAGAAGTATTAAGCTCCAAGCCAGGGCAAGACCCCTCTAAGGGGAAAACCCAAAAAGAATATCTTCTCTACTTATAGGACCTGCTTCAAATGAGAAAACCAAGACCAAAAACCCTAGACCGAGTCCTCCTCCAAGCACCAAGTCAACCCTTTAAGAATCCCATCCAATGATCTCAAAGATCAACCAAGTCAACAAGTGTCAATCCTTCTTCAATCAACTTCCATCTTCAACTTCGGCGTCCAACTTCAAGTTTGTAGCTTCGGTCCCTTGGAACAATAGAAATACTTCTTTCTGGCACGTGACAATATTCCAAGAATCCCTTCCTCAAGCAAGACAATGTCTCCAAAGTCAACGAGAGTCAAAGTTAGATAAAGATAGTATTTTAGACCTCTTGCAACTTGGATATGAAATTTTCAACCTCTTGCAACTTGAACCTGCAATTTTCAGCCTATAGAAACCCTAACCATCACATGTGTGGACATAAATAGATATAAATTATGTTTCCTTCCTTAGCTTGGTCTTCTTCCTTGTCTTTTAGCTTTCTTTTATCTTCTTCTTGCTTGATATTGAACTCTCCTTACTACAAATCGAATTGATGATGAAGGAGGTCGAAGTTACTTGTATATATGTAGCCTTTCCATGAGGTCAAATACCTCTCACTAGGTTGACTTGTCACTTCGAGGGTCGACTTGTGTTTGGAGGCTAATAAGACTTTCTAGACTCAAAATCAATATCTTTTACGTGTTACGAATTGCACAATAAGGTCTTACACAATTGACAATGACTCTATTAACTCAAGAAAAATATTATTTTTACATGACAAACCATAGAAGCATGAAGAACATGCTTGACCTAGACTAACCAACAAAATGGAGCATGAAATAATGCTTTTCTTTCTTCTTTTTCTTGTAGCATAAGATATACATAATGACATGAGTACATTGACAATTATGAAGACCAAAACTAGTTAAATTTTCCAACACTCTCTCATAACTAGGGAGATATTCATAATTGTACACCTGGTACAAGGATATTCTCAAATTGAAGAGTTCACATAAGAAGACTCAGTGGTAAGCCATCTTTAAGCATCAACATTATAACTGACATTTTCAACATAGTAAGGCCTCAAATGAAAAGCTCTTATTATATCACAGTATAATGTTTGGAGGCTTTATGTGAGATACCACACTACCTCTTCAAGGTACATACCCCATCCAAATGTTCACTAGTTAAGTCCTTTTAGGACTATTATTATCTTGGATTCCCAATCCTAAAAGAATATTGGTCCTCTTTGACCTCTCTTATATTGGATACTTGTCCAATCCTCAAAGAGTGTCAGTCCACTTCCTATCCTGGATTTTCTATCATCAAGGAAATCCCAGATGCTTATCTAATACTCCGTCCACCATTCTCTCTCCATGGTCTTCACTTAGACATACAACTGTTAGTCTTGGCCTAGTGCATGACACGTGAAGAAGAGAGTATAAATGTGATGTTCATCATCACTCCCTCTCAACCAAAAAGGAGATCCTCATTCCCTTTTAGGGAATTGATCCTTGTTCCTTTTCAGTCATTAAAGGAGACTTCCTACTCCCTCTAAATCATATAGGAGATTATTTCAATTCCTTTCAATTTGGAAGTCATAACAAAAATTTCTTTAGCTTGTCTTTATGAGTGTATCAATGACCAATTCTTCATGGAGATAGTTGCATGGCACCTTTTTTCCTTTATATCTCGTCATATTGAGATTTGTTCTTCTTGGATGTTGTAGAGCCATATTCTTCCTTTAGCCTTGTGATAGGGTTCAAGCAATTGACCTTTTATATCACTTTCCTCTAATCATCACTAATGAAGGCATTATATTAAGCCTTATCATAGCTCCCTATAAACATGAAAGTGATCTGCATAAACATCAAGCTATCCTCTTATATTGCTACCTCTCAATTCCAATATGATGATGTAAACATATTGACTACATAACCTTTCATGGATTGTCAAAGCCATTCACTCAATCCATATGATCTTTGAATCGAGTTCAACATCAACAATTGATGTTACCTCAACTGTCATCATGCCTTTTTGCAAAATCCTTCTAGGTACAAAAACAATATGTTAACTAGATAACCAAAATCAAAATATTAATATTAGACTTAACTTATCACGATGGCCCTTTCATCAAAGTATTTTCTTATTTGTACCCTTCAAGGTCAACATCCTTTCATATAATCCATCTCCACATTATACAAGAATCCTTCTCCATGCATTCATTTTAATCAGGGTGCCCATGGATCGAACTTGACTACCAAGCTACAATATCTTCCTTGGAGTTGTCATTAACAACTCTCTTTCTTTCTTCTTGAGACTATACTTGATGTTGATCAACATTGTTATATTTATGACATGCAATCTTGTGAGAGAGTCTTGATCTCCATTATATGACTTAATAGATGATCTCGCAGGTATTATGAGGAGGCATTAGTACTTCCTGACGATTCTTAGATAAGTATGAAATGTTCCACCCCACATTTACATGTTTTTACAATCCCTCTGAGTAAATGTGAAGCAGAGTGCCACTATGACATGGCCCGACCTCCTAGTTCCAGTTAAGGAAGTAGGCCCTACAAACTGGCCACAATTTGACATCCTACAGGGACCACAAATCACTCAGGAGTAGAACAAACACCCCAGGTGGTCAATCCTTGAGCTGGAACCTTACTTCAGTTACCTATACCTATAACTGCACCCTTTACACTGCCTTCGTGCAAATGTGAGCATCCAACTACACTCACAAGCCTTGCTCCATGCGGTTTTACCCCAAATCCTCAGTTATATTCTTGCGGTTACAATATTTGAGCCACTTTTCTAGGCTAGCCCCCAGACCACTACCCATAACTTCTTGTAACGGTCCCTAATCATGTTTATCATAATGACAATGTTAATCATTCAAACTTGAAGTCAAAACTTGACCTAAACTGACTAGAAAATTCTAGACATTTCGTCAAACATATGGTAAACATGTAAGTTACAGGTCATGAATGCATATTTGAGTGTAAATATTTGGAATTTAGTTGAAAAACATCGATAAGGTCTAATTTCCCTCTCAAGTAGCTGCAACAACACTTTTTATCCCATGCATTCATCAAACATTCATTAACTTATCAAAGCATAACAAGATCCATATTAGAACATGTTATAGAACCATCCTTATAACCAAAATATTAACCATGACAGAACAACAATCAAATCAACATAATAACGAGTACAAATATTTATAAATCACAATAGGAAAATAACCCTTATTAACATATGCAAAAGCCAACCAAATCAGTTCCACGTACCACTCGACCATAGATTGAGCTGAACCAAATATTTCTTTCAGCCAATTACCCGTGTGCCATATTCCAATTATGAATGTGGGATCTCATGGGATAGACTGGGGAGTTGATTTACAATGATTTGAATAAGACTTCAATAGCTGCTAGCAAAGTTGAAGCCTTATTGGAGAAAGTAGTCAATCAACTAAAATTAGAAAAAGCAAACTCAAGGGCTTTGAATACACAAAATGAAGAACTGAAGAAATTTATTGCGAAAGTTGGTGTGAACCCAGAGGACATAATTGTTGTCTAGAAATTGCTGCAAGGAGCTGAAACAAAGATTCAAGTTCTCGAGAAAAAGCTAAAGTTTCCTTTTGTGGAACATGCCATGGCGCCAAAAGTAGCACAAATAGAGAAATAGATATAGATTCTGACTAGAGAACTTTTGCAAAGAAATGAGGAAAATGCTAAGTTGAAGGAGATGAATTATGTTTTACAACAGAAAATAGAATTTCATGTTTGTACTATCCAAGTGGAAGCAGACAAGCTAACCAGTGTCATGACTGAATTGAAGATCTTTGAAAGTGAAATGAAGAAAATACAAGAGATTATGATGAAATAATGAGCATGAGGATTTGGCCATGTCTCAAGAAAATGTCACCAAATATAGAAATGATTTTCAGTTGGTCCCTCAATAAATCAAGGCTCTGAAAGAGAAGGTCAAGGGAAATATGTCCCTTATCCAAGCAAGCGAGATAATCTGGAATGACATCATTCATACTGTGTAGAATATGTGGGGGTCCTTGTCTATAGTAGCAGAGGAGAAGAATATAATGAGGGATCTGGAAAGTTTGATTGCTGCTAATAAGCAGAAAATTCAACAACGTACCAACTTTGCCAGAAAAATGATAGACTTTCTTAATTCAAGATCATCACAGGAGTTGAGGGAATTAAAGTTTGAAGACGGGACATAATATCTCCTAGAGATTAACAAATTGATTTTAAAGAATTTATGCAAAAAAACAACAGAAACAATATTGTCTAAAGTCAAGGAAGTTGTTATGAAATTCAACAATGATTTTCATAAGAGAAATAGAGCAGGTCTACCTTCTTGTGGGGATCAACAGAGAAACTTATTATGTTAGGAAACCAACTCCAAAATAAAAGGAAAGAGAGATCAACGCCTTAGAAATAAGCCACTTCGAGGGGGCAACCTCCTTTACATTACATAAATGAACAATTCTTGGATGATACAAATGACAAAACCTCCTTCTATATACAGGAGTCGATGGGGTCAAAATATAATCCTAGCCGACCTAACGATATTAACGTAAGGGCACAATAATAACAATATGGGAGTTACAGGGGTACGACAATAACAATAAGGGGGTTACACTAACAACAATAAGGGACTACACCAGTAATATAGGGACCTAACATGCCCTTCTCCTTCAAAAAAGTGTTGTCCTCAATGCTTGAGTAGCTCTGGATGCTTCTGTATAAAATTATCATCCTCCCATGTAGAATCTTCAGTGGGTAAGTTCTTCCACTTGATGAGATACTCTGAAATTGATAGATTTCGTAGTTGTCGAGTTCTTGTTTCCGTGACTGCTTCAAGTTCAAATATGATTTTTCCTTCCTCATCAAGTTCTGGCAATATTGTTTGAACTGGAAGTTTGTCACATATAACCTTCTTTAAGCATGAAACATGGAAAACTGGATGCACTCGCGAAGAAGCAGGAAGCTCCAATTTGTATGCCATAGTACTAATATTTTGCAACACCTTGTAAGGACCATAATAATTTGGTGATAATTTATTATCCTTCTTAGCTTGCTTGAGGGACATTTTTTTGTATGGTTGTAGCCGTAAAAATACCCAGTCTCCTACATCAAAACTTCTCCGGTTGCGATGTTGATCTACCTGTTGTTTCATTCGATTTTGTGCCAGATTTAGGTTATCCTTTAAGATTTGGAGAACTTGTTGTTGATGATCTACGTGATCTTCCATTGCTTGAACCTTAGAATTTTCTCTTAAAGATGATGTGATGGACGGTGGATGATATCCTTAAAGTGCCATAAATGGGATCATTATTGCTGAAATATGGAAGGAAGTTTTATACCACCATTCAGCCAGAGGTAATCACTTTACCCATTGTGTTTGTTTATCATATTCAAAACAATAAAGATATCCTTCTAAACATTTGTTCACTATCTCAGTTTAACCATCGGATTGAGGATGATAGGATGAGCTATGAGCTAGTTGAGTACCCAAACAAGAAAATAATTTCGTCCAAAAATTTCCAGTAAAAATGGGATCTCTATCGCTTACAATAATCTTTGGGTTTCCATGTATCTTTTCAATTGTTTCCATAAATGCAATAGCAACTGTACTTGCTTTAAATGGATGAGATAATGCATAAACGTGTGCATACTTGGTAAGTCTATCAACTACCACCACGATGACACTCTTTCCTTTGGAATTAGGTAAAACTGTGATAAAATCCATTGAAATATCCTCCCAATGTTGACTTCGAATGGATAAAGGCTATAGAAGACCCGGGGTCTTAATTGTCTCAACTTTATTTTGCTGGCAAACCAAACATTCTGCGACAAACTTTTGAATATCAGATTTAAGGCCAACCAAAAAAAAATATTTCTTCACCATGTGGTAAGTTTTTAAAAATCCTGAGTGTCCTCCTAAAGGAGAAGTGTGCAATTCGAAAAGAATCTTTTGTTTTAGTTGGGAATTCTTACAAATATATAAGAGATCTTTGTACCATAAGGAATCATTTTTCCAACTAAATGTATCAGATGTACTAGGATCTTGCTGCAAATTTTGAAAGAGTGTCTACACTTCTTCTTCCTTCTTCCATTCGTCCCTTGCTTCGGTTATCCAATCTCGTTGGATAATAGAAATGGCACAAAGCACTGCTTCCACCTCTTCATCATTTATTGAGAGTGCATCTACAACAACATTTAGCTTCCCTTTTTTGTATATGATTTCAAAGTCATAACCCAACATCTTTGTGACCCATTTTTGCTGCTCTTCTGAACATAGTCTTTGTTCCAAAAAGTGTTTAAGACTATCATGGTCAGTTTTTACCTTGAAGTGTCTTCCCTTTAGGTAAGGTCACCATTTCTTTAGTGCATGTAGTATTTCCAACATTTCCTTCTCATAAATAGCTTTCGGTAAGCACTTTCCTTTGATTGGATGACTTTCAAAAGCAATGGGTCTTCCTTCTTGCATTAAAACAACACCAATTCCATTTCCTGAGGCATCATATTCCACAATAAAGGTTTTTGTGAAGTTTGGCATAGCTAAGACCGGATCTAGGTACATTGCCTCTTTAAGATGGTCAAAGGCCTTAGTTGCTTCAAGAGTCCATGAAAATGCATCTTTCTTCAATAATGTTTTTAGAGGTGTTGCTATTCTCTCATAATTCTTAACACAATTGCGATAATACCCTATTAACCCGAGAAATCCTCACAACTGCTTTATGGTTTTGGGGACTTTCCATTCCTTAATGGCTTTAATTTTGTTAGAGTATACCTTAACACCCTCGTGAGATACAATATGACCCAAATATTCCACCTCTTATACTCCAAAGAAACATTTGGAGGTTTTTGCATATAATTGTTTCTCCTCCAATAGTTTGAGCACCTTGTCAACATGTTGAACATGATCCTCCCAAGACCTGCTGTAGATTAGTATATCATCAAAAAATACTAATACAAATTTTCTAAGGAAGGGTTTGAAAATGGAATTCATCAACCCTTGAAATTTAGAAGGTTCATTGGTAAGGCCAAAAGGCATGACCAAAAATTCATAATTACCCTCATGAGTTCGAATTGTTGTTTTCAGAATATCTTTAGTCTTCCTTCTAATTTGATGATATCCTGAACGAAGATCCAACTTGGTAAAATAAATTGCTCCATGTAATTAATCCAATAATTCATTAATCATAGGAATGGGAAATTTATCTTTAATAGTGAGCTTATTGATCTCCCTATAATCCAAACACATGTGCCATGATCCATCCTTCTTGTGCACCAATACTACTGGAGCAGAGAAAGAACGTTGACTAGGTTGAGTTATACCCGCCTCTAACATTTCTGCAATCATACGTTCAATTTCGCTCTTTTAGACATAAGGATATCTGTAAGGCTTGATGTTTGGAGGAACACTTCCTGGAATCAAATGAATAGCATGATCATGATCACGAATAGGTGGGAGTCCTTTGGGACTTTCAAACACCTTAGAATGATTGTCCAATACTTTTTGGAGACATGGAGAAATAGATGATTTTGATGTTGGAACTTCTAGTGAGCATAATTGTGCAATTGCACCTTGACGTTCTTTCTTTAGAAGCTTTGTCATGACATTAGAGCTTATTATTTTTCCTAGCTTCCTTGCGATATGTTGTAATTCGACTTCCTTTCCTTCTGAAAAAAAAAATTAGGAAAAGTTCTTGAAAATTAAAAGCTACCATCCCCAAAGATTGTAAGAATTGTACTCCTAGTACAACATCAACACCTCCCATTGGAATGGAAAGCATTAGACTTTTCAATACATATTCACCCATGGTTAGCTTGATATTATGGCATTTTCCAGAGAAATTTATAGTTCCTCCATTTTCAACCATCACTTGGAATGCTGGTGCTAGGTATAGGAAGCAATTCAATTCCTTGACTACCTTACAATGAATAAAACTCTGGGTATTACCCGAATCAATCAATACTATTACCTTTTTCTTCTTGATATGTGCTTCTATCTTGAGAGTTTGAGGAGTGGTAATGCCTGCCATCTAGGGTTGGTTCTGGGTGTATATCCTCTTCTTTTGAAGTTTCTTGTTCATATTATTTCTCTTCTTCACAGTCTATGTAAAATAATTTCTTCTCAGCACACTTATGACCTTTAGTGTATTTTCTATCACAACTATAGCAAAGCCCTTTTGCTCTTTTTTTCTTCCAATTGTTGTGGTGTCAACCTTGTAGGTTGTTGAAGCCTAGGAGTAGCAACACTTCCATCTTTATATATGTGAGTGGTAGGCTTCCTTGTCGCCATAATTTTACATTCAATTTTTCTTTCCAACCTGAATGCCTTCTCCAATGAATGAGGTTCCCAAACGCAAACCTCATGTTGGATGTTATCCTTGAAAGTCCCTATGAAGACATCAATCCTGTGTTCCTTTGGAATATCAGTTACCCTTATATTCAATTTTTGGAAGTCCTTAATGTGCTCCACCACTGAACTCTTTTGTTTGAGATTTATCAATTGGCTAAAAAAGGTGTTTCTCTTTGTATCCTCATAATATGCTATCATTTCCTCTGTAAAAATTGACCAAGTGACAATTTTTTAACAGGAGCACAACCATCGATACCATACAAATGTATTTTGTTCTAAATATAAAGTTGCAATGCGTACCTTCTGTGTGTTTTGCACATTATTGAGATCAAAATATTGCTCCATCTGTAGTATCCATGTTACAGGATCCTTGCCATCAAACTTCCTCATATTGATCTTTGGAATATGGTGGGTCTTCCATCCTACATTCGAGTTTATGAAATCACGATTAACATTTATTTTTCTCTCATCATGAGTTTCCTCTATTATCTTTTCACGATTAAGAATCATTTCTTGTATAAACTTTGTCAAACCTTCTTTCAAACCTTACATTTTTTCTTCCATACCATCCATCTTAGCTTCCACGCATTTATTCAAACCATCCATCTTAGATTCCACACCTTTCCTCAAAACTTCCATTTCATTTTTTGTTGCTCTTTGTGAGAGCGAAATTTGGTGCACTTGCTCTTATAATTTTGATATGTCATGTTGCAGTTGTTCATCTTCATGTGTCATAGTAGAATCTTCTGAGGGCTTGATGGGTGTTGAATTATTTTTAGGGGGGATTTTAGAACCCAATACTGATATATATGCTTCAATATGCCCTTGGAATCACTTCAAACTGATTTTTCAATCAAGACTTGTGCAATTTGAAAACAAAATACACACCTTTTTCTTGCTTTTGAGGAGCTCGATATTGAAATTGAATTATCTCTGTGTTTTCGTATCTTCAATATCTGAAATTTGGTGTTGTAGTAGCCCTCTGAATCTTCTTTTGAATGCCATAGGTCTGACCTGATTTGGATGCTTCAAGGCAAATTTATGCCCAATATCCCACAATGACCTAATTATGGACTAGTTCATTAGAGCACACTTGTACGACGTGCCATATGTCACTGTTTCCTCCTTCGGCTCTGAAATTGATATGCAAGAAACTAAAGTTCGTGCAATTTCGACCACTTTTTACAGAATTCCAATCTGATGCTCAAAGGGCGAGTTATGACGATTTTCCGAAGGTCACCTCTTTTAGATGAAATTCGGGAGCCTGCATGAACCCTAAATTCCACAGATCATATCTCTAAAAATATTGCGAACCAAGATCTAAAATTTTTACACGACGTTCCTCAAGATTTCGGCTTCATGTGATAAAAATTTCAGCTTCTGAACCTTTGTAGAAAAAAAAACTATATCCAAAACTCCACGATGGCCGATTTGGAGCAGAAAAACCCTAGAATCCAAAGATCTGATACCAAATGTTAGGAAACCAACTCCAAAAATAGAAGGAAATATAGCTCAACGCCTTAGAAATAAGCCACTTCAAGGGGGAAACCTCCTTTAAATTACATAAATGAACAGTTCTTGGATGATACAAATGACAAAAAATCCTTATATATAGGAGTCCATGGGGTCACAGTTTAATCCTAGCCGACCTAACAATAATAATGTAAGGGCATAATAAAAACAATATGGGGGTTATAGGGGTACAACATCAATAATAAGGGGGTTACACTAACAACAATAAGGGACTACAACTAGTAATATAGGGACCTAACATATTACCCTGGGAGACATATGAGACTTTGCTGGTGGAGGCTAAGAGAAAAATTGGTTCCACACATGAGAAGATAACAAAACTGAAGGGAGAAACCATTGTAAACTATTTGCAGTGAGATTTTAAGTTACTGTGGCTGATGAGAACCCTGTTTGTTGAGAAACTAATATACAAAAAAACCACAAATTTTAGGATGGAACATACTAGATTTGTGAAGAGTCCAAATGCAGATATGAACCTATGGAAAAGATGCAGAGAATGGATGTCACCGACAGTGAGAAGTGCAAAAGCTAGAACTTCAGCTGCAATAGAGTCCCAACCCACTCAATGATTTAATGCCACCTGTATTTTCAACAACCTTTTTGGAAAAGTTTTTGAAAATGATGTAATAATGTAGTTTGGTTTTATTTTTCATCAAGATTGTAATTCTCAGAAGGACAGGTAGTTTTAAGAGTAGTTTAGTTAATTGACAATTTTTGATAGTTTACAGGTTTAATAATTGTACCTTTTTGTAATTTTGTATAAAATCAATGTTAAAAGAGAAAGGGAGATTCCGAATTTTGGACCTCAGAAGTATAAAGTCCTTTGTATTTCTCAACTCTTCTTGGTGATATGAACAAAGACTTCGGAGTGATTCCAAACATTTTTTGAGTATGATATGTGTTCTTGTTCTTTTTCATTCAATGCTTTTCTTCAATAGAAAGGAGTAATGAAGTTTTTGGCCTTTTAAAACTTAATAGTTTCATGTTCTGATTTCTGTAAGTTAAAGTAAAATAGAACCTTAATAATTCACTCCTCTTTTCTGCTTATCATTTCACAATGATTTCATATTTATTCTAAAGCTAAAAGCAAGAGATCATGTATTAAGCAACCCATTATTTAAAAAATAGTTTCACCATTTTTCTTCACAACATTGTCGTTTAAGTCATATTCAACATCAAAAGGCCACTTTGAATGATAGTTCTACTCATTAGAAGACTTGGAACCATTGTTTTTATAATTTAATTTTTGGGGTTTTGAAGATGGGACAACAAATGGTTTATTTCACAGTTTTAATTAAATGTCTTGGGCATTGACCCCTCCTCAGCCAGAGGTTGCCTTCCAAGGTACAACTCCTCTCATGTGACTGGTGCCAGTTTAATCTAATCATAATAACACACATGGAACGATCGATAATTCATAATAAAGGGTAGTAATGAGCATTTGTGTGGGAATCATAACAATTTTTGGTTTGAACCATTGATCGGGCAGGTTACATTTGACATTTGAAACTAGAGGCAAGGTAGTATACAAGCTATGGTGAAACACTCAACACGAAAGCTTCAAGATCAGGATGGTTGGAACTATAGTGCGCATAAAACCTGACAACGTGGAATTTATGAAAGATAATCATGTTGCATGGGACATTTTCATTCAGGCTGAGTGGATTTTATTTTTGGAGAAGTTCTTGGGATTCGATACTCATATTTCACTAGAATTTGCTAAGACATTTAATGGTGAAAAATCATTGGTTTAAACATTTACTATTCCCATGAGCAAAGAGACACTGGTAGCAAGTACTGACTTCCCATGACCGGTGAAAAATGGTATAAGAATCTTAAAAATTTGGACAAAATTTGTCATCCTTTCATGGAAGACCCTACGTCATTGCCTCACTTGAAGCAAGGAATCAAAAGGGAGTTGTTGCAACCAACATGGCATGATGTTTCCTATTTTGTACAAAAAATCATTACAGAAACTTCAAAAGAAGAGGATATACACCAAGAACAAACCCTAAAGAAAGAAGAAATGAGTCTGCCATATCTTGTAATGCATTGGTTGGAATTACCACTCCTCAAAATATCAAGATAGAAGGACATATCAAGAAGAAAAAGGTCATAATGTTGATTGATTCAGGTAGTACCCATAATTTTATTCATTGTAAGGTATCCAAGGAATTGAATTGCTTCTTATACCCAGCACCAGAGTGTCAACTAATGGTTGAAAATGGAGGAAATATAAATTGCTCTAGAAAATTCCATAATATCAAGCTAACCATGGGGGAATATGTATTTAATAGTCCAATGCTTTCCATTCCAATGGGAGGTGCTGATGTTGTACTAGGAGTACAATGGTTACAAATTTTGGGGACGATAGCTTTTAATTTTCAAAAAAATTTCTTGAATTTTTTTTCGGAAGGAAAGGAAGTTTAATTATGGGGTATCGCAGGGAAGCCGGGAAAGATAATAAGCTCTAATGTCACGACAAAGCTTCTTAAGAAAGAACAACAAGGCGTAATTTCACAACTATGCTCACTAGAAGTTCCAACATCAAAATCATCTATTTCTCCAGATCTCCAAAAAGTCTTGGACAATCATTCCAAGGTGTTTGAAACTCCCAAAGGAATCCCATACATTTCGTGACAATGATCATGCTACTGCTATGTTGAACTCTTAGTTAAACTGAGAGGGGGTGGGGGGGGGGGTGAATCAGTTTAACACATTCATGGACTTTTAAAACTTTTCCTTTAAAACTTATTTTACTTTATTAACACCTTCATTTCATGATCAACATAATGTGTGAGCAATCTTTATTTATGAGCAACAATTAATAAGCAGATTAGATAATGTACCAGCAGTCTTAATATGTTAGCAGCAAGTATTAGTAGAATAGATATATAATATCAACACATAGACATCATGCACATAGACACCAGATATACGTGGAAACCCATAAAGGGAGAAAACCACATCTTATTATTGTTGTGATGCAAAGGCAAGCTCCAACTCCCTCTCACCACTGATTTTCTGCAGGCACCAACCTACAGGAGGCTCCAACCTCAATTCTGCAAGCTACAACTTGCAAGGAAACTCCAACTCCCATCTATTTTCTGCAGGCACCAACCTACAGGAGGCTCCTACCTCAGTCAACTACAACTGACATTTTATCAAGCTACAACTTGATGTGGAAGCACCAACTCCCATCTATTTTCTGCAGGCACCAACCTACAGGAGGCTCCTACCTCAGTCAGCTACAACTGACATCTATCAAGCTACAACTTGATAGGAAAGCTCCAACTTCCTTACTCTTTCAAAAGAAAAACACTTGCTGATTTACCTTGGATATCAGCTCTGTTTTGTACCTTCTTCTCTGCTGTTCATCAACTCTTATATCAAACCTGCATCATCTCTGCTCAGCCCCTTCTTCTTCTTTTCTCAGCTCCTCCTTATTCACATTCTTCTTGCAGCTTGCTTATTCTCTTCAACTCTCTTTAATTCTGCTGCATACTCTCTTCTTCTCTCACTCATTTTTCGTCAACCATCACCCCTTGGATATTACCCTGTTTTATACAAAAATAGCTTCATGGCTGTTTGTATTCCACTGGGAATTCGAAATGGACAGCCATGTCTCTTTGCCTTCTGCCTTCTCATCTCTTTTCAGCTCACTCAGAAAGATGTAACTGTAGGTGCTTATTTTAATATTACAGTGGGATATTTGCTTTCTTCCGGAGACTTGCCAATGCATCACAACAATATAAATTTAAATAAAACATTTACATTCAAATTTAAATGAGAACTCCAGCTCACTCATTTTGTCTCTTGGCTTGTTGTGCATTTGTCTTTTCTCTGACTATGTCTTTGTCTTTTCTGTGACTGTGTTTTATCTCTTTTCAGCTCTGTTTGCTCTTCTGTCCTTTGTGGGGGTGTAACAACTGCATACGTGTAACTCTGCCTTTTAAATAAATGAAATGCAATTGCTGACTTTTTAAATCAGGACAATTCCAACCCTTTTCATGCCACGAGTGTCTTGTTGATGTGGAAGTTCCGCAAGCGGAACGAACATAGATCACAGTCGTTGTATATTAATAATCGCCCTCCCATTAAGCCGAGGCCCGAGGGTTCACAGCCCATGTGGCATATTTTAATACAACTGCAACCGTGTTTTATATATCTAACAACAATCCTTTTATATATAAACAATCGCCCTCCACCTTAAGCCTTTGATCTTATATTACAATCCAATAAGTCGAATCATAACCACTAATATATGAAAGGGTCGGGCCCCATATCTCCGTCGGTGGATCGGTGGTGTCAAACGAAAACTTGCGATTGCGATTGATCAAATGGACGCGATGACCACATAAAACATGTCTCATAGCGCAATCGGGTCCGAACTTTGAACGGATGCAATCGGGGCGCATAATAGAAAAGTTCTGATTGCGATCAGAACACGGATGCGATTTGCACATATTAACTCCCGCATATAATAGGATCGGGTCCGCCACTTCAATCGCAGCATATTACAAAAGTCGTGTGATCAATCGGAAAGTTCCGATTGTGATTAAGATCCCGGATGTGATTGAACCGATTAACTCCATCGTATAACATCATCGGGTCCACCACTTGATCGGAGCATATTACAAAAGACTTGCGATCAATCGGAAAGTTCCGATTGCGATTAAGATCCCGGACGCGATTGAACCGATTAACTCCATCGTATAATCGCCATTGGGTCCGCCACTTGATCGGAGCATATTACAAAACTCCGTCGATTGAACCTTTTCTCCGATTGCGATTGGGTGAGGGGTCCCACCTTATAAGCCATTTCGTTTTGATAGAACCTTTGATTATATAGATATAAAGCGCTCCGCTTGTATATAACTGATATATATGTTTATATATATATATTTTTCCGCTGGAGTGAAGCGATTCCCGGAATTATGTTTGTATATGTTATATGTGCTCCGCTTGCATATAACTGATATATATGTTTATATATTTTGCCGCTGGAGTGAAGTGATTCCCGGAATAATGTTTGTATAAGTTATATGTATAATGCCGGTTGGAGAGTGCGATTCCTGGAATTTCATAACGGCTCTGCTTCTGCCTCTGCCTCTGATGCTCCTGTCGCTCTGCCTCTGCCTCTATTGTTGAGATAATGGCTCTGCTTCTGCCTCTGCCTCTGCTGCTCCTGTCACTCTGCCTCTGCCTCTATTGCTGAGATAACGGTTCTGCCTCTATTATATTCGTTTCCTATGCCTTCATTTGCTTCTTTGCTGCTTCTTTGCTTCAGTGCTGCCTCCTTTGCCTGAGCGCTGCCTCCTTTGCCATCAATGACAATATTTCCAACAGTCTCCCCCTTTGGCATTGATGGAAATCCACTTTCTTTGTTTGCTTTCTCTTTCTCTTGTTGCTTGCTCTTCCTGTTTGCCTGCTCTTCCTCCTGTTGTTTGTTCTTCCTCCCCCTTTGACATCAATGGCAAAGGACGACGCCTCATCTCTCCGTATGGGTTCTGTCGTTGTATTTCCTTTCTCTGAGTTACGTTTAGGTCCTCTTCTGCTGAAATTGGACTATGCTGCTCCAGAGTGATGTATGAAACTTGTTGAGAGAACACTTTGGTATAGTGAGCCGATATATGTTTTATAGCTGTGATTCATTTGTAGTGCCTGTAATATGTGCTAGATTGCAGACAAAGATGATGCATTTTACGATTGAAAGGCTCTTGTTGCTTCTGAATGCTGATAATCTTGATAATGCTGATCCTGTGGACTTGTTTTATGCTTATCTTGCTAGCTGTTCTCCCCCTGGAATGATGTCTTCGTTTTGTTCTCCCCCTGAGACTGTACTTTCTCTTCATATTAGAGAATAGTATCTACAGATACTACCCCTAGTTTGTCTCTCAAGTATTCAAATGGTTCTCTGGCAAGTGGTTTGGTAAATATATCTGCTATCTGTTCTTTCGTTGATACATAGTCCAGTTTAACTATCTTCTGAGCCACTTGTTCTCAGAGAAAATGATACTTGATTGGTATATGTTTAGTTTTTGAATGAAGCACATGATTTTTAGATATACTTATAGCACTTGTATTATCACATTTTATTGAGATAGGTTCATTAATGCTTACCTTCATGTCTTGAAGAGTCTACTTCATCCACATGACTTGAGTACAACAGGCTGCCGCTGCTATATATTCTGCTTCAACTATTGACAAGAAGATAGATGTTTGTTTCTTGCTTAACCATGTCACTAGAATTTCTCCTAGATACAAAGCACCTCCACTTGTACTCTTCCTATCATCAACACAACTGGCCCAATCTACATCTGTGTATGCTGATAAAGTGAAGTTTTTTCTTTTAGGATACCAAATTCCATACAGTGTTGTTCCTTGTAGATATCTAAATATTCTTTTGACTGCAAGAAGGTGATTTTGTTTAGGTGCTGCTTGATATCTAGCTACTAGTCCTACTGCTAGCATGATGTCTGGTCTTGATGCAGTCAGGTACAATAGACTTCCAATCATGGATCTGTAGAGTTTTTGATCTATATCAGTAGACCCATCATCAGCACACAGCTTGCAACCTGTGGTCATGGGAGTTGACACAGGTTTGCAATCTTCCATTTTGAATTTTTTCAGCATTTCTTTTAGGTATTTTTCTTGTGAGATGAATGTACCTGTGCTCCTTTGCTGAATTTGAAGTCCTAAATAGAAACTAAGCTCTCCAATCATGGACATTTCAAACTCTGATTTCATCTCTTCTACAAATCCTTTTGCTAGCTCATCTCTGTTGCTTCCAAACATAATGTCATCAACATATACAACAACAATTAGGAGTTCATTTTCATGCGCTTTTATGTATAGATTGTTGTCTACTCCACCTCTTTTAAAACCCTGTTTTTGCAAATATTTATCCAGTCTTGAGTACCAACGACGAGGAGCTTGTTTCAGTCCATATAGGGCCTTTTTCAGTTTGCATACATAGTCTTCTTTATCTGTCAATGAGAAACCTTCTGGTTGTTCCATTTACACTTCTTCTTCTAGATCGCCATTAAGAAAAGCAGATTTTACATCCATTTGATATACCTTGAAATCTTGGTAGCATGCAAATGCTAGGAACATTATGATAGCTTCCATTCTGGCTACAGGGGAAAATGTTTCATCAAAATCAAGTCCTTCTATTTGTGAGTATCCTTTGCAGACCAGCCTAGCTTTATTCCTGATTACTTGTCCTTGCTCATTCATTTTGTTTTTGAATACCCATTTTGAACCAATGATATTTTTCTCAATAGGTCTAGGAACTAGTTCTCAGGTATTGTTCTTCTCAATTTGGTCCAATTCTTCATTCATTGCTTTTATCCAATACTTGTCCTTGTTGGCTTCTTCAAATTTCTTTGGCTCTATTTGTGATAACATGGCTATGTATACTTCTTATGTTTGTTCTGTTAGCTGCCTTCTTGTCTGGACTCCTGCTTTCTTGTCTCCTATGATCTGATCTTCAGGATGATTCTTCTGAGTGTATCTTGAGGAAGTTTTTGAGCTCAGCTCTGCATCTTCTATTGTCTTGCTAGTTTCTTCATCATTCTGGTCTTCTTCTTCATGATTAACTGATGGACTACAACAATCTGTATTTCTTGTATTGTTTGGAAATTCTTCATCAAATCTCACATCAATACTTTCAACTATTTTCCGAAGAGTCTTGTTGTAGCATCTGTATCCTTTAATTTTGGAAGCATATCCTAGAAAAATCCCTTCATCTGCTCTTGCATCAAATTTCCCAAGGTTTTCATCATTATTCTTTATGTAACACTTGCTACCAAAGACTCTGAAATGTTTTATTGAAGTTGGCTTTCCATGCCATAGTTCATATGGACTCTTGTCACTGCTTGGCCTTAAGTGAGCTTTATTAAGGATATGTACTGTTGTGTGTACTGCTTTTGCCCAGAAGGTTTGAGCAATATTATTCTCTTGCATCATAGCTCTTGCTATTTGTTGTACAGACCTGTTTTGTCTCTCTGCTACTCCATTCTGCTGAGGTGTCCCTGCAATAGTAAATTGTTGCTTTATTCCATGTTCATTACATAGGTCTGCAAAGTCATAATCAATGAATTCACCTCCTCTGTCTGATTTGATGCATTTCAGCTTGCATCTTGTCTGATTTTCTGCTAATGCTTTAAATGTTTTGAATTTGTCCAGAGCTTCCGATTTATTCTTGAGAAAAGCAACCCATGTCATTCTGGAGAAATCATCTATTATCGGCATAAAGTAGGACTCTCCACTTGGTGTTTTAGTTCTTGCAGGTCCACACAGATCCATGTGCACAAGTTGCAGTGGTCTTCTTGTTGATAACTCTTCTTTAGATTTAAAGGATGTGCGAGTTTGTTTTCCCAACTGACAAGATTTGCATATTGTGTTTGAGGGCCTTTTTATTTCTGGCATATCTCTGACAGCGTTCTTCTTGCTCAGTCTAATGATATGGTCAAAGCAGAGATGTCCAAATCTCCTATGCCATAACCATGACTCCTCGAGTTTGCTAAGATGGCAGGCCTCATCCTCCTCTTTCACTATGTACACATTACTCTCTGTTCGAACACCTTTGAGTAGAGTTTTTCCTGTTGTGCTTGATCTGACTACACAATCTTGTGCTCTAAAGAGAAATTCACAGCCTTTATCACACATTTGACTGACACTCAGTAAATTTTCTTTCAGCCCATCTACATATAATACATCTTGGGCCTTTCCTCTGCCATTGTCTATGCTGAATGATCCTTTTCCCTTGATCTTTTCTGATTTGTCATTTCCAAAAGTGACATTGCCCGATTTCTTTTCATCAAGAGTTAAAAACTTGTTTTTGTCTCCTGTCATGTGTTTAGAGCAGCCACTGTCCAAATACCATTGACTCTTCAAATCTTGAGCAGTTAAAGCCAAGTCACATTTATTCACCTTCTTTAGCCACTGGAGGCCCCCTTTTGTTTGGTATCTTTTGTGAGGTGATGAATTATATCCTTTTAGAGAACACTTGGAAGATATATGTCCAACTTGATTGCATATACAACATTTTATTATAGTTTTTGCAGAATTGTGAGCATGAACAAAATTTCTTTGACTCATAAACCTCCTTGAGGTATTGAACATCAGTCTTTGTCCATACTTTCTACATTCAATAATTTTATGGCCAAATTCCTTACAATAAAAACAATAACCATAGAAATTATTTGCATACCTGATGTAAGATTGTTTTCTCCATTTCTTTTTTTGAGATAGCCTCTTCACTGTTTGCATCTTTTGCAGGTCTCAATTACTCTTCCTTGCATAACAATATGCAGCAATGTGTCCTGGCTTGTGGCAGACATAAATGGTGGCATTCTTCATAGGAGGGAAGAATCTCCTCTGATGACTTCCAAATTTGATATACTCAGGGGCATATGATTCATTTTATGCCATCTTAGTATTCATTATATTCCTTGTTACTAGAGATTTCTTCTGATCTTTGTCATCCTTATAGTATGTTTCTTCTTTTGTAGGAATTGTCTGGGCTTCTTCATCAGTCTTCTTTGCTTTTACAAAAATTATATTTTTGTTTTCCTTTTCTTTGCCTTTACTCAATTCTCCTTCATAACTTATTCCTATTTTTATCATTGGGGATCTTTGAGCAACCAGGATATCATTCAACTTGCTAGAGCTTGTTGTTTGAGAAGAGTTTATAACCACTGTCCTTTGAGCATTTTCTAGTTTCTTCCTGAGACATACCACTTCTTCCTCCAACTTCTCTTGTTCTTGGGTTTTATCCTTGATTTGCTGAAGTAATATATCTTCTATCTTCTTGGCTTCTTCAAGATTTACCTTCAGCTGCATGAGGACTTCTAAATTTTGTTCTTCTTTCACACATTTGAGGAGAATCTCTTTTTGTTTTCTGCATTTTAGTTTGAGTCTGTCAATCTCCTCGAGAGCACTTCTTAGCTCCCCCTCAAGATTGACTTCCCCTTCTTCTTCTTCTTCTAGCGGGAGTCCTTCAAGATCTTCTATGGCCATTAATAAAAATTCAGAGGTTCCCTCTTCTCCTGAGAGTTCATCTGAGTCTTCAGATGCATTGCTGTCTTGCTGAGCATAGAAGGATTTTCTGCTGAATTTCTTTCCTTTCTGCCAATTCTTTGATGTGTCTTTCTCTGATTCTTGAGCTTGATTTCTTAATTTCTTGTGAGGACATCTAGCAGCATAATGTCCAACTCTTCCACAGTTAAAGCATTTAAAAGGAAGTTTACCTTTGTATCTACCTGATCCTCTATCCAATTTCTTGACAAATTTAGCCTCTTCTTCATCAGAGCAGGAGCATATGTCTTCCTTTTCTTCTTTCTTCTTTTCTGTTTTGAATGCTGCCTCCCTTGTACTTGGCTTCTTCTGTGGGAGAGTCATCTCATATGCTCAAAGATTTTCTAGTAGTTGGTTCATGGTCAAGGTCTCCCAATCAGTTGTTTCTTCTATTGCAGACACCTTGGGATTGAATCTGGATGGAAGAGATCTTAGAATATTTTGTACAATTATACCTTCTGGTATTGTTTCTCCAAGAGCTTTCATACTTTTAACAATTTCTGCAACTTTTAAGAAGAAGCTCCCAACATCTTCATCATCATTCATTTTTAAATTTTCAAACTGGGCTCTATATACTTGAAGTTTGGCAGTCTTAAATTTTTTATTTCCCTCATGGATATTCTCTAGAGTGTCCCACATATCTTTGGCAGTCTTACTGTGCATTATTTTGATAAACTCAGCTTCACATAGTCCATTTAAGATTGCATTTATTGCTTTTGCATTAGCTACAAAGCTTTCTTTAGCTTCTTTCTCTGTATCAGTTGACTTTGTGACATATCCAATTTCCACAGCATCCCAAGCTTCTAATCCTAAAGACATTATATAAGCTTTCATTCTTATTTTCCAAAAGGCATAATTTTCACCTATAAAGAAAGGGGCTTTATTGGTTGAGCTTCCTTCTTGACTTGCCATCTTGAGAGCCTAGGATCTCCTTTCAGTTGTTAGACTGATATACAAGGAACCTGGCTCTGATACCAATTGTTGAACTCTTAGTTAAACTGAGAGGGGGGGGTGAATCAGTTTAACACATTCATGGACTTTTAAAACTTTTCCTTTAAAACTTATTTTACTTTATTAACACCTTCATTTCATGATCAACATAATGTGTGAGCAATCTTTGTTTATGAGCAGCAATTAATAAGTAGATTAGATAATGTACCAGCAGTCTTAATATGTTAGCAGCAAGTATTAGCAGAATAGATATATCATATCAACACATAGACATCATGCATATAGACACCAGATATACGTGGAAACCCATAAAGGGAGAAAACCACATCTTATTATTGTTGTGATGCAAAGGCAAGCTCCAACTCCCTCTCACCACTGATTTTCTGCAGGCACCAACCTACAGGAGGCTCCAACCTCAATTCTGCAAGCTACAACTTGCAAGGAGGCTCCAACTCCCATCTATTTTCTGCAGGCACCAACCTACAGGAGGCTCCTACCTCAGTCAGCTACAACTGACATTTTATCAAGCTACAACTTGATGTGGAAGCACCAACTCCCATCTATTTTCTGCAGGCACCAACCTACAGGAGGCTCCTACCTTAGTCAGCTACAACTGACATCTATCAAGCTACAACTTGATAGGGAAGCTACAACTTCCTTACTCTTTCAAAAGAAAAACACTTGCTGATTTACCTTGGATATCAGCTCTGTTTTGTACCTTCTTCTCTGCTGTTCATCAAATCTTATATCAGACCTGCATCATCTCTGCTCAGCCCCTTCTTCTTCTTTGCTCAGCTCCTCCTTATTCACATTCTTCTTGCAGCTTGCTTATTTTCTTCAACTCTCTTTAATTCTGCTGCATACTCTCTTCTTCTCTCACTCCTTTTCCATCAACTCTCTCCCCTTGGATATTACCCTGTTTTATACAAAAATAGATTCATGACTGTTTGTAGTCCACTGGGAATTTGAAATGGATAGCCATGTCTCTTTGCCTTCTGCCTTCTCATATCTTTTCAGCTCACTCAGAAAAATGTAACTGTAGGTGCTTATTTTAATATTACAGTGGGATATTTGCTCTCTTCCGGAGACTTTCCAATGCATCACAACAATATAAATTTAAATAAAACATTTACATTCAAATTTAAATGAGAACTCTAGCTCACTCGTTTTGTCTCTTGGCTTGCTGCGCATTTGTATTTTCTCTGACTGTGTCTTTGTATTTTCTGTGACTATGTTTTATCTCTTTTCAGCTCTGTTTGCTCTTCTGTCCTCTTCTGTGGTGTAACTGTTGCATACGTGTAACTGTGCTTTTTATATCAGTGCATTTTATATAGATATATGTAACTGTGGACTGTAATTCAACCCTTTACACACAGCAAGTGTCTTGTTGATGTGGAAGTTCCGCAAGCGGAACGAACATAGATCACAGTCGTTGTATATTAATAATCGCCCTCCCATTAAGCCGAGGCCCGAGGGTTCACAGCCCATGTGGCATATTTTAATACAACTGCAACCGTGTTTTATATATCTAACAACAATCCTTTTATATATAAACAATCGCCCTCCACCTTAAGCCTTTGGTCTTATATTACAATCCAATAAGTCGAATCATAACCACTAATATATGAAAGGGTCGGGCCCCACATCTCCGTCGGTGGATCGGTGGTGTCAAACGAAAACTTGCGATTGAGATTGATTAAATGGACGCGATGACCACATAAAACATGTCTCATAGCGCAATCGGGTTCGAACTTTGAACAAATTCAATCGGGGCGCATAATAGAAAAGTTTCGATTGCAATCAGAACACGGATGTGATTTGCACATATTAACTCCCGCATATAACAGGATCGGGTCTGCCACTTCAATCGCAGCATATTACAAAAGTTGTGCGATCAATCGGAAAGTTTCGATTGTGATTAAGATCCCGGACGCGATTGAACCGATTAACTCCATCGTATAACGCCATCGGGTCTGCCACTTGATCGGAGCATATTACAAAAGACTTGCGATCAATCGGAAAGTTCCGATTGCGATTAAGATCTCGAACGCGATTGAACCGATTAACTCCATCGTATAATCACCATCGAGTTCGCCACTTGATCGGAGCATATTACAAAACTCCACCGATTGAACCTTTTCTACGATTGTGATTGGGTGAGGGGTCCCACCTTATAGGCCATTTCATTTTGATAGAACCTTTGATTATATAGATATAAAGCGCTCCGCTTGTATATAACTGATATATATGTTTATATATATATTTTGCCGCTAGAGTGAAGCGATTCCCGGAATTATGTTTGTATATGTTATATGTGCTCCGCTTGTATATAACTGATATATATGTTTATATATATATTGTGCCGCTGGAGTGAAGCGATTCCCAGAATAATGTTTGTATAAGTTATATGTATAATTCCGGTTGGAGAGTGTGATTCCCAATTTTATTTTAAACCTCTCACCTCTGTCTGACTCTGCCTGTGTACGGTTGGAAAGTGTGATTCACGGAATTTTATAACGACTCTCTGCCTCTATCTCTGCCTCTGTCTCTGCCTCTTCTGCGCCGGTTGGAAAGTGCGATTCTTGGAATTTTATAACGACTCTCTGCCTCTATCTCTGCCTTTGTCTCTGCCTCTGCTGCTTCTGTCGCTTTACCTCTGTCTCTATCTTCCGATAACGATTCTTCACTGTGCTTCTATGACTATTACATTTTGACATTCTTCTTGCTGCCTCTATTGCTTTCACTGTGCTTCTTTTATGTGCGCAGCCCGACGTTACCACCTCCTTTGCTGAGTCTTTGCGCCTCTTTGCCATCAATGACAATATTTGAAACAAAAGAACAAAAAAAATTC